>QLTV01003142.1:822968-858212 GCA_003457575.1 Thermophis baileyi
AATCCGTAGCTGTCGCGGTACCGGTGGCCGCTTGGGTATGGGACTCAGGTAGCGCAGGCGCCCCCTGCTGCGGTGAAAGCAGCTGCAAGAGCAGAGGTGGCTGGGGTGGAAGCTGGGTCCCAGAAGGGGGTGGAAAGGTTAAGGCCGTGCGCTTCTGGGCCTTCTCAAATTGTTTCTCCAAGGCCCTAAGCGTCCGCTCAGCGTCCTTTAGGGCCGCTACAGAAGATGACGAAGAAGAGGCCTTGGACTTCTCCTTAGAGGAGGGATGGCTCTTCGAAGAGGCTTTCTTGGGGGGGGGCAGATGTAGAGGGCTCGCCCCCAGCAGGCTTATCAGCGTTGCCTGACATGGTGCACAACAGGCCAAAGAGTAAGGAATTGGCAGCAGGAACAAGGGGGGGGGGGTAATGCCCTGAGGCAGTGACCCTTGAATAGAAGCTGGGGGAGGAAGATGTCACAGCCAACGGGTCCCCGGGCTAGCACTCACCCCAGCCTCAGCCAGTCCAGAATGCTTGCTCAACAGAGCAGAGGCAAAAACAGCAGCAACAGCAGTAGCAACAGCAGGACCAGCAGCAGCAGCAGGATCAAATTTCAATTTCACAGAGCTCTCTCTCTCACACTCGACAGAAATTCGCCCTCAAAATGGCGACCGGAACCCTCACGGCCGTTACAAACGGCCTCCGAAAACTAGCTCTCACCCCAGCCTCAGCCAGTCCAGAATGCTTGCTCAACAGAGCAGAGGCAAAAACAGCAGCAACAGCAGTAGCAACAGCAGGACCAGCAGCAGCAGCAGGATCAAATTTCACAGAGCTCTCTCTCTCACACTCGACAGAAATTCGCCCTCAAAATGGCGACCGGAACCCTCACGGCCGTTACAAACGGCCTCCGAAATAACCGCGTAGCAGCTGGCTCCTAAAGAATGGCCTCCGGCATGTAGATCTGCCCAGCAACGAACGACAGCCAATAGAATGGCTGCCAGCCAGCGCGGGAGGGATAGAGAGGCTTGAAATGCTCCGAGGGATTAGATAGACCAGCCCGGCAATTCCGAAGGCGATCCGCTCGCTCCCGAAAGCATCAAGGCACGCCTGCACACACGGAGTATAGCCCCGGGGGGCAGGGACTCCCGAAGACCTCCGAGAAGCAGAGCCAGCCCCGGGGGGCAGGAACTCTGAAAAAACGGCCCACGCTGCTTCCTGAGGAGTATAGCCCTGAAGGGCAGGGACTCCGGCTGCCACAGCTGAGAGGCGGAGGCGGTTCTTGTCGGCTTGCCGAACGAACCAACACTACCGCCGGCAGAAAGGTGCGAATAATAAACAGGGAAGAGTCCAAGCCGAAGAAGCAAAGTCAAAAGTTAAAATTTAGTCGATTAAGCAAGAGCTGAAAAAAGAAGCATGTCCCTTGCCGACTGAGTTTTGAAACTGGTGGGCTAGGAGCCAGCGTGGCAAAGAGGGCGTGCTTCTTCTTCTAAAAATAACTCAGTCCCTTAGCAACCGACTAAAGTTTAACCCAGCTTGGACTCTCCTGTTGCAGCGCACAGGAGAACTAAGGAGAAATTTCCTGGCAGAACAATTAATCAGTGGAACAGCTTGCCTCCAGAAGTTGTGAATGCGCCAACACTGGAAGTTTTTAAGATGTTGGACAACCATTTGTCTGAAGTGGTGTAGGGTTTCCTGCCTAAGCAGGGGATTGGACTAGAAGACCTCCAAGGTCCCTTCCAACTCTGTTATTCTATTCTATTCTAAATAATCTCTTCTATCAGTAGACATAGAGTTCTTAAAATCAACACTACTTTTCTGTGGATCAAAAGATGAAATAATGAAACTTCTGTAGTTTTTTTTTTTATAGCAAGTATAACTTTCCTGGTCCCATATGTAGAGGTTCAGTCCGTGTTCCCACCAATCTTTTGGATATAAATTAATCCCACAAAGGAACAATTCTTTTAAGGGAAATTAAACTAGTATATGTGAAACTAGATTATAAAACTACATGGAATGATTTTGGCAACCCACAAGATGGTGCTGGTCTACTATAATTACTGTGCTAGATCTCTCTTTTTTTCCCTTCAAATTAGATGTCTGCTCACACCCAGTTTATAAAGGAGAAATAAATAATGCAAAACAGTCTGCATTATATGGAGTAGCCTACTTGTGCAGCATAAAAAGAACACGTGATAGGAAAGCTTAACAGTATGTATGTATGTATGTATGTATGTACCCTGTTTCCCCCAAAATAAGACATCCCCTGATAATAAGCCCAATCGGGCTTTTGAGTGCATGGCAATAAGGCCAAGCACTTATTTCAGGGTTCAAAAAAATATAAGACAGGGTCTTATTTTCAGAGAAAGACGGTATGTATGTATGTATGTATGTATGTATGTATGTATGTATGTATGTATGTATGTATGTATGTATGATTTGCTGCTCAATCCCAAATATGTCAAACCCATTGGGCAGCCAGACAGAAAATCAACCTTATCACAATGTTATGTCATTCCTGACTTTAAAAATGCTTCAGCCTCTTTTGCCTAGGCAACAGTTCCAGTATGTCTCCATCAAGGTAATCTTCCTTACTTTTTATAAGATGACTCTGAGTGGCTTCTATTTTAAAATTTAAATAAAGAAATAAAGAAAAACTCAGAACAAACAAACACAATATACATCCCAAAAAGGTGAGGCTGAAGTTAATAAACTAGAGTCTTAGGGAAACTTCCAGATATTCAGTGAGTTTTGGGACATCATCAGGACAGAAGCCCTATAAATCTCTGGAAGGACACTGTTCCAGAGAGCAATGGGTGCAAGGCACAGCTCACTCACCCATCCTGTTTGCATTAGCCTGAGAAGAGCCCAAGTACCAATTTGGGAGGACATGATCACACAACTTCAACTAGCCCATCACAGAGTTACCTGTACCTATCATCTTTTGTTGCTCTGCATCAAAAATAGTGTTTTTAACCTCTGCCACCACGTGTGGTGCTGTGCCTCATTTCACTGTAGACAATCACTTTGCTACAATAGCCTAACGGATGCTATTGATGGGCATGCCCCAGACCTTCTGTTCATTTGCCAGTGCTGTCTATAGCAATGCCATCAATCAGTTAAAAAGATGGCCCTTTCAGTATTTTTTGTTTTCTTTTGAAACTGGTTCCACAGAAATTAGCTAAAAGAAAAACAGGAGGCCAAGGACAGCTTGCAGCAGGGAAGGGAAATATGCGAGAATGAGAAGGGGCAGGATATTTTGCGTGTGTGCATCTATGTATGTTTGCACTTGTCAAGGCAAGAACTGCTAGAAAGCAAGAATAGTAGATGAAGGACTTCCTGCAATTTCATTTAGATATTATTAAAACCTGAATATTCACTATACAAAAGCTTTTAAAGTTATACCTCTGATGATAGCACTCAAATGCTACTGACTCCCTTAAGTTTTCCTTCCTGCAAAGGTGGTAAGGGGATATCAAAAATGCTCACATGTTGAATGTGATAGATATTTAATCCCAGAAAGGAATTTGCCTCAAATGCCAAAATACTTCAGCTACATCTCAACCTAGATCCCTTACGTTTTTGCTTAAGAGGAATTCGTTGCTCTTTCTCGAGCAGAAACTGTCTTGACACATCCAGTAAGCCAAACAGTTTCTCCTGAGCCTCCTAGCCTGCTCCCTTCAAGTTCAGAAGAGGCCACCTTGTGCTTCTTCTCAGGGCCAGCCCTGTCCTCAAACATTGCTAATCAGCCCTTCCATTCCAATGATACGACGGGGATGAGAAAGAAGAAGAAAAAAGTATACTGCTTTGCATACTAAGTTCTGGGGCCAGGTGGGGGGAAAAAAGACTACTTGGTTTTAAAACTGAAAAAGCTGTGATATTTTATGCATTGCCACATATATCCCTTTGGCAGAACATGACTTCTCTCTTCTAATAAGGTTTTATACGAAACAGTTGCCTTCCTCTTGCAGCTTTGGAACATTTCCTCCTCCAGAGATGAAAGCTTTCTTTTTTCAGCAGGGGTTTAACAACTGTTTACAAAGCTTTATTTCTGTTTGGTCACAGAGATATAATTAACTCCCTGTTTGCTTTGCTGAGCTAAAAAGAAAAAAGGAAAAAAAAAAGAAGTTCCAAGTGTCTCACTTCCAGTCCACAGGAGGAACATTCATGTGGATATTTTCCCAATGCTACCCAGATGATTATGGTTGGAATATTTTTTCCTTTTTGACAGTAATTAAAATAGACTGTATCTTACTTAATTTGGAGGTGGGAGAAACATAAATTCTTTTGATGTATTTCCTAGATAAGGACGAGTTGATGTCCTCAATTTGCCAGCTGACTACTTTTGAAGTGGATCCATATGGTTTCTTTAAATTCTTCTTTTAACTCTTAATTTGAGAAATCATGTGCCATTGTATTGGCAGGTCTCATAAGTGAGGAACAGTGAATTACAAGGCCTAGCCTGATGTTAACAGTAATCTCTTTAATTACTGCAGTTGAATTACATACGCAACAGGAAGTCCCAAGTATTCGGTGAGACTAATATCCAATAGACACGTTCCTTCCTGGGTTAAACAAATATTCAAATACAAATGGATCACATTTTATAGGGATATGTGAAGTAAGTTTTTCTCACCCATTGTATCAACATTCACGGATTTTACAAATAATTCCTACATCTTTTTTCTATTATCATAAAGATCCTGAAATATTACAATATAGCTGAGTTGTGCCAAAGTATTGTAAAGCGTGCTAAAAATAATGGAGATTTTTGTACAAATGAATCTGGTTATATGTGACTTTGGTATATAGCAGGTGCTGTGTTGTTGTGTAGTACTGTCTGATTTTAGCTATTGTTGATCTTGGAGAAGAATATATTTTCCAAAGAACTACTGTTGACATAGATATACAAAAACACAAGTGTGTAGGACTCTACAGTAAGGAAAATTGGGCTCACCTGACTATTGTGGCCTTTTTCTCACTTCAGTGATATATCTATACATATCTTTGTCTGTCTGTATATATTTGTTTATTTAAATGTATTGGCTGCCCAACTCCAGTGGATTTTCAATGATGTGTGATGTCTGTACAACCATATATAAAAGAAAGGAACTCCTGAGAGACAGCACTCTTCTTCAGGATGCTACTTTTCTGTATGTAAGAATATTTAGTAACTTGTAATTTAAAATTGTTTGACCTTGCTACAGGATTGTTTCCTGGATAATTCTAACCTCTGAAAGTTGATGTCACAAAAGAGATCAGAAAGCATTTTAGTCCTCTTGCCACCCTCCACCATTAAAATAAATTATAAATTAATGTATGTTGAAGAGAACCATCATGATGAAGTCACCTGAGTGCCTATGTGGATGAATAGATATCACTGCCAGTTCTTCCACATGGGGAGAAGATACACTGACAAAAGCAGTCAATGAATAGCATAAGTGTCTCAAGAATCTGGATTTCAAATTGCTCCAAAATTGGATTAAGGAACTTGGGAAGACAAGCAAAAGACTAGCAAATCTACAAACACCAGCTAGCTGTCAGACATGAAAATTCCTTAATCTCACAACACAAGGACAGAATGAACCACCGTTTCAGCCAGGAAACTAATAGCATTTTAGTCCAAACCAAATCAAGAAATGCTATGACATTCCTAGAAGCTTCACATTCAGACAGATCACCCATCAATGCACACATAGAGATAAGCCACATTTACACACCACAAAAGAGACAATTAAAAAAAACTTAGGAAGGAAACAAAAAGACTAGAACACATCCCCTCCACAGCAGCCAACTTTCAGAGGAGCAGGGATCAACACCAGACAAAACGTCAGGCAGAATACAATGCTGTACTCTAATCAAGAAACCACCAAACATCAATTAGCAGGACAAACTACTATATATAAACAGGGAGCAAACCCACACTTGCGACACTGATGATGTCACCTAGTCAGATAATGAAATGTCTACAAGCAAACAACCAATCTCAGAGACTACCAAGAACTCCACAATGAATTTTGCATTACAGATTATGGCAAACAGAATAATTCATAATAAGGTGTCCATATGTATATCTTAACTTCAATTGAGAAAAAGAAGAGTAAATTCATTGCAAGAGTCTAAGTCTTAAGTAAAGTTCCAATAGAAGAGAAAATATGTAGCAATATATGTGGAATCATTGGTTTTATTCGATTAACACCAAGCAAACAATAAGCAGTAAATGATACCTTAATTAAGGAACTTCTAAGGGAAAAAACCCACACACCACCAAAACTGGCAGGGCAAGCTATTGTATATAAACAGGGAACTAACCCCACACTCAGTAGCACTGATGATGTTACCAAGTTGGGTAATTAAACATCTGCATAAAAACAACCAAGCATAGAGAGCACCAAGGATTCCACTTAATCAAAGTGTTATGCTGGTACAATAACATTTAATAAGTAAAAGAATAATTATTCTGGTTTTGCTGGTGTTCATTATAATGCTGAAATGCATACACAATGTTATTTTCCTTATATCTTTTATACATGGTTGAATTGATTATTTCTATCTTGGAAACATTCCGCTCTGGCATCATTGACCCCAAGCAGCTAATTGTGCAATTATTTTTCAACTTTGGGGCTAAAGTGTTGCTTGTCCTTTATGCTTGATTTTTGAAACCTATCACTGAACTTCTAGTCACTGTATCCAAATGAAAAAAAACTTTGTATTGTCTATTCTCCTCATTCTAATGAATTTTATATAGTTCCATGCAATTCAACTGTCTTCCATTTCAAATGCTAGTGGTTTTGCATCTTGAACACTTCTTGGGAAGTGCCTTGAGAGTCCTGTAAGGTGCCTTTTCTGTTCCTCAAAGTCAGGGTCAGCATATAGACATGATTGCTCTATAACAGCCAATTAGGGTGTCAAAAGAGTAGCAAGAGAGGAAGTCCTGGAGAGGTATAACTCACCCCTTTGCCAACCCCTTAGCCTGATTTGCTAAATGTTGCCTGCAAGAATTAAAGAGCTAAGGTAAATGCCTTGTTTATTTATAACAGAACTTTAGATTTTTAATACCATCTTTCCTCTAAGATTCTCTTAGCTACCAATCTATTAGACTCTAAGATGGGATGGTTTGAATGAGAATTTAAACTTAGATCAAAGTGTTCAAGTGTTCTATGCAATACAAACACAGGTATTTTTTTGCCTTGGAGAGAGTTGAACTGCAATATCGGACATGACTGTAATTTATACATGTAACATGAACCACTACATCAGGGGTGTCAAACTCAAGGCCCGGGGGCCAGATCTGGTCCACGGGGTGCTTAGATCTGGCCCGTGGGGCCGCCCTGGAAACAGCAAAGGACCAGCCCACATTGCCTCTGCCAGTGAAAATGGAGCTCGGGAGGGCCGTGGGCAGCCCTCCCGAGCTCCATTTTTGCTGGCAGAAGGTTGCAGGAGGCCGTTGCAGCCAAAAATGGAGCTCGAGAGCCCATTTTTGCTGGCAGAGCACTCGGGCCACCACAGGGGCCCCTGACACCAGTGATGTCAAGCTGGCCACGGCCACCTAGCCATGCTCCACCTGCCCCCCCCCGAGTCAAACACAACCCTGATGTGGCCCTCAATGAAATCGAGTTTGACACCCCTACACTACAACATTTCTTCCTATTTTTCATATATGTATTATTTGGTATTTTTGTGATGACTCCCCCAATGCTTCCCTAGATACCTCTTCAGATGTCAGTTCAGAGGAAAATGAACCAGTTCCAGTCACATCAGGAGGGGAGTTGGTCAATGGCTCCAAGCAGCCATCTGAGAGTAATTTGGCTGAAGCAAAGCTGCAGCAGGACAGCTCTGAGGCTTCAAGTGGGGAAAGCATGCAGCTGCAGCTGGTCAGCGATGAGGAAGAAGAACTGCATCCAAGAACACATAGGGCAGAGAAAAGGCAGGAGCAGTGAAGGTCAGCCAAATTACCTGTGAGGAGGCAGCCTTACCCTTCTTGATGGGCTGCACCAGAAGTTGGCTATTTAGCACAGCAGACAGATGGAGATGATGCTGGGAATAACGTGTTTGTTTTCTTGCTGTGTGTTCTTGCCTTGAACCTTGGGATTGTGTCTCTTCACCTGTTTCCTTTGCCTGTGGATTTGCCTTTGTCTTTGAACTTGCCTTTGCTTTGGGAACTTGCTTTGGCCTAGTGGACTGAACTTGCCTTTGCCTTGAGGACTAGTGTTGGCTTTATTTGAGTAGCTGGTGGAACTCATTGGGGTTGAGCTGATGCTGGCACAGGGACTTGTTGGGGAATACCAATTCAGGCTCAGAAGCCTTAATAAAGACTCCTTACACCTATGGTGTGTGTGCATGAGTGGGACAGCACAATTTTGTGGTAATATCATATTTCCAGAAAAATAGTAACTTCCTATTAGAATAGGAATGTGCCATCATTGAATTTAGTACTGTGCTCTCCAGGAGTGCAGTGGCATTCTACATTAATCATTGGAATTTTCCCAGCCTTGCCTAGACTAAATCTGAAACTTTTTGCATGCAAATAGAGGCTGTAACATTGCTACAGCCTTTCCCTTTATGCTAGAAACATTAGTGGTAATTCTATAGAGCAAAATTAGAAACAAGTTTAGTGTTGCCCCCCAGATCTCCCCAAAGCAGGTGTATATTGTATATTTTTGGAGATAGGGAGGGGAAGTTTAAGGAACGTGAGTTCTTAGTCTCACAGTCATTTAATGCAGTTATCACACTTCCGAAACTCACGGCAGAAATAACAACCCCATGTTTTTCAGATATTTTAAACTTCAATTCCCATAGCTGCCAGAGAGCTGGATGAATTGGATGGGGATGTTTGAGCTGAACAAGTAATACAAAATATCTGGAGAACAACAGGTTGCCAACCTTAAATCACTGAGAAGGATTCTTTCACTGGTATGTTCTAAGGATAAAAAATAATCTGCAATTGCATTTCAGCACAAATAAAATCACCTTATTTCTAAAGTCAGGAAGAATAAACTAGGTGCAGATTTCTAAATGCTTCCGCAGTATTTCAATGATGCTCCAAATGAAGCCCAGAAGCCACCAGTGGTGCAAGGTAACCAGTTTGAAACAGCAAGTAGTCATGGCACTAGTATTAGTTACTATATGTTCCTTAGAAGTGGAAGTTAAATATTTCTTCAATATTTCTCAGAAAAATATTGTTTCTGTGTAAGACATTGCAGCTAAATCCCATAACTATTGACTTGGGAATAATTTCCATTGAATTTAGTGTTTACTTTCAAGATTGTGTTCTAAAACGTATCAGTTAGGATTAGAGTTATTGAAATATGACTACATATTTCAATACATACTGTATCAACATTACATTACATGTTCATACAAAATATTCATAAATATACAGACTATTTGTTGTGAATATTTTCAACAATATTCAAAACTGTTTTTGTTTTTGGGATATTTATTTTTATTTATTTATTTGTCAAATGTGTATATGATTACAGATAAAGTATAAACATGATTGTGAAAATAATAATAATAATAATAATAATAATAATAATAATAATAATAATAATAATAATAATAATAATAATAATAATAATAATAATAATAATAAGTACAAGCATGGTTATGAGTACATGATACTTTACGAGTACGACGTTAGGACAGGGACGGTAGGCACGCTGGTGCGCTTATGCACGCCCCTTACAGACCTCTTAGGATATGGGGTCATTTAAAGGCATCTGAAAATGTTCACTGATTTATTTATTTTATTTATTTATTTGTTTGTTTGTCAAACATGTACAAGATAGGAGGTATAGGTATAAACATAAACATAATCAAGGTGAATACAGATAGATGAGGACAATAGGACAGTAGGACAGGGACGGTAGGCACGCTGGTGCGCTTATGCACGCCCCTTACAGACCTCTTAGGAATGGGGTGAGGTCGACAGTAGACAGTCTAAGGTTAAAGTATTTTGGGTTTGGGGAAGAAACCACAGAGTCAGGTAGTGAATTCCAGGCATTGATCACTCTGTTGCTGAAGTCGTATTTTCTGCATTCTAATTGTTAAACTCACTAATGCTTGGCCAAATATGATTATTTCAAGATCCCTGAATGACTGATGTTGATTTTGTGATTTATATAAAAAGTTGTTCATTTAAATAAGCCAGGAGTGATAGAAAAGCTAGAGCTGATGAGAAAACCTGTGGCAGAAAAGAGGATACGAAAAAGCCAAACATTCTCAAAATTATGCTAGTTTTGACCGTTAAATGAAAATGAGAACATTTATAAGACATAAGCAAATGCATGTTCATGCTGTAGTCCCATATCCACCTATCTAGAATTAGGTCCCATTTACGTAATTCAAAGGGTTTTATTTTGGAGGAGGTAAACACAGGATTCTTGTATGTCAGGGTTAAGTATTCCTCGGCAGGAAAGTGTAACATTGTCTTTACTCTGTGACATCTAATGATTGTTTCAGCCCTTCACATATCTTTGTGCCATTACTTAATCCTGTTTATCCACCTATCATGTTTTAAAATCTAAAACAATTTAGTTTGGGTACAGTCTGAATTTTCCCCCCTCAAATTGGCATTAGCGTTAAAACTTGTCCTTCATTAATTAATTTTATTAAAACTCTATGAGCCTTTGAAGGAAATAATTATTTCTTCAGACGAGTAAGGTCATATATGCTATTGTACCAGTCAGATTTTACCGTAACTCAGTTGGTGACATGTGGAAGGAACTGGCCTTAAGCAAACTCATTTTTGAGTCACTTTATTTTCTTTGTAAACAATTTGAAGGCTCACCCATTTGTACTTACAAATCTTTGGCATTAAGAAATTGGGGTCTCTAAATCCACATGCACACAAGCAGTAACTGTTTTTATGCCAAGCTGTTTGTAAGCCTGATTTGACTGCCTAGGCTATTCATTCTTTTGTGAGCCATCAGTCTAAAAATGTTAACCTGCATGAGTCTTGGGGTATGGGAGCGCTAAATCTTCCTTCTACAACCGTATAATGAACAGACTGTTTCATTAGGAAGACAATTCACTCTACAAATCCAGCCCAAACAACTTATTTCACAATTTGTGAGCAGAATTAAATTTCGAAGGGTTGTCTGGGAGGGAAGGAGGGACTAGACAGGAGTAGGTGAGTGGCACACAATGCACTGAAAGATCAGCGTATTAGGACAAGTATTTCAGTCAATTTCATCGGCAGCCGTGGGCCTGTATCTTGCAGGACTCGTAGCATGCAGATCAGCGGATTAGGGGGTCCACAGCATCAGGTCAAGTGTCCTGAGGGGAGCTGATAAACACCCCAAACCTGACAACAGATTTTTCTTTCTTCCTGCACCACTTGTTAAGTGTTAGAGCAAATCTTTTGAATGGTGCTGAGGTTTACTTAGGGGCCTTTTCTTCGAAGACACTCTATCCAGTTTCAGACGCTTTCTGGAATAAATTTACTCCACATCTTGCACAAATACACACACACACACCCTCCACCCTCTGCAACCCATTTCATTCCTTCCCTCATCTTAAATATGCTCTTTGTCTCAAGGTGTGTGAACAGGGGAAAAAAAGCCTTCTGCTGAGAATGGTTAAGTCCCGATGGATTACAACTTCATAGAATTGAGGCACTTCGAAAATGGAAACAAAGCTATTTTGTTCATTACGATTTTCGTCTTTATTTTGAAAGAGTGCCTTAAAATAAATATTAATATATTTCTACTAGTCTAGCAATGCGTTATGTAAAAACAAGTCTTTTCAGAAGATTAAAATAAATCACAATGATTTACAAGAATGAACATGACAGCAACCTATCTCATTTTGAAATTCTTACTTCTTTATAAAAACTATGTACTGAGGGAAATCGGTTCTGTAATATTGTTAAAATTCCTATAGATTCTACCAAGACTGGTAAATTCGCTGGAAGGCAAATTATATAGAAGCCCAAGTTTCTTTTTCACCTATACATTTTCTGAGTACTCGATTTTTTTTATTCTCCAGCTGAACATTTTGCTTTTGAAAAATAAGAGTAAAAAAAAAAAGAGCTACAACTTTAAAGTTTCAGTAAACCATTTTCATACTGAAAAAAAAATGTGTTTCTCAATTCAAAGGTTTATAACAGGGGTCCTCAAACTATGGCCCTCGGGCCAGATTCGGCCCGCCGAAGCCATTAATCCGGCCCACGCGGGACCATAAGGCTGCCCCACCCACATTGCCCCACCCACCCACTGTCCCCCACCCTTCAGCCGAGTGCAGGACTTACCTTCACGAGTCCCATGCGCTGGAATTGGAAGGTAAGGCCAACGTTTTTGGCTGGCAGAATGCTACTGGAGGTGGGGGAGGCCCAAAACAGGCCTGTTTTTGGCTGGCAGAGTGCTACTGGAGGCGGGGGAGGCCAAAAATGGGCCCATTTTTGAGCAGAGTGCTTCTGGAGGCGAGGGAGGCCAAAAACAGTGCACGCGGAGGTCTCCCAGGGCCTCCATGTGGCCGGCAGAGTGCTGCAGGAGGACTGGATTGGAGGAGGGCCACCCACTTGCCTACCCGCCAGCTGGAGTAGTCTTCAGGTTTCAAGCGAAAAAGATGTGTTACTTTTGGGGAGACCGTGGGATTGCCCCGCCTCCCCGCCAGCCAGCTGGTCTTCAGCGTACCGCTCATCAGGCTATGGACATCAGATTCCCACCACCCAGCACCAGTTCAGGGGTTCCTTCCCCCCCCTGGGGGGGAGAGAGGGAGGGAGGGAAAGAGAGAGACAGAAAGAGGAGAGAGAGATGTTGATTGTAAGCTCCTTGGGGCTGAGAAGAATTGCTGCAAAACTGAGTTTCCTGAAGTGGACCACTAGACTTCTATACAACTTAAAAAACAATCTAGTAAAAAGAAAAGTCAACCAAAAGAGCAACATGCAAACAAAAGCAAATAAAACACCCCCAGGAGCAAAACAAATTAAAGTTTAATTTGTGTGTATTGTTTAATGGACTACTAAATTGGCCACACCCACCCAGTCACATGCCCACCTAGCCGTGCCCACCCAGCTGGTCCAGCCCCCCAACAGTCTGAGGGACCATGAATTGGCCCCCTGTTTAAAAAGTTTGAGGACCCCTGGTTTATAATGACAGACTCTAATTTCTTTGGATCATTCTGCTTTTCTGATGCTTTAATCACATATTAGGAAATATTCTTGCCTTTCGTATTCTTCATTTTTGGTAGAGAAGAATTATTACATATTTGAAGTGTTGACTGTAATTAATTGGCTCTTACATAAGGGTATAAAACTACAAATACACGTCAGATTCCTTAAGTGACACATGCTTAGAACCATCTTATCTCTTTCCAACCAATGCTTCCAAACCAAACCAATGGATCTCCAGCATTCTTGATTACAGCTCTTTTGGTTCTCCATTTAAGTTGTAGCAGTGCCATTTCTCTGCCCTTTCCAAATTCACTGCCACAATCAAGGCAGAGATAATTCCAGTCACTCAAGAAGCATTAACAAAACATCCATAAATCTTAGCAAATAGTCAGCTTAACAGAAAATGGTTTATTGGCAGACAGCATATCCAGAAGACCAGCAAAATTAAGTAAATCAGCTGCTCTGACAATATATGACCAAATCTAGCTTTTGGTAAATACCAGGTCCTGCTTCACTTCATAAGCAACTTTAAAGCAGAGTCTTTTATTTGAAGCTGAAGCAAACTGCTGCTTTCAAGCTTTGTACTGCTTAGATCAATATAGTAATGTCCCTGAACTTGATATATTGGATTATAATCCCCATATCTTCAGTTCATATGACAGCTGACCTTGTTGACTGAAGTGTTATGGAATTTTAAACTATGGGACCACTGCTTGGAGTAAGAAATTATAAATCTTTCTAGTCCAGTACAGTTCTTTGCCTCTCAGTAGTAATCTTTCCAGGCTGAAGTCCTCTTAATTAGAATAATATATATGCTATTTCTTTGTTGATATGCTACTCTTTGTGACAGAGAGATGAGAGAAATGAATGACATCACATTATATTAAAAATGTGTACTGAGAGGAAAATGGGCACAGACCTGCTGGCACTACTCTTGTCCCATTGTACTTTAGATATAATCCATGGAAGAAGCTAATCATACATAAAGGATAGACACAAAAGCTCTATATCCTAGATTTTGAACCTTCTCTTTTTTCAAGTTCTCCATCATACTTATATAGCATATATGTAGCCTTTTCTTTAACAGTTTTTACTAAATGGGAGGCACCAATTAGCACAAATTCTCTTCTCTCACTTGATATGTAGACTGATATTTAATCAATTATCGAGGGAGTTGGGGTCCTCTTCTTCATTAAATATATTTAAGAAGCAGTTAAAACACTGAGATTTCTTCAGCTTGGATTCCAGAATTTAGCAGGAGCTGTTGACCTAAATGACCTCTTGCAACATAGTTTGCACTGCACTGCTGTGACATAGTTTTTGATATATGGATTGGCTATGTGCCATCAAGTTATTTTCAATTCTTAGTGACCATATATTCAGTATATGATTATTCTGTTGTTTTTCAAATTATACATTTTAAAACTGTCTAAACTTCTAGATGTTCCCAGAGAAATAAAGCAACATATTTAATTTAAAAATTGCTTTCAGATATGCCAGCCATGATTTTATTATCAGTTCCTTCTTGCACTGCAAAGAAATGCATTCAGTACCAAGAAGAGTGATATCCAAAATAACTTGATGGCTGTCAAATTGTTTTCTCTTTTTCTTTCT
Source organism: Thermophis baileyi (assembly GCA_003457575.1). Taxonomy (NCBI): domain Eukaryota; kingdom Metazoa; phylum Chordata; class Lepidosauria; order Squamata; family Dipsadidae; genus Thermophis; species Thermophis baileyi. Next base: position 837,672 of record QLTV01003142.1, read on the forward strand.
TTTCTTTCTTCTTTTTGGTACAACTGTTTGGTTTGGAAACAGTGTCTCCATGGATTAGAAAAATATGTTCCCTCTAAAATGTACCTGTGTAGAGTATTTATCAGCTGAAATCTCATCATTAGGATTACCAGTTATTAAAAATAAAAGCTACAAAATTTACATGCTGGCTGACAGGAATGGTAACATGCAAAAAGGACTGAGGACGTGTGCCCAGAATTACTAAGTGTCAGATAAATAGGCTTAATTTATTTAAACAACTAGATTAAACAGCATGTTTTCTATCATCTACATTTCTGAATACCTGTAGTATATTTGTAAACATGGCAATCTAACATTTCACGAAGTGGTATATTCAAATTCAAATTAACATAAATGAGGATTTAACAGTCGATTACACAGTATGAATAATAGCAACTAATTTTTTAAGTAGTAAAGTTGTACAAATTACAGTGCTAATGTCATCAGTGAGAAATAAGATGCTTCGCAGTACTGTGTGTGGTTTTTTCTTTTAAGAACATGGCTTGAATCTTGGATATAAACGATAGATACTTGATTACAGTGTGAGCAAAATGGGCAGTCAGAATGGAACGGGAAAATCTGAGCTAGTTTAAGGGGTGGTGTAAAATCTTTTTGCATGGAGGCCTTCCCCTCTTTTATAAAGCTGATCAATGGGTCTTGGTGCCTATTGAATGCTGTTCCTCTTTCTGGAGGGATTGTTCAGAGGTGTGGCTTATTTCAGGCATTTAATCTCCATTGAATGGAGGCTGTGTTACCCATTTTGTTTTTGGTCCAGGGTTTGTAGGCAGCTGGTCAGGGGAAAGTAACAATGACCCTGAGTGTAAAACTGTGTGTGTGTGTGTGTGTGTGTGTGTGTGTGTGTGTGTGAGAGAGAGAGAGAGAGAGAGAGAGAATATATATGTGCTTGCAGGAGTGCTTGTCTGCAGATGCCTATGTCCCCACCATTGACCTTGGTTATTCCCCTTCACAGGGTGCCTTGTCCATCTCAGCAGGAGCCTAACTTTTCTAACCATTGTCATTGTGAAGGCAGGAAAGGCTACCTGAAAGTTTTTGTCCCAACCTAATAACATTTAGACCCCGAAAGCATAATAACAGGGGGAGGCTGGGGCCATTATGGACAAGGCTGCTAAAAGCAAAACACAACAACAAAACCCTCTAAATTCCTTACTTGGGTTTCAGCCATCATTAGCTTCTCAATACATGCAGGTTGGATTCATTTATTGCAAGTCAGTGTGCTTGCAGGCATATGGTGACATGAGTTGCCATTCTTTCAGCTGAGTGCCTGGCCTCTCACATTTCTGTCACTGCTGGGCAAGAGGAAAGCGGGATGTTGTTGACAGCCCCTCACATGAAAAAGTGGGTCAGAAGCACAGAGGGTACAAGTCAGGCCATCAGATTGCAGATCTCATCTTGAGCACTAAAAAGAGGGAACAGTGTTAATTACAGTGAAGAAGACCAGCACACCAATCAAATTACTGCTCAACTGAAGTAAAAACAAGTTGACTACAGTTAGAAAAATTGTTGTTAAGGCAAGAGAAACAGTGCACTATAGCAGTGATGGCTAACCTTTTCCGGACCGAGTGCCCAAAGCGCAGCCGAATCCCCAAAATACAATACACGCGCAGCCGCCGTGCATGCGCCCCCACGCACATGCATGTGTGCCTCCCGCATGCGCCCTGCCCCCCGTGCATGCACGGCAGGGACCCGACAACCAGCTGGCTGGTGGGAGACGCACACGCATGCGTAGCAGAGCTGAACTGGGACAGCAGCTCACGTGCCCACAGAGAGGGCGCTGCGTGCCACCTGTGGCACGCGTGCCATACGTTCATCATCATGGCACTATAGGATTAAATTAGGATTGGGACTTCTTGGTAAGATTTTGGATTAGAAACCCACTGCATATCTTTGAGTCAGTTCTCTCTCTCAGTCCGAAATGGAGTTATTCTTGTCGGGATAAAATGAAGCTCCCTTTTGCTCCTAGAGGTAATATGGATAAAAAATAATATATTTGTTTGTGTGTAATAGTAATAGCACTTACACACCATTTCACAGTGCTTTACAGCCCTCTCTAAGTGGTTTACATTGTCAACATGTTGCCTCCAACAATCTGGGTCCTCATTTTAACGACCTTGTAAGGATGGAAGGCTGAGTCAACCTTGAGCCAGTCAGGATTGAGGGAATCGAACTCCTAGCAATGTGAGCAGAATTAGCCTGCAATACTGCATTCAAACCACTACGCCACCATGGCTTTTAATGCTGCCCTTTCACTATACACAACTTTTAACTTGTATATTAAGCGACTAGTTTTCATATTACCCATATCAAAAATCTTTCAAGAAAAAAATAAATAGCAATTTTTAAAAGAAGAACATTGGACGAAAGCCTTGGATTTCACCTTGTTGAGTTAACAATTCCCTTCAAATCAATTTCAGTAACTCATCAAAACTTAATTATGACACTATGTCTTTGAATTGATGCTATCAACCTTCTTAAAAGAGCCTTTTCCTAATCAGAAAATTTCAAGATTTTATGGGGGATACTGCAATCAAATTGGTACATATATGTCTGGAAGTACTGCATAAAAACCATTGCTAATTAATTCTACTGTGGTTTTACGTGCATCATTATAAAATGAGGCAACATAGGAAATTAATTCAATTTTTGTTAGCTCCAGATTTATTACAGCAACATTACAAATTAAATTTACAATTGTACTTATCTATATTCCTAAATTATGCAGGATTTAAAAACATGTGCTCTATCTTCTGTTCGAAATGATGTAATAAGTATTTTGTTTTTGGGTATGGCAAGCCATCAATTGCTGAGGGAACAGGTAAGATTCCAGAGTAATGTAATAATCTCTACCCTGTACCCCTGCTGCCACTGCAAGCTCATTGGAATGGAGAGAATCCAAATAGCCTGGGAGAAGGCAGCCTGGAAAAATCAATCAGGTATGATGCTGATGCTGATGTTGATGCTGATGCTGTCACTTTGCTTAATACAATGTGGCACATCAGTGCTGTCATCAGGGTGATGCAAATCATCTCATGGCTCTGCTGCTGAATTTTTATGTGCTTAGTCAAGAAAGTGCAGCAGGACGACTGCAGTCAAATACAGTTATCAGACTGCTGGGCTGCTTCAAGTTTAAAAAGGTGAAAGAAACCTTAGAGTCTAATGAAGAAATCTGCACCTTATGGAATATCCTTTTTTTATGCACCAGTTACTGTATTATGGGTTGCTATAGAAAATCTACAACTGTGTGTGGTTGATGTGGAACCAAAGAAGTATAGCAACAGGGAGGAATGAGTTTTATGAGTTATTTTGATTTGGGTTACAAGCCATGTTTGCTTAAAGGAATGCTTATTGCATTTGGCATGTTAGAAAGTGTGCCTGAAAAATAAAAGAGTAAACAAAATTAAATTCACTGATCTTCCATGAAGCACTGATAGCTATCATGAAGGGAAAGTCAGACTTAGACAAAAGAAAGTGAAGGTTGTCTTCATGGAAGTGAGTAAATTGGTTTTATAGGTCATTTTGTCACTGGTTTTGTTCCTTATGGTGTCACAAAGATTTCTATGTTTATTTAGCTGCAATTCTTGATGTGCTAGTGTTGTAGCATGACATTGGCTTTTGCCTAAAAAGGCAAAAAAGAAACACAAAAGAAGAATTAAGATTGTTAAAGGAAATTTACTTCATCTATATATACTCTTCTAAAGTTTTCACCATTCACAACCTGGAAGAAATGTTAAGAAGGGCAAAAATAAATATACTGGTGAGTGTAACCTAGAAGTTGTATCTCCTTCTCTTTCTCATACCCTGTTTTTGGTTAGAGACATTTTTATTCTTATGAAATGTCTTTTGCCACAGGAGATCTAGCATACATATTACAGATGCTGAATAAGATACTGACAACCAACTCTGTATTTGATCAGACCTGCCTTGGTAAAAAGCCTTGGTTTATAAAGAGTTTTGAGGGGTCTCAAAATGGATAAATCAATAGCCACTCCATATTCCTTTGGCTGAGTCTGAATCTACAACAAGTCAAGACTTCCACCCCATATCTAATTCTCTTTGGGGCAAAGAAAGATTACTGGGAATCATATACATATTCATAATACCTTCTACTGAAGCAATGGATGACCTTGGCTAGTAATTTCATATAGATATTAAACAAATGGTAAAAGAGGACCAAGGCCTGGGACACCCCATACTAGAATTCGTAAGGACCCAACACCTCCATCTCCATAAACACTAAGTGGACTTAGCTACTTGGAAGGGGGAATAGCATACAGTGTCCCTAACTCCTAGCCTTCATAGACACCTCAGAAAGATGCTATAATCTGTTACATCAAAGGCCATTGACAGTTCCAACAGAACAAGAACGGTCATAACTCTCTCATCCAGAGGTGGGTTCCTGCCAGTTTGGACTGGTTCTTTAGAACCGGTAGCGGGAATTTCCCCGCGCTCGCCGAACCGGCAGTAATGGCCAGCTGGACACGCCCCCAAACCGGCTCCCTTGGCACCACCGTAGGTGCCGCCATCTTGTTTTTTGCTTCTGCGCATGCTCAGAAGCTGGATTTTCAGCACTGTGCATGCGAGCGCACCCACGCGGCACGGGAGGAAGCGAACCGACAGCGAGGTAAGTTAGAACCCACCCCTGCTCTCATCCAAGTCTTACCACTAACTGTCCATCAGAGTGATCAGAGACATTTTCATTTCATGCCCAGGCTAGATTCCTGCCTGCTAAGAGTCCAGATAATCTGCTTCTTTCAAGTTCCTTTTTTTTAAAGACTGCTTCACTATCCTCCTCCAAAAAGGAAAATTTCATATAAGGTGGCAGTTGTCTAAATTTCCTGGGTTCAAAGCAGTATTATTGGGAAGGGAACTAACCGGTTTTTCAACATGTCACCCTTGATGCCATGGAGGAACATACCATTTTGCCTCTTCCAGTTTTGGAAACATTGGAGACTATGGTGTTAGCAATTGTTATTGTATATCAGACATAGCTGTCTGCCAGTTAGTTTTAGGTGATCCTGGCCATGAGCTTAGAACTCCTTTGTTACCACAAATGTGTTTTAGGGGAAAGTTGAAACTGCCAATTCAAATTTGAGGGTCAGTGGGTTATTTTTTATTTCACAAAAACTAACTAATTTTGCCTGATCTTGAAAAGCAAGTAGAGTGGGACTTGGTTAGTATATAGATGGAGTTCACCAAAAAATACTAGGAGTAAAGGAGTTCCGTATTATTACTAAAAATCAAATAGATATTCCATGAAATCATCAACAGTTGAGTTTGAATTGACTTACATTCAGAATACATTTTACATAAAAAAAAATATCAAAATATTTATATTAGGGAAAACTATGCACAGACATTCATAAACATAGTATAAAAAGCATTATATGCCAGAAAATGGCCTTGAAAACAATATGCATACAAGAAAAAATAAGGAAAATTAGAAAATCTTTGAAAAAATTAAGATTAATATACAATTGAGACCAGAGAGGGGTGTGTGTTTTTTTGGAGGGGGGGGGGAGAATTGATGGACAAATAATTGGAAAAAAGTCATGAAAATATGTTTTTGTATGTATTAACTGCAGTGAGATTATTGTACGCACAAACATGCAATGATTCAGCATTACTCACAATGGAAGAATGGATTGTGAAGATGATTAAACTTGCTGAGATGATTAAATTGATCTAAAAAAAGATTATTTATTGTCTATGTATATTGCTAAATAGAAATCCCATATAATATTTTTGCATAAAATAGAAAAAATGAATTTATGGTTTATGGTTTTGACAATTAAAGAGGATAGATTATAGAAAGACAAAAGAAGTTGTAACAATATAGTGAGAGCTAAATTTATAATTGTACTTAAAACTGCTGTAAAGAAGTCACTTCTTTGTACCTTTTTTCTATTTTTTCTGCTACTTTTTTCCTTTTCTTGCATTGCCAACTTTCTCTTTGATTTATTTTTTCTTCCTTTTTCCTTACATTATATTAGTTTGTGATAGTTTTTATGTCTTATTTATAAATAAGAAAGTGAAATGAATAGATTTCATTCCCATTCTCAAGTTTCATCAAATCCTATTATCCTCCTATATCTTTTTTTTTAAATGTATTTTCATCATGGTTTCATTAAATATTTTGTATATAATTATTATAAGATGTTTTAGGAAAATTTGTGTCTACTTTCTTATAACAAACCATCAAATACAATGCAACAATTACATGTTCTTCACCTGCTAGGTGAAATGCCTAATACTATTATGAAAAATGCTGAATTATAATACTACATCCCAGCTACTTACCAGGAAACACTGGAAAGTACTTTCATTATGCATTCATTTCCATTCCTCACGTTATGCATTTTAATCAGGAGGGACCATATGTTCCCATGGATCATCCCCTGATAAGCATTGTAACTTACTACAAAACCGGCTTTGAAATCATGCACACAAGCCAACACCTCCTACTTGGTATGGTGCCATGTCAACTTGCAACAGGCATAAACTTGCAAAGACGGCCTTTAACAATCCTTGTACAGTGAAAATGGAAAGGTGGCTAAAGAAAATTGACAGAAAGCTACCAGAATAAGAAGGAAATCTGTAAGTTCCTCACTTTAGGTAGGATTGTAAAGAGATATAATTGGTTATAGAATACACAGGATGTTACATCCAGTGGGAATAATTATTTACAATGGATCAATATGGACTTCCTCACACATTTGCTAAGAAATCTGTGATTTAAAGATGATCATGTAGGCATGCCATATTTTGCTTTAGTAAGAAGAAATGGACTAGTTGATTTCCTAGTCTTTCTAACACTTCTGTACAATCTTTTATTCTTATTATGTTGTTAATTTTCAAATAGGGAAGAGATTATTATAAGTGGGTAGCATTTATTATTTTTATATTTGTCCTAAATCAATTTTTTTCCTCAGCCTGTTTTAAAACTCCATTTAAATAGTACAATGAAAAGTGAAAATAAGCATCTCATTTACTTCACATGAAAAAGGCATGAGGCAACTCTACTGAAAGAATTATGAGTTTAAAATATAAGACATGTTCTGACTGGTCAGCAGCTGTAGCTCCCCAGACATTGCTATTTTCAAGTTCTCCATTACATTCTTCCTCTATCTAAGGACACATACCTGCCACTCAGTATACAAGAAACTGACTCTCTATTTCAATAGGAAGTTTTGCAGAAGGAGAGATAATGGCTTTCCACAATTAATGGCTCTCAACAATTTATTCTGAAATTCTGGGGTACTTGGAGCCTTTTTGGCCTGCATTTCTCTGGAATAAAAAGATTGCATTTCTGATTCCAATTGTTCTAAGTTTAGTAGAGCTAAACTACAAATTTAGTAGAGCTAAACTACAAAACTGGAGTTAACCGCTTGTTAAAGCTCTACTTAGATGGTGCTACAAAGCTAAGATTGGCTTTTGTTGAAGTTGTATTTGAAGCTTACTCCCCCTTAAGGGATCCCCATGGAGCTGTCCAGGGTACTGCCTGAATTTCTGCCTTACTGTTAACTTCTTTTGCTTTATTGATTTACTTTGCCATTTGTTCCTGTTGTGCCTTTCTGGAAACAGTATTTTGCTTTGCCTGGCTCTTCTTTGCCACAGCTTAATCTCTGAAGTGAATCCCCTACTTATATTAATACTCCCAATGGATCCTAAATTGATGAATTCTAAAAAACATGCATGGATCTAACTCATTATGTATTGAAACTTGTCACCTTTACATATATGTATTTGTTGATGCCTTATTTAAACTTATATTTGTGTTTGTATATATAACGTGTTTTATTAGTGTTGTGTAACAATGATTGCATGACCTATGTAGATGCCATATACTAAATAAATAAATAATTGAACTGAAAATGAAACAATATCTTCCAAATAGTTTAGAAAGGAACATTATAAGGAATCCAATGTTGCTTTCAAAAATAACAGTCCTGCATTTCTTTGCCCTTCTTTCCCCAAAATGGAAAATAACAGAAAAATAAAAAAGTAAAGACAATGAATTTGCTTTAACTGCAAAAATGGCAGTGAAAGGATGCCAGAAATAGGTTGACTTAAAATTATTAGAGCAATTTCATTGTGTCGCATAATGAAACATTATGAGGCAAGGAAGGAGAGGTAAAGAAGTCAAGGATATCTGTTTTGGGTAGGATTTGAAACATAACAACTCATTCCAGATTTCAATTCCACTTAAAATTTTAACTTGAATTTACTCTGCTACGTAAAAATGATGTTTTAGACTATTTAAAATTATGTGTGTATTAAAATATTTTGTACTAAAATCTAATGTGGTTTTCTTCTGTAGTTCCGATTTGACTCTGGTATACTTCCTACTTTCTGTTAGGTTTTACTAGCTCATAGAAGTGTACTGTGGCTACCAAGTTCATTTCCTATAAATTTGGAGTGCCAGTATAATCTATAAATAAATTCAAAATAGTTTATTTTCAGTGCTTCCAAAGAAGCATAAAACTAACATTTTCCCTTCTGTATATTTTATTTAATTGCATCATTATGAGTTTCCATTCATATACCTACCTACCGTACCTACACGCACGCGTGCGCACACACACACACACACACACACACACACACACACACACAGCAGGTGTAGATGGAAATTTCAAAACTTGATATGCATTTCTTCTGGAGCAGGGGCAGCTGGGGCAGAATCCCCTGGTTTTTTACGATTTCTGACCTCTTTGAAGCCCATTGAGGATTTTAAAAAAAATATCCTTCTGATTAACAAGATCTCTTCATTGTGGTATCTGTTTGAGGGGGCAAGAAATTAAGTTAGCAAAAGCTATCTCAGTGCTTTCACGCTTAAGAAAACTTCTGTACAAAATAAGATCTTCTGTTAAGACTCTTATTTAAGGAAAAGAATAAAAACCACATGTCCCCCTTTTTTTTGTTTGTTTTTGTAAAGCAAATGTGTATGGTATGCCGTTATTGTAGCTTTGGACTTTAAGCCACCCCATCTGGTGGTGTTATCTGCCTATGACAGAAGGTCTACCCCTTGCTGTTAGGAAAAAACAAAAACAAAAAACCCCAAACAAGTATTTTGATTAAACTTGCATGCACTTAAGCCATTCCTTTGAACCTTTATAATTTGGCAGCAGGCACACTGACTATGAATGTCTTCATCTGGATTCAACAAGTGGGACAATGCAATGCACTTAAATCCCTTAACTGGAAATTTCTTGCCTTTCATTTGTTTAGCCACAGTAGAGAAAAGACTAGTCACAAAACTTTCCCCTGTGCTTTAGAAGGTTTCCCCTTTGAAGTAGCAACCCACAATAATACTGTAATAGAAGCAAAGCAGCAAAGCCTGTTCTTCTTTCCCGGAACATATTTCTTTCTGGAGAAATGCACAGAAACTGCAGGACTAATGCAGGACTTGCAAACTAGCACAGTTTCTCTGCTTGTCTCTGTTTTGTCCAGCAGCCATAATACAGAGATACCAAAGAGTTAATTTGTGTTTTTTAAACCTCCTTCCCAATATCCTCTCTCATTCCTGCATAAAAACCTCATGTCCAGACATCAAATCAGTAGACCCTGTTGCCTGTCAGAGAATACAATGTCAGGCCATTAGTATGTTAATAAGTCCGGAGGGTGACAGGTGGCCTACTAGACAGCTCAATTAAGCTGCTCATTAAACACACGCTAACGAACAGCCAAGGCAGGGCTTGAACAGCACCATTCTGTAATGACATGATGTCAGAATGAACAAATGAGGAAAAATAACAAAAACATTACAGCAGTGACAGACGCCACTAATAAGGACCCCTTGCACTACATCAGCCTTCAAATCAATGAGCAACAGGGATCAAAAACCTCGACCCAATATTCTCAGGAGACTAAATGCAGCAAGATTTTGGAGTCATTTTAAAAAACTTAGAAATTATAACATATCATAAACTAATTGTTGAAGGGGGGAAAAGACTAGAGGAAGAGTTCATTTCCTCTTAAATCAATCACCCAAAAGGTGTTGTAGGCTGAGGGGAGACATCATTATTTAATAGGATTCTCAGTAAATTTGGCTAACATCATGTCTTTGGCATCCTTGAATCTTTAGGTAGAACCCATTTGCAATACCTGCTCATACTATATTTTGCAGATGTCTTACCAATGTAAAGACAAGTAGCTCACTTTAAACTACAAATTTCAACCTATTATTTTTTAAAAGAGTGGAGGGATGGCTTGTAGCTGAAAAGAGTTCATTGTTAAGTAAGGAGCATCCCATGTAATAAATTCAAGCATGCGGCTACAGTAGAACTGATTCGCATGTCACAAACTAATAGGCTGATTGACCATTATAGGGTCATGACTTTACCTTTTATACATTGAATTCAGTATTATATTAAGGAAGTGGTTAACACCTCCATATGTTTCCCTAAAGACTGGACACTAATAATGTGAGATATATGTATACCGGAATGTATATACCGGTATGTATACTGATTGTTTATGTATTTTTATCATTTACCGTATTTTTCAGAGTATAAGACGCACCCTTTTCCCCAAAAAAAGAGGGTGAAAATTTGGGTGCGTCTTATACAGCGAATGTAGCCCCGCCCACCCTTCGGCCTCCATGCGTCGCATTTTATACCTGTTCCAGGCTGCAGGGATTGCCACAGACCATTGCCCCAAAAATGGAGCTTTTGGAGGCTGCAAAGGCAGCCCCTCCCAAACGGAGCTTTCCTCCCAAACGCTAGTCATGGATGCTGGTAGGCAGAGGCAGAATTTTTTTTCTTCTTAGTTTCCTCCCCAAAAACTAAGGTGCGTCTTATACTCCAAAGTGTCTTATACTCTGAAAAATACGGTACTTGGAATATTATTCTTGTACGAGGCACTACTGAAAATTGAAGTATTCTTTGATAAAGACATTCAGATGTGCAAAATGTAGCAACGCTCAAGAGCTCATAATTCTCGTTCCAGAGCTAAGGCTTACCTTAGGAGGGAAGTATGTGATTGTGTTGCAAGGCAGCCATACTGTTAGGCAGTTAATAGGTTCAGACAATGTGCTAAAAATAGCTTAATAATAGTTTATCTAGAACTGGCTGGATTCTAGAATTGACACACTGCAAACTCAAAATCATCCTGGACTGGGTGATTTAGACAAGCTTTTAAATTGCAGGACTGATTATCTTAATCTGCCTTCTCCCTTCACCTAGACGTTTCACAGAACTCTACTTCTGATATATAGTTCAGAACCTTGTCATGTACCAAAAGAAAAAGAGACTAGTATTTGCACACATAAACTGCCTTAGTGAGGAGGGAGGGAAAAGAACTGATCCTTCAGTTAGAGTTATTTTTGCAATCAGGTTACTACTGGCTTTTTCAATCCTAGCGTTTTTAGGAGAGCACATTTTAGCATTTATAGCATTTTAGAAAGAGTACTTCCCTAATTAATCTTTTGCTTATCACTGCTTTCCACATCTTCCATCTTACAAGTTGAAAGAAGAAAATATTGTGGTTGTCTTAAATTCCTGATAGACAATTTTCTTGTATGAAAAAGATGAATGAATCCATCTCTCCTACTTCCCCCTCTCCTTTGTTCCCAACAGAGTTCCATTCCATTCATAAAGGATAATTATACCTTGCTATCATTCCCTCCCTTTGCATAACCCCTGTTAGCTTATGTGTGTGATATGTGTGATTACACATATCATTCCTCCAAGCACCAATTTCTCTGCAATGTGGTACACTTCTTCCCTTAATAGTTACCAGACTCTAAATTGCAGTTAGTTTTGATGAAAAGCAAAAACATGTGGGCAGTTAAGGCATGTAATTCCCATGTTGAAAGGTATGTAGTTCAAAACTTCTATATTTGTTTCTATAAACTGTTTATCATTTCTGCTTGTCATATACTAATATTGTGGCAACCTTTTTAAAAGTATGATTAGTTGTAATTTTTCTCATGTTAGATAAAGGAATACAGACCTTCATTTTTCCTAATTCACATTTCAGAATCAGGAATGAGGCAGGATGCAGACTTAGCACATTGACTGGATGAAACTATAATTAATGTTAAATTGGCATATTTTAAATATCATGTAAGAACAATAAATAGTAGTTTAATGCACCATTACTATTAATACCATTAGTAATACTCCTCTTTGGAACAGCCATGTGCTTGTTATTATTATTATTATTATTTATTAAATTTGTTGATTTTGCCTCCAGTTTTAAATTAATTTCAACAACCTTGGATACTGCACATCTTGGTATAGGGATGAGAAATGCCATTTGTTGTTCATTGGTTCATCTTTAGCCAGGAAATTTTAATTGGCTGGTCTTGTTTTTATAAGCTTGTTTCATAAAAGTGCCATGCATGCAATCATCTGAGCATATTCATCCCATACTACTTATTAATCCATATGTCAGGTATCTAGGTTCCAAAAAGAAGCATCCAAGGAAGGCAATAGCCAGTATCTCCTGAGCATTGAATAACAGAAATAATTCATCATGTGGAAGGACACTTGAAAAAAAATCAAACTTAGAAATGTCCTTTAACATTTGCTGAAATCATACCAAATAGAACCTGCCAATCAGTTGTTCGGTGGCTAGCATCACTGCAGCAGCTGGCAATATTGATGAGGTCTGGAGGTGCTGGGGAAGCTTGTCAGCATGTCTTTTATGGTAGAAGTGGCTGCAAAAAACTAATCAGTAGTGGTGGCAAATCCTTCTTAGTGATAGTGACATTTGGCATCAGTGGATCAATGATTTTTCAAAAATGCTGGCAGGCCATATAAATGTTATGCAGGCCTGATCTAGAGCTATCATATCTATGTTGCAAAAGTCTGGATGATCATGATGACAGTATGAACCACACAAATCATTAACTCCTTATTGCCATCTACTGGTTGTTCAGTGATTTGCAGGGATTGTATCACTGAAATCAGATATAAGTTTGGAAATGTTTCAACACTATTTTATACACACACACACACACACACACACACACACACACACACAGAGAGAGAGAGAGAGAGAGAGAGAGAGAGAGAGAGAGAGAGAGAGAGAGAGAGAGAGAGAGAGAGAGAGAGATTATCTTTTCATTTAAATAATCACAGAGAGTATTTTGCTATACACTTCACTCTGTTCTATGGTGTTTACTCTTTAACGGAAGTTCATCTATGAGGAGGTTTATTATTTCATTGAAGAACCAATCAACTACAATAGAGATATGTAATCTAAGGCTTAGGCATTTTGCGGAGACTTTCAAACTTATTAGAGAATACTCATTTTTAATATGACAGAAGAGGAAAACCTACTAAGTATCTCACTTCATTTTGCTTAGCCCCACCCACTGTATTTTACAGTACAGTTCTCCCACCAATCACTGAAAAGCCAAGGCACCCATTCAGTCCAAAAAACACTGCACACACTTCAGTTAAAATAAATAAATTACATAGCCATGACTCTGAAGGCAACTAGATTCTATAGTACATTATAAATAGATTACTTAGATTCCTATTTGACAAAATAGCCTCTTGAAAGCTCTGAGACTCTTATTAAATTTAAGTTTGATTAGATGATGACTTAGGGACTGTTTCCAACCACAATCTACCCCACAAGTTTGCTTTGCCATTTTAGTTCTATATCTATTAATTAAACTATTATTGACATAATCCTGAATGGAAAGATTCTAGAATAAGTTTTTAACTTCACAAAATCTGAGTGTGAAATATCTTTTTCTCTTCAGTTAGCCACTAACTTATCTACAGAACACACAGAAGTTTTGTTGCTGCTTCTAAAAGGGTTCTGAGAAGGTGTCTCTGTCCTTTGCTTTTATAAGATTTAAGGTAATGTGGGTGATCCATCTGCGTAATGTGGAACGGGAGTATTCCTTCTCAGCTTGTTCCCTTGGAAGATGTACAGACCCAGAAGTAAGTCCAAGATAATAGGGGGGAAACGCAGTCTCCTTCTCTCTCTCCCTCTCTTTTTTTAAAAAGTTATTGCTCCAACAAATGCCACTTTTCTTCTTGATTCTCCATAGTCCTGCCCAGGATTAGGATAGAAAGATACTTTATAAACCCAAACAGTGATAATTAGTCTGGCTGTGCACACCAGCAAAGGTTAAAGCAGACCTCTTCAGCTGCTACAGACAAATTAAGATCTATATATTGTGTTTTTGCTTATTTTTCTCATTGGTCAAACAGTCAGTAGGTGGATTTGGCATTTTTGTCCATCTACCAATTCCTTCTTGGTTGTTTGATGGTGTTAAAGGTATTGTCGCAGGTTGTAAGTTGTTAGCTGTTAGCTGTTCTAAGTATTTTGCAAGTGACTATTTTGCAAATGACTGATGATGATTTTGTCAGTGGTGATAGTATTCAAATGGTGGTCCAGATATTTTGAGATTGCATCAAAACATCTATTACTATCTTTCCTTTCTTTTGCTACTGTCATTCTACAGTACTTCTATTTGCAGGTCTTTATATTTTGTTATTTTCTCCAGTTCTTTCTCTTTTATTCTGCTGTCTCCAGATATTGCAATGCCCACTATCCAGACTTTGAACTTTATTTATGTAATATTAATAGTATTTATTATTCTTATATTTACTTAGAATATTTATATATACTTAGAATACTTATATTTTACCCTGAATGTATATGTATGTGTGTGTATGTGTACATATCTCAAGGCGATGAACATACCTAATATTCCTGCCTCTAATTTTCCCCACAATAGCAACCCTGTGAGGCGGGTTGGACTGAGAGAGAGTAACTGGCCCAAAGTCACCCATTCAACTTTCTTGCCTAAGGGAGGCCTAGTATTTATGGTCTTCTGGTTTCTAGGCCAGCACCTGAAACGCTACACTACACTGGTTTTCTTATTGTAATTTTATAATAGTTATTTGCGCTATACTGTGCAATTAAATCCAATGAAGATAAAAAGAGCAGAATATTAGTGAAATTCAACTTAGGATTTCAAAATAAATCAGAACACCTGTTGGGAAAGCAGTGAAGGAATTGGAGAAAATTAACCACAGATTAGCAGTCTTAATGAAAAGATTTATATTTACCCTCTGTGAAGCAGATACAGGATCATCCAGGGAGACAAGCTGATTGATTTACATTTGAATGAAATGTGGATTTTTTTTTAATGAACATGTATGAAGGACACTTTAAAACCAGTAAATAAATCAATCATAGTCCAATCCTATGTATTAATCAGAAATAATTTGATGACAGTTGTTCCTAGAACAGTATAGCATGGTAAAGTTTGGAAAAGGAAAAGGCTAACGACCTCTTTCCTATTTTAGCTTTATGAGTTGCAGTAGTGATGATTATGATGGGCCATTTACTAAAAATGCTAAATGTGATATAGCGTTGTGATTTCTAGTGTCATTTCTTTGTATCATCAATATATGGACACTTTCTATAACATTTTCAAATATGGTATCCCATCATAAAAGAGCATACAATCAAAACACAACTAATAGTTGCACTTATTTGACTGCAATGAATCCTCAGAATTATCTCATATGCTTATATTCTGCAGTTTAAGTAGACTCACCAGCAGTCTATATTTGTAGAAGCCAAGAGAATTCAAAGATGAACCTTGTTAAGATTCAGTTACTACGGTAGGATCTTTGCAACTAGAGGTTCTATGGCAGGAATCACAGAGACTTTCATAGAATTATGAAAGCATCGTAACATTATTCTAGAAACATTACTAAGTCCATGTTGCTGAGATAAATCATCATTAACTGTATGAAAGTACTGCTCACCTCAATTAAGTTCTGGTTTCCACCAGCACATTACTCCTGAATACCAGGTACAGCTGTCCTTTGCTATAGCCAAGAACTTCAACAACTCTCTGCCTTTTGATGGTCTTTCTTTACATAGTGGTGTCCTGAGGACTGGAGGTAGAGATAGACTTCAGAGAACTGAACTTCAAAAATCCACCAAATCATTAGATGGCAACAGAGTTATCTGTGCTGCCATTTGGCATTCAGTGATTTTTTGCTCCGCAGAGGCAAGAAATGTAGCAATAATGAGTTTAGATGTTTTGAGGAGGAAATTGTTCTTTACTCTGAGTATATAAATGCACCTTATCTCTCCTGTCAGTCGGCAGCAGGCTTCTAAAATATTTTGAAAGATAGTAACATTTCTGGGATAATTAACAAGGGTAAATCAGTTCAGAGAATCTAATTCAAATTATGAAGTATAACATGAAGGGGGGAGGCTCTGAGGAATGTGCTATGTTTGACTGAATTATGGGACAGTTTTAATATTTAGGGCTTTAACTCAGCCAAAGTTTATCATGACTAAGTCTCATCCAAATCAAGGCTCATGGATTGCATGCAAACAATCTCAGGTTCAAACTCTGCCATCTTCAGGTAATTCTAGAAAATTCATTGTCTGATCATCAGGAGAGACAAACCGCAGTTTGGTGGGCCAGTGCTAGGGTTGATTATGTAGCATCTGCATATGTTGCCAAATATAACTAATATAAAACCAATTTGTTTATAACTGATTTAAATCCCAATGCTTTATGTGGGACTTAGGGAGATTTGGGCTTAGCTGGATTAATGCTTAATAAGCATAAATGTTAAAATTATCATTTTTAAAAAATTGCAAGTATTTTCACTGGGATTGTTTTTATTTATTTATTGGATTTTATCTCACCTTTATTACTTTATATGTAATTCAAGGCAGTGACCATACATAATACTCCTTCCTCTCCTATTTTTCACAACAACAATCCTGTGAGGTGAGTTGGGCTGAGAGAGAATGACTGGCCCAAGGTCATCCAGCTGACTTTCATGCCTAAAGTGGGACTAGAACTCACAGTCTCCTGGTCTGGGCCAGAACCACTACACCAAATTGGCTTGATTATCTTGAAGGATAGGCTTGCATAGAACCCATCCATTCCTGAGAAAATCTGAATCCCAATACTTAGTACTGCACTATTTGGGCTTATATTTTTAGTGAAGTCTGTAAGTATTGCTGAAGAACATGAAATATAATATTTTAAAACAATGTATTCCAAGTGATAGCAATAAAGCCTGTCTATAGCTTAAACTATACAAAGGAAAAATTACAGTACCTGTTTTTTCCCTTACAAATGTTTATATTTTTATCATCTTAGTTGACAGACTCCCTCCTGGTATTTTGATATGGGTAAGTATATTCATGTAAATATTTCTTTCATGATACTCTTGCAAGCTGATAAAGAAGCAGTTCAACACAGCGAACTGACTACTTTCTGAAGCTTTGTGTTTATGCTACTGAAATATCTCTACCTCTATTCTGATGCAAATGTTCATTTTTCAATCCAAAATGAACTGTGTGTGTGTGGGGGGGGTGTCCTTGCAAAAATGGTTGCAAAAAGTAAATATGCTTCCCTCCATTCTTTTTTTTTTTTAACTAAAGGTACTTTAATTTCTTTTTCTTGTTTTATATGCAGCAATGTATTTAGTTGAAGTAATTGAGTTTAATCTTAACTATTCTCTCTGTTTTAATAGTGCATTTATATACCATTCTACATTTCTGAGCTTAACAAAATATATATAGGTATTTTGGTAACTATTCAAATTCAAGTCATTTTATAGCAATTCAGGGCATATCTACTATAAAGTAAATCTCACCAAACACCATAAGGCTTGTTTCCCATTTATGTATATAGGACTGAAACCTTAAATGTCTATTTATGCTATTTGATGATTCATTGATTGCTGTTTTACGTAATAGGGAAAAAAGTCCACCACCTTTACTTGAGGGACAATAATTATACAATACAATATTGTAATGCCTATTTCAGAATGGATGTCATTGTACTTTTCGATTCTAAATTTTAGAATATACAAATGTATTTAATTTTATTAGTACAAACAAGTAAAAGTAAAGAAAATACTACTATGAAAATATTTTTCCCCTTCCATCTGCACCAGGTTAACAGCATTTTTACTCTAACCCTCAAATTACTGCTCTGAAGAAATGTCTCTCCTGCCAAAATACACACCGGGTCTAGGATTAAAAGGGCTCAAACCTACCACCAAGTTCTTAACGCCCTCCCACAATCATTAGACTAAATCCGCCATCATTCCAGATTCATTTTTCCCTTATTCATCTGTCCAACTAATTCCTGCTGCATTCACCAGGCTTACATCTTAATCTTTTCTGTTACATAGAGAATACATAATGAAAAGCTGCATTTTCTGGGTACATGCACACATTTGGAACGGATGAACCATATGTGAAGTGACATACAATACTGAATGGGGACTGAATGGTGTCCAGTGCTAAAAACAGCGCAAGTCCAGGAACAAAAAGCAGTGGAACAAGAGCCTGTGCTGGGCCTGCCTTGCTTAAATACTAGGGGATTCACTACTCAAACATGGGTATAATTTCACTGTTTTCACTCACACAAGCTGTGGGAAAGGAGTCACCATCTGATGTTTGATTGTGCTGGATATGTTTTTGGCAGTGGCCTTATATTCCGTGTTGAAAAAAAGTGGGGCCAGGAGGACGGAGAATACAGCTACATTTGCCATTTTGAATGTGGCATCTGGCAAGGAGACACAGTTGAAGAGGTCTTGAGGGTCTGTCATCAGAAAACAGAGACATTGCCCATATTTCTGGATCTATCTAATTGGTACAGCCACATTCACTTCAGTGGAAAATCTACCATGGAATTGATCTGGAGGAAAAACAAGCAGTCAGGAGACGCTTTGCCATTTGTTTACTCCGAGGTCTGATTTCTTCTCTGGAGAAAATAGTAAAGTTTAAGTAGAAAGAGAAGGATGAAGAAGAAACAGAAGCATGCAATTGGAATGCAAGTCATATATATATAATGTCAACTTAAAAATGGATGGACTTGCATAATTATAAAACACATCCCATATTGTACCAGACTTGATCTTGGGCAAAAGGTAATAGAAAAAGCATGTCCAGGCAGTTGCCAGGAATCAACATTGGTTCAAAAAGATGTGCACATGCACGCACATACACAAACACACACAGAAACACAGAGTTGTAGAAATTGTAGGCTATTTAGCAACTGAATCTGAGAGACCAATGGTCTTTTACCATAGAATCATAAGTGACTTTCAAAAACTTGTTTTCCTCTCAGGCACATTGTCCATTTATAAAATGAGGATATTTGTGACTGACAGTGAAACACATTCTATTTTGCATGGTCTGAATTTTAAAAGTTAAATGAACAGGAGAAAGAGTATCCCTGAAACCCATTATGACTTATGCTATTCTGTTTTGAGAGTTGATTAATCAGCTTGATACAAGCTGACTTCATTTCTTAAAGTGTGGTCCAAAGACCCTGGGCATCCCCCAAGACCTTCTCAGGGGTCTACAAAATCAAATGTTTAGCCAAATATTGAAGATAATTCCAAACAATTAAAACAATCTCACTCTTCTCATTATTATTTTTTACTTGTTAAAAATGTTTTTTTCCATGAAAAACAATTTATTCATGTTAATATCCAATAGACTTAAAATTGTTCTCCAAATGTGTCCATTCCAATTTTTAATATGGTAAATAGTAATAAATATAACCTATACAAACAAAACCTTTTGGAGATCCTCTGTAATTTTTAAGAGTGGGTGGGGGGAGAACAAGACGTTTAAGAGACAATGAACTAAATAAAAGGAAACAATAGTCTCTTTGTTACAGAAATGTGTACATGCTTTAAGAATACTCATCAGCACAACTGAATTCCTGTCTGTTCACAAATAATTCCTACTGAGTTTGATCTTTTTTTCCTCCTATATAAGTATGAACATATTTGGAGTAAGCCTGACAGAATTCAGTAAGGTGTAGTTCTTAGTAGACATTTAGCTAAATGTTTTGGGGAAGGATGAGGCTTTCAAGCTAAAGATGTCTACAGAGGACTATATAGAATAGAATAGAATAGAATAGAATAGAATTCTTTATTGGCCAAGTGTGATTGGACACACAAGGAATTTGTCTTTGGTGCATATGCTCTCAGTGTACATAAAAAGACAAGATACATTCATTAAGAATCATGAGGTACAACACTTAATGATTGTCATAGGGTACAAATAAGCAATCAGGAAATAATCAATATTAATATAAATCGTAAGGATACAAGCAACATTGTACCCATTGATGCTTTAGGCATTTCTCTTTTATCACACTGAGTGAGCTATCAGTAATGCAAGATTTTGAAATAAGCACTGATACTTATTTGGGGAAAGACAAGAGATTTCATTCAGAGTATGTTTGCTACTGCAGATGCATCGTTACTTAAGTGTATATTGCTGTGTAGAGGAATTTATTATTTTTTATAAATGCATGAGATTCAAATAACAGCAGTTTTAGAAATAGGGAGCCCTATATCATTACGGAATTAAGGCTATGATGCAAATAGAGGGATGTGAACACAGCTATGGGGTAAATGGCATATGTGCTAATTAAATAATTTGTCACTTGATGTTAGATAACAACACCAGTAGTAAGAAGTACATACCATTTTTTAGTAATAGTTTAGCCCTGCCCCTTTTGTG
>QLTV01003143.1:59631-75552 GCA_003457575.1 Thermophis baileyi
TTGAATCTTTTCCAATCCTAAGGTAATTCCCAGGTGTTCCAGGATTTTTGAAAGATGTGGTGCAGTGGTTCTGAGATGACATCTGCCAGCTCCTTTAGTACTCTGGGTGTTGTGGCCCGCCAGCGTCCCGTGCCGGTGCTCATGGATCCCGAGGATGATGAGGCGGTTGTGGCACGGTACCATCGGCCCGTGCACCTGGCGCCCGAGTCAGAGAGCGAGGAGGACGATGAGGCGGTTGTGGCACGGTACCATCGGCCCGTGCACCTGGCGCCCGAGTCAGAGAGCGAGGAGGATGAGGCGGTTGTGGCGAGGTAACATCGGCCCGTGTACCTGGCACCCGAGTCAGAGAGTGAGGAGGCTGAGAGTCAAGCAGGGCCTTCTGTACCTCCTGAGGAGCCCATCAGGGCCGAAGAAAAAGAGGAGGAGCCTCTTCTTCTCAATGCTCGGGCACGCAGGGCTGCTAGAAGACAAGACTGGCTACTCAGGAGGAGGGCTCCTCGAGAGTAGAGCTGCAGGCTAAGTGGCCACACCCTTAGACTATTTAAGCCCTGACCATGCTTAGCCTCGTTGCAGGAAACATTTGCTTGCCATGGGGTGAGTTCTCCCTCCCCCCGCTTGGCCATGCCCTGATCAGTGCCTGAACGTTCTCCCGGGGCTCCGGGAGACTTACTTAGCCCCTGCCCATATCACGGGCATGCTAATCAGCATACAAACCATAGCGCAGGAGCCTAGCTCCGCAGCTATTGCCCAGGGGCAGAACGGGGATCGGCGCTACTCCTAACGCAGGGGAGGAGCCGCGACGCTATTTTCTCACCACAAGGGTGAGATCCGGGCTCCAATCGCTCTGCCACACCCCAAATTAAAACAGGAGAGTTTTTTTCTTGTTTCTGGTGGAATTAACAGCCTCTGTCCATATTCTGGACACGCTGCACAGCATCTAACTTCAGCAGCGGTCAACGAGGCAGAACCCTTAGGGCGAGTCCTTATGATTCAGTTTCAAAATGGCAGATGCCACTAGCGAAGCTGCTGCCAGCACGGGGAGAAGCCCAGCCCCTTCTTCTTCAGGTAGCGAGAGCCATGCAGGCCCTTCTAAGACCAGATCCTCCAAGAGGAGGACTACCATTAGATAATCTAAGGCTGCTGAAAGGGAGGCCCAACAAAGGCACAAAGCCATCGAAAAGGTGATTGCACAGGCCCAGAAATCTTCAGCCAAAAGGGCAAGTGATCCACAGAGGGGGCAAGCTCCCCACACCAAATCTCCTGGTCCCCAACAATTGGCACCATCTGTAATTCCTGGAGCACTGCAGGCCTCTGCATGGTCTCCAGATAAGCCAATGGAGCAACATTTATCCTTGCCTGGCAACAGTGAGTTACTCTTCGGCTCTATGCCTGGTCCTAGGGGCCAAGTGTCCTCTTGGGACCAACCTCCATCTCAAAGGTCTTCCTTGGCAGAGGTGACCTTCACTCCTACCGCTGCTGGCCTTCGCCTTGAGGAGGAGCAGGAGCCTTTAACCACGGCCAGCATGGGAGCTTTGATCTCCGAGGCCATTAGACAGGGGATTGCAGCAGGACTGCAACAGAGGGCCTCTTTGGGATCTGACCATCCCAGAGCCCATGGGCAGCATCAAGGGCATCCTTCCTTAAGGGAGGATTTTACCCATCATGGACAAAACCAGCCAAGACTCCTTGTCAGGAGAAGAGGGCCTCAGAGATTTTGATTTATCTGATGATGAGGGCCTAACACCTGATCAGCCCGCATTCATGGGCCTCTTTTGCCTTCAGCTTTTCAAGTCATTGCTATTCAAAGCAAAAACTACGACTCGCCTGGGGTCCAACCCAGCCCCTTCATAAGCGGCATCAAGTTCGGCTGACCCTGCAGACCCACTTTTTGTTGAGCGAACAGTTGAGGCGGAGGAGATTCAGGCCCCTAAACTCTTCCTAGACATAGTGCAGAGGCAATGGACCTCTCCCGGATCAGGGCCCAATCCCAGCGGGTCAGATCGACGTTTTTATAACGTCAGGCCAGAATTATCTAAGGTCCTTCAGGTCCCCTCAGTGGACGCCCCGGTGGTGGCATTGTCTTCACTCTCCTTAGTCACAGGGGCCCCAGAGGAGGTTCTCAGGCCTGAGGAAAAGAGGGCGGAGCAATTATTGGTTAAGGCCCATCAGGCGGATGCCTGGGCTGTTAAGGCCTCTACAGCGGCATCTTTCTTCAATAGGGCCTCCCTGCTTTGGCTGAGGCAGTTGCAGGACAGGATTCCAGCAGATGACACAAGGTCCCACCAGGATCTGAAGAAGATTATGGCGGCCATGGAATTTTCCGCAGACGCCACGCTTAACGCGGCACAATTCGCGGCCAAAGCCATTGGATCATCTGTGGCCTCCAGACGCCTATTATGGCTTCGCCAGTGGCAAGCCGATACCAGAAACAAATGGCACCTGGCTTCAGCTCCCTTTTCCGGGGACAGATTGTTTGGGGATTCTCTAGAACCCATTTTGGTAGAGTCCAGGGATAAGTGCAAAATTTTGCCTTCCCTGTCCCGAAGAGCGGACTCCCGTCCTGTGCCTTATTTTCGCCCCTCATCCTTTCGGGGACAAGATAGCGGTTTTAGACCACCACACTACCAAAGGTCCTTTTCTCCCAGAGGTCAGCCACAGGACAGACAGGGCAGACAGATGCAAGGTTACCCACCCAAAAGATACTTTCGGGGTGGGAGAAGTCGTTCCTACCGACGCTCACGATGACTGCTTGTCCGGTCCTCCCATCGGGGGTCGCCTAACCTTTTTTGCCGACCAGAGGGAGGAGACTACTTTGGACACTTGGGTCAGGGAGACGGTAAGGTCTGGCCTCTCCCTAGAGTTCCTGTCCACCCCCCCCCCCCAAGGTTCTTTCTACGTTGTCCGGTCTCAAAGGATCGGACAAAACGACTCCTCATGGAATCAGCCATAAGACATCTTTTGGATATTCGCGCTATCCAACTGGTTCCGGAGGAGCAACGGGGACAGGGGTTTTATTCACTCCTGTTCCTCGTTCAGAAGACTTCTGGGGGCTGAAGGGCAATTCTAGACCTCAAGACTCTGAACCGTCATATTGTTTATCGACAGTTCAAAATGCAGTCACTCCAGACCATCTTGGACACCGTCAGAAAGGGCGACTTCCTCACGTCAGTGGATCTGACGGAGGCGTACCTTCATGTACCCATCCTTCCCGCCCACAGACAGTTCCTTCACTTCCATTACGCAGGGAAGCATTATCAATACCAAGCCTTACCGTTTGGTCTCTCCTCCGCCCCACGGGTGTTCACCAAGCTGATGGCCACCCTGACAGGCCATCTGCGAACCCTATCCATAAGGATCCAGTTCTATCTGGACGACATACTTATACAGTCCAACTCAGAACTCCAGGCAAGAAGGGACCTAGATACCACACTACTAGCCCTTCAAGCCCATGGCTTTTTGATAAACAGGGCCAAAAGTCATCTGACCCCGACGACACGACTCCTCCACTTGGGGGCGGTCATCGACACGGTGGAATCCAAAGTTTACCTTTCCCAGGAGCGCCAATCCAGCCTGAGAGATCTGACAGTACGAGTAAGAAGAGAACGTAGCAAACGTACAGGCGCACTGGCTCAGCCGTACGTCAGTGGACCACGCGGAGTGGCACCTACATCCGTCCTTATTCAGGGACATCACGGATCATTTTGGCCTCCCCACAGTCGACCTGTTTGCCAGCCGGGACAACAATCAACTACCACGGTTCTTTTCCAGATTCCCGACTCCGGGAGCAGAGGGAGTGGATGCGTTACACAGCCCGTGGCCCCCGGGATTGCTATACACCTTTCCCCCTCTTCCTCTCATTCCAAAAATCATCAGGAAGCTCCTGGAGGAGAGGGCGGAACTCCTACTCCTGGCTCCCCACTGGCCCAGACGTCCTTGGTTCGCGGATCTCGTGAATCTATCCGTGGCTCGACCCTGGCAGATCCCTCAGAGGAAGGTGCACCTCAGCCAGGGGGCGTTGGTCCATCTGGACCCCCAGTGGTTCCATCTGACTGCCTGGCGCTTGAGCGGCGCCTTCTGAGTGGGGACAATCTCTCCGCCCGGGTCATCGAAACAATCCAGGCCTCTCGCAGGGCCTCGACCAACAGGATTTACAATGCCACCTGGAGGGCTTTCTCCTCGTGGTGCACAAAAAAAGGGTTCAGACCCATGGCCGTTTCCATTGCCCAGGTCCTGGAGTTTCTCCAGGATGGGCTTGACAAAGGACTATAGCCTAACACGATCCGACGACAGGTGGCAGCCCTGTCCTACATTTTGATGTGTGGATCTAAAGATTCTTTATCACAGCATCCCATGGTTCATCAGTTCCTCCGAGGAGCAACTAATTTACGACCGCCCGTGGTGCATCGCTTTCCTACGTGGGATTTGTCAAAGGTCCTCAATTCACTCACTCAGAGTCCATTTGAACCACTGAGGGAAGCCAGTCTACGCTACCTGACGTATAAGGTGGCGTTTCTGGTGGCCATAACATCAGCTCGGAGGATATCGGAGCTGGCGGTTCTATCAATCCGATCGGACCTTTGTGTTTTCCATGCTGATAGGGTGGTCTTATGACTAGACCCTACCTTCGTCCCCAAGATTAACACTTGGTTTCACAGGGCCCAGGAGCTAGTTCTGCCAAACTTTTGCCCTCAGCCAGTACATCGGTTAGAACATAGGTGGCATACCTTGGATGTCTGGAGGGCTCTCAAGATTTATATCAAACACACTTCATCTTTCCGGAGGTCGGAGGCCCTCCTGGTCTCCTTCCAGCCATCCTCGTTGGGCACTAAAGTCACTTCCTCCACTGTGGGGAGGTGGATCAGAGCGTGTATTGCCAAGGCCTATGAGATACAGGCCTTGCCTCTGCCAAGACGTATCACGGCCCATTCTACTAGAAGTGCGGCTACATCTGCAGCATGGGCAATGCAAGCTTCCATTGAGGAGGTCTGTCGAGCGGACACCTGGTCCTCTCCATCCCCTTTCATACGTCATTACAAGTTAGACTCCTACGCATCGGCTGAGGCAGCCTTTGGCAGATGTGTGCTTCAAAGTGTTCACTCAGGCCAGGGGACCCAGGACCAGGCCGCGCCCTCCCAATAGGACAGCCGGCTTTGGTATGTCCCATTCCTGGATGCTGTCTCCACTAATATGGAGAAGGGGCATTGGTCTTGCCTGATACGCTCCTTCTCGTGGACGTGGAGACAGCATCCAGCCCCACCCGGATTGCGTCCAGTCCTGGCCCTCAAGGACACACAATTACACCATAGAGCAACACGCAAGTCTGCATCAACGCCTTCGTCAAAAAAGCGGAAGACACAGGAAGAGGAGGCGTGTCATCTCTTTTGCAGACTCAGTCCTATTGGATAATAGACAGAGTTAACCCATTCCTGGATGCTGTCTCCACGTCCACGAGAAGGAGTGTATCAGGTAAGACCAACGCCCCTTCTCCAAAGCACCTGAGGGTAGGACAAGAAGCAATGGGTGGAAACTAATCAAGGAGAGAAGCAACTTAGAAGGGGCGTTGGTCTTACCTGATACACCTCTTCTCTGTGCGCTGCGGGAGAATCCAAGCGTGGGTTGACTTCCGTCTATCTGCCCAGGGACTGAGTTGTTACAATTTCTTGACCACGCCTTCTCTGCTCGGCTGAGCCCGTTTTTTGACGAAGGCGTAGCTCCCCAGTAGTGTGTTGATGATGGTGACCACCCTCGGACCCTGGACCAGAACGATCGTCAGGGTGGGTTTGGATTCTCCCGCAGCGCACAGAGAAGAGGTGTATCAGGTAAGACCAACGCCCCTTCTCCAGTGCGCTGCTAGGAGAATCCAAGCGTGGGACATACCCAAGCTTAAAGTCCTAAGGGCGGGAAACGGACTGGTCCTGGGTCCCCAAGGTGGGATGAACTCTCTGGAGCACTCTCCGCCCGAACGGCGCCTCAGCCGAGGCAAAAACGTCCAGCTTGTAGTGGCGGATAAAAGGCGATGGGGAGGACCAAGTCGCCGCCCTGCAAATATCCTCAATTGAGGCCTGCGTTGCCCATGCTGCCGTCTTGGCTGTACTCCTGGTTGAGTGGGCCGTTATGCACCCTGGTAAAGGCCTGGCCTTAAGTTCATAGGCCTTGGCAATGCACGCCTTCAACCACCGGCCTACAGTGGAAGGAGTCACCTTCTTGCCCATGGATGAAGGCTGGAAAGAGACGAACGGGGATTCTGTTTTTCGAAATGATGCTGCTCTTTTAATGTATCTGCGGAGAGCCCTCCTGATGTCCAAGGTGTGCCATCTTTCCTCCAGGGGGTGATTAGGCCCTGGGCAGAAATCAGGCAGAATGATTTCTTGGGCCCTATGGAACCAGGAATTCACCTTGGGCAGAAAGGAGGGGTCCAACCGCAGAACAACCCTGTCCGAGTGGAAGATGCAAAGATCCTCTCGGACCGATAGGGCCGCCAATTCAGAAATCCTCCTGGCCAAAGTGATGGCCATGAGGAAGGCGACATTAAGGGTCAAGAACCGGAGACTGATTGTCCTCAACGGCTTGAATGGCATGGATGTGAGGGCCTGTAGTACCAAGATAAGGTCCCAGGTGGGGTATCTATGTACCACAGGGGGCTTCAGGTTAGCGGCCCCTTTGAGAAAGCTGCGCACCCTCGGATGTTGAATGAGGGATTGCCGATCCTCACATGTCAGAACTGTGGACAACGCCGCCACCTGCCTACGGAGGGTGTTAGGAGACAACCCTCTGTCCAGGCCCTCTTGGAGAAAGTCCAGGATCTCTGGGACTGATGCCAAGGTAGGATCGATGTGTCCCTTGGAGCACCATTGACAGAACGCTGTCCAGGTTGCATTATAAATTCGATTTGTCGAAGGCCGTCTGGAAGCCTGAATCATCAGTATCACCTTCCCTGAGAAGTTGTCCCTTCTCAGGAGGTTCCTCTCAAGTGCCAGACGGTCAACTGGAGCCACTGAGGCTCCGGATGGAGTACGGCCCCCTGGCTGAGAGAAATCCTGTCCTGGGGAATCCTCCAGGGTCGGGATACTGAAAGGCTGACCAGATCTGCAAACCAAGGGCGTCTGGGCCAATGAGGGGCGAGAAGAAGGACCTCCGCCTTCTCCACTAACACCTTCCCGATTACCCTCGGGATGAGGGGAAGAGGAGGAAAGGTGTAGAGCAGCCCCTGGGGCCAAGGACTGTGGAGCGCATTGACCCGTTCTGCCCCCGGTGTTGCAAATCTGGAGAAGAACTTCGGGAACTGGGCGTTCATTGGGTGGGCAAACAAGTCCATGGTCAGATGGCCGAACCTCTCGGACAGCTCTTTGAAAAGGTCCGGGTGCAGGCACCACTCAGAAAGGTCTATTGTTGTCCTGCTTAGCCAGTCCGCCTGCACATTTTTTGATCCTGATATGTGCTCTGCTCTGATGGAGAGGGGGCGTTGGTCTTACCTGATACGTTCCGTCTCGTAGCCGTGGAGACAGCAACCAGGAATGGGTTAACTCCGTCTATTATCCAATCAGGACTGAGTCTGCAAAGTAGATGACACGCCTCCTCTTCCTGTGACTTCCGCTTTTTTGACGAAGGCGTTAATGCAGACATGCATGGTGCTCCCAGTGCTCAAGAAAGGCCCCAAAAGGCAAGACCAGATGCAAATCCAGGTGGGGCTGGATGCTGTCTCCACGGCTATGAGATGGAGCGTATCAGGTAAGACCAATGCCCCATCTCCATGCTAGTGGAGACAGCATCCAGGAATGGGACATACCAAAGCTGGCTGTCCTACTGGGAGGGAGCAGCCTGGTCTTGCACCTCCTGGTCCGATCGAACATGCTGCAGTACTCGCCGACCAAATGCCACTTCTGCTGATGCATACGAATCCAATTTATAGTGGCGAATGAAAGGAGATGGAGAAGACCAGGTGGCCGCCTGACAGACCTCCTCCAGAGAAGCTTGCGTCGCCCAAGCGGCCGAAGTAGCCATCTTAGAACCCATCATAGCAGGTTGAAAGGAAACCAGAAGAGATTCAGACCTCCGAAATGAAGAAGTACGTGAAATGTAGATCTTTAGTGCTCTATGAACGTCCAGCGTATGCCACATGCGTTTGAGCCGATGAACCGGGCGAGGACAGAAATTTGGAAGAACCAGTTCCTGGGCCCTGTGGAACCACAAATTAATTTTGGGAACGAAGGTAGGATCAAGTCGCAAGACCACTCTGTCCACGTGGAAAACACAGAGATCAGAACGAATGGACAGCACAGGCAGCTCTGAAATTCTGCGAGCCGACGTAACTGCCACCAGGAAGGCCACTTTGTAGGACAGATGTCATAGACTGGCCTCTCGAAGAGGCTCAAATGGACTCTGAGTAAGGGAATCGAGAACCTTTGACAAATCCCACGTGGGATAGCGATGAACAACTGGAGGTCGCAGGTTGGACGCCCCCCGTAGAAATTGACGAATTATGGGGTGATAGGACAAGGAATCCTTGGCACCGCAAGTTAATACAGACGATAGAGCAGCCACCTGCCGCCGAAGAGTATTAGGGGCAAGCCTCTTGTCCAAACCCGCCTGGAGAAATTCCAATACATGAATGACAGAAGCCTCCAAGGGGCGATGTCCCTGCGCTGCACACCAAGAACAAAAGACTCTCCAAGTGGCATTGTAAATTCTGTTGGTGGAATCTCTGCGGGAAGCCTGGAGAGTCCTGATGATGCTATCTGATAGATTGTCCCCCCTCAGCAATCGCCGCTCAACCTCCAAGCGGTCAGATGAAACCATTGGGGATCCAGGTGAATGAGCGCCCCCTGACTGAGATGAATTCTGCTCCGTGGAATCCTCCATGGGCTGGCTACTGACAGGCTGATGAGGTCTGCGAACCAGGGTCGCCTGGGCCAGTGAGGAGCCAGCAGTAGAAGTTCTGCCCTCTCCTCCAGCAGCTTCCGAATGACCCTGGGAATGAGGGGGAGAGGGGGAAAGGTGTATAGGAGACTCCGAGGCCAAGGGCTGCGCAAGGCATCCACTCCCTGGATTCGACTGTGTCGATGACCGCCCCCAGGTGCTGGATACGAGTGGTGGGCACCAGATGACTTTTGGCCCTGTTGATGGAGAAACCGTGGTCCTGAAGGATGCGAATGGTTGTCTCCAAGTCTTGGGCAGCCTGGGCTTGGGAGGCTGACTGGATCAGGATGTCGTCCAGGTAAAATTGAATGCGTATGGGAAGGGTGCGCAGATGACCTGCCAGCGCCATCAGCTTGGTGAACACCCGCGGAGCGGAGGAGAGGCCAAATGGCAGAGCCTGATACTGGTAATGCTTGCCTGCGTAATAAAAACGTAGGTACCGTCTGTGGGCCGGGAGAATGGGGACATGGAGGTAAGCTTCCCTCAGATCTACTGACGTGAGGAAATCGCCCCTCCTGACAGTTTCTAATATGGATTGCAGGGATTGCATCTTGAACCATCGGTAAATAATGTGACGGTTCAGGGTCTTGAGATCTAATATTGCCCTCAAGCCCCCCGATGATTTTTGAACAAGGAAAAGGAGTGAATAGAATCCCTGACCTCGTTGCTCCTCCGGAACCGGTTGGATCGCGTGAATCTCGAGCAGATGCTTTATGGCTGAATTCATGAGGAGTCTTTTGGATCTATTCTTAGAGAGTGGACACGAAATGAAGATGTTGGGAGGGAAGGTCAGAAATTCTAGGTAGAGGCCTGCTCGCACCGTCTCCCTGACCCAGGCGTCCGTAGTGGTCTCCTCCCATTGATCGGCAAAGATTGACAGACGACCCCCAATGGAAGGAGCGGACACCCATCCCTGATTACCGTCTGAAGGGACGTCCCCTCCCCCCCGAAAGGACCTTCTGGGAGGGTACCTGGAGGCCTGCTTGCCCTGCTTGTCCTGCGGCTGACCCTGCCTGGGAGGGAAGGCTCGCTGGTAACGTTGGGACCTGAAACCACCCTCCTGCCCTCGAAAGGATGATGGGTGATAATAAGGGACAGGTCGAGCTTCAGACCTGTGGGAAATGGAAGGCAGAATCTTACGCTTGTCCCGGGATTCCACCAGGAGAGGCTCCAAGATGTCTCCGAACAAACTAGACCCCGAAAAGGGGGCCAAAACCAAACACCACTTATTATAGGTGTCGGTTTGCCACTGCCTCAGCCATAAGAGGCGTCTAGAAGCCACTGTGCTCCCAATGGCTTTCGCTGAAAAACGGGTCGCATGAAGCGTGGCGTCAGCTGAAAATTCCAAGGCAGCCATAACCTTGTTCAGATCATGATGTGACCTCATGTCATCTACCGGGAGCCTATCTTGTAATTGCCTGAGCCAAAGCAGTGAAGCCCTGTTAAAAAAGGAGGCTGCTGTGGAAGCCTTCACTGCCCAAGCGTTAGGCTGGTGACCCTTGACCAGCAATTGCTCAGCCCTCTTATCTTCAGGTCTCAAGGCTTCCTCCAGAACCCCGGTGGTAACAGAGGGGGAGACTAGAGCTACCACCGGTCCATCTACCACGGGAATCTGGAGAATGTTAGAAAGACCAGACTCCACGTTATAAAAACATCTCTCAATACTATTGGGATTGGGACCAGAACCTGGTGAAGCCCACTGTCTTTGAACAAGATCAAGAAACATTTTGGGAGCTGGGATCTCTCCGTTTCCACCGTAGGTTCCACAAAAAGGGTGTCAGCTGGATTAGCAGACCCTGAGGCTGAAGCAGAGGAACCTGGGTCAGATCCCAAATGGGTGGTGGTAAGGCCTTAAATAGCAAGGACCGAAAAAGTTGAGGACAAAACAGCCCCATGATTGAAGGGTGATCGGGCGGAAGGCCCTCATCCTCAGATAAATCAAAATCTCTGATCTCTCCTTCTTCACCCAAGGAGACAGCTCGACCGGAAGAAGAGTGATACAAGGCCTCCTCTCGAAACTGATCTTCCTCCTCCATTTGAGGTAGAACCTGGCGATGTTCCTGTGGCCTAGGGGAACTAGACCTCCTATAAGGCCTCTGCTGTAATTCAGCAGCGATACCCTGTTTGATAGCCTCAGCCATCCAGTCTCTCATACTGGCCTGGGCAGAAGGCCCCAATTGCTCCTCAGAGCGAAGGCCTGCAGCGGTTGGAGTGAAAGTGGCTTCTGCCCTAGAACTTCTGCTGCAAGGGGCCTGAGCCACTGGAGGAACGAGGTCCCTGGACGATGGCATAAAGCCAAAACCCTCTTCACTGCTGCCGGGCAAATCTAAAGCAGGCTCCATTAAATCATCAGCAGGTAATGAAAGAGCTTGAGAAGCCCCAGGGGCCTGCTCCCCCTGCATGGCAGGGGGGAGAAGGAGATAGAGATCTCGGAGGTTGTTGCCCTTGAGCAACAGCCCACTGGGCCTGTGGGAGGAGGACTTCTGGGCCTTGACTATGATTTTTACAATAGCCTTGTGCCTACTCTGGGCCTGCTTGTCCTCCCTCTTGGATGCCCTGTGGGACCAGCCTGAACGAGACCCCCCTGAGGTGGCCCTCTTTTTGGATGCCCTGGTAGTTGCTCCAGAATGGCTGTGGCTGCTGGAGGACGAGGGAGATGAAGCCCTTCCCAAAATGGCCGCTCAGGAAGAAGTGGCGTCCACCATCTTGGATCCCTCCATGTGGCTCAGGAAGAAAGCCACCAAAGAGCAGCCATCAATCAGGCAAGAAAAAATAGCTTGCTCCTGAGAACAGAGGCTCCCCGAGGCTAGAGGAGAGAGGCAATTACGTGAGGCAGATCCTTGGCCCGACAAACCTCAGAATAAAGAAACTCCGACACGAGGAGATTCAAAATGGCGGCCAAACAAAATGGCGCCTCCCTCGGGCGAGTGCCTGTAGCTGCGGAGCTAAGCTCGTGCGCTACCCGGGCAGATTAGATCCCCCCCCCCCAGTCAAACCTCCAGCGCTACGGAGCCGGAGCTCGTGAGCGCAAAGCTTCGATCAGCACAAGAGGCAATAGAAGAAGGTTGCAGTCCTTTTCCTCTCTCCCAGCCTTTTTAAAGGATCAGCGTGGCGGAAGAGCCCCTCGTGCACGCTGTCCTGCTAGGTCTACCAGCCGGTAGCCTAGCCACTGTAAGGGCGGTCTTCAGCGGTGTCAGGCAAGCCCTTCTCACCGGAAAATAACAACAGCAAAAAAAACGATTGAAATATTCCTTTTAAATACTGGATACAACATTCAGGAACGGGAGCTCTTAAAACCACGTCTATGTCCAAGGACAGACTGAGCCTAAAAAGCGGAAGTCACAGGAAGAGGAGGCGTGTCATCTACTTTGCAGACTCAGTCCTGATTGGATAATAGACGGAATTAACCCATTCTTGGATGCTGTCTCCACTAGCATGGAGATCATGTGTTTCTCTGCCCAGAGGCCCAATGTCTCTGCCTCGCGCATGAGGGACCTGGAGCGGGTGCCCCCCTAGCGATTGACGTGCACCTTGGTGGCCTCATTGTCCGTCAATAGCAGGACGTGGCGGTCTGCAACGGCTTCCTGGAAGTGGCGGAGGGCCAGGTGTGCTGCCTTCAGCTCCAGCCAGTTGATATTGTTTTTTAGGTCCACCGGAGACCACCGCCCCTGAACCACCTGGGAGTGGAGCTGGGTGCCCCAGCCGAAGTGACTGGCATCTGAGGTTATAGTTATGCGGTTTGGCTTCTTGAACCCGCATCCTTTCTTTATGGCTGGTGAAGTCCACCAGTGAAAGGAGCGAATAACCTTTGGTGGGACCCGCACCCTGGCATTGGAACTGCTGCTGCTGGCTCTCTGGTGTGGCAGAAGGAACCATTGGAGTGTCCTGGCATGCAGACGTGCCCAAGGCACAATCGCGGTGCAAGAAATCATCTTTCCCAGGAGCTGCGACAGAAGAACAAGGGGCACTGACCGTTGTGATTGGATCCGGTCCGCTAAGGACCTTATAATGTCCTGACGGTCCTGGGAAAGGTAGACCTCGCATGACCTGGTGTCTATCACCGCGACGAGATGTAGAAGGCGGGGACCAGGTGGCTCTTTTCCATGTTCACTGAAAACCCGTGTCTCTGAAGAGCCTGGATCACGGTTTGGACATCCTCTTTCACCTAAGACAGGGAGGACAATTGTATTAAAATGTCATCTAGGTAGCACTGTATCCGTACGGGGAGTGCTCTGATGTACGCCGCCACTGCTGCCAACAGTTTTGTGAAGGTTCTGGGTGCTGATGACAGGCCGAATGGCAGGGCCTGGTACTGAAAATGGCGCCCTGCGTAATGAAACCGCAGGAACCTTCGGTGGGAAGGGCGGATGGGCACATGGAGGTAAGCCTCCTTCAGGTCCACGGACGTTAACAGATTGCCCTCTCGGATGCAGCCCAAGATGGATTGTAGGGACTGCATCTTGAAACGTTTGTACACTACATGAGTATTGAGTTTTTTGAGGTCTAAAATTCCTCTCCAGTCCCCCGAACTCTTCGGTACTAGGAAGAGGATCGAGTAAAACCCCAGTCCCTCCTAACCCCTGGGAACCGGCTCGATGGCTTGGATGTTCAACAAGTGTTGGACCTCGGCTTCCATAAGGTTTCTCTTTATGATGTTTTTGGGGACTGGGCAATGAATGAAGTGGTTCGGAGGAGTGGAGAGGAATTCCAGTGTGAGGCCTAGCCTCACTGTTTGAAGGACCCAAGCGTCCGTTGTAGTCCTTTCCCATTGGCTTGCAAAAAGATGCAGTCGGCCACCAATGGGGGGATTGGCCTCAGTCATTTTCTCCGGCGAAAGGGCCTGCTGCTGGACCCTCGAAATGGCCGCTTGGCCGGAGGTTGTCGCCTGCCTCTGTCGCGGAAGGTAGACCTGTCCTGAGGCCGGTTGGAGCCCTGAAAATAGGTCTGCTGAAACTGCGGAGCGCTGGAGCTGGTGTCTGTGGACCGAAATGGCTGCCTTTGAAAATAAGGCGAAGGCCTGCAGTCCGCACGCCTGTGCATGTAGGGCATCACCTTCCTCCTATCCTTATTCTCTATGAGGCTGGGATCCAGTGCTTCTCCAAAGAGATTAGAGCCCTTATAGGGAGCTGAAGCTAACCTCCACTTGGACCGCATGTCTGCCTGCCAGTGGCGGAGCCACAGGAGGCGACGTGATGTGACGGTGGAAGCCAGAGCTCTGGATGCGAATTTAGCCACGTTAAGTGTTGCATCGGCTGAAAATTCGGTGGCCGCCACCAACTTATTTACATCTTGGTGCAGTCTCGTTTCTTCAGGGGGCAGCCTTGCTTGCATCTGGCGAAGCCAGAGCAAGGAGGCTCAGTTAAAAAAAGAAGCAGCTGTTGCTGCTCTGATCTCCCAGGCAGCCACCTGATGTGTTTTGTGGAAGGACATTTCCACCTTCCTATCCTCTGCCTTTAGGCCTTCTACGATGTCAGTAGGAAGGATGGTGGAGGTCAGAGTTGCTACCAGGGCATCCACCGTTGGTAGTTGTAGGAGTTCCTCGAGATCCGGGCCTGCACTATAAAGCCTCCTATCATTCCCACTGGGAGCTGCAAGGGAGCCAGGTTGGTTCCATTCTCGATGAATGACATCTACGAACAGCTTTGGGGAAGGGACGACCTCTTGTTCTGCGGTTGGTTCCGAGAACAGCCCTTCATGTGGGTCCGGAAGGCCCTGGGGGTTTTCTGCAGGAATCTCTGCTACTCCCATATTGGTCGTTGTTTTGGCCTTGTAAAGTAGCGATTTAAATAAGGAGGGACGAAAGAGACCTGTGAAAGCATGTCGGTGGAGGGCGTGGCCACGCTTCCGTGCCACGACATTTCCCTCGAACGCTCTGAGGGAGACGTCGAACTTTCAGCAGTTTGGGGGTCACGGATCCATTGGATCCAGACCGGAACTCCCCTGGAGGGGAAGTGAAGAAGTGGGGCGCTTGTCAGCAGCCTGAGGGGTACGGCAAATCCCCCGGGAGGCTGGCACTAGCCTCTCGACCAGCAGCTGTAAAGGGGCGATGAGTCGCCACTAGCGGAAGCGGCCACGAACGAAGTGAGGGAAACAGAGAATCGTCTGTGAATCGTCTGGATAAGAAGATCTAAGTATTGGTGCAGGAGTGGAGAAAAAGAAAAGTGCTGGAGTGGGGTGAGTGAATGGCCAATTTAAGCACGGAAAACTTAAAAGAGACTAGCTGGGATTTTCTAAAATGGAGATTGGTGGCTATCTAGCACCTGGAAATACCATAGAGAGGCTGAAATGAATGAAGACTAAAGCCCAAGGAGATTACCTATATTTTTGTACTTGGACTTGGCAAAATTGAAACTAATTTGAAATAGAATGATAAGACTTGGGGAAAAAAAATTTTTAAGGGGATTTAAGGTATTTTGGAGATTTGTCTTAAAGAGTTGCTTCATCATACTCGGGAGCTGATAACGCCATCTACTGGCTAAAAGAAAATATTGCAAAACTGTTTTAACATATGGAGACTTGATTTGACCTTGCTGTGGAAGATATCAGGAATTGGAAAGAGTTCAAAGGAGTGTTTATCATCCTGTTATGTTGGTGGGAGAATTGTTGTTGTTCTTGGTGAGAGAAGAAAATAGGACTTTGAATTGAAATGGATTGAAACGTAAAGAGATAGTATGGTTTTAAGTTTTAACTCAACTAAGTTTTAAATAACTGAAATTTGACAAGATTGAGATGAATTTTTATGAGGAACTTATTGGGATGTTAAAAAACATACATGAAGATATAAAAGACTGTCTTTTGGAACTAAGAGATGAGAAGAAAATTGAAATGAAGATGGACTATAATGAACAAAAAGGACTTTCTATGAGAGAAAAGGAAAATGGAAAACAAAAAGATCATATTGATGTAAAAGGGACTGGAAATAAAATACAGACTGATGATTACACTGGGAGTTACAGTGAACAAAAAAGAGTAAAAATTGAAATGAAGATGGACCAGAATGAACAA
>QLTV01003143.1:150547-165923 GCA_003457575.1 Thermophis baileyi
ACAGTTGGTTAAACAAGGTTTTGTAAAATTGCAGTACATACCTACACGCGATCAAATTGCTGACATGCTTAACAAACCATTACCAGCAGCGCAGCATGAATACCTGCGTGAGATGATGTGCCTTAATTGATGTTTTGATGGATAGCTGATATTCGCCCTACTGACAAAGAAGGGGTTTGTCACTACGTTCATTTTAATTTGTCAGCAGGACTCTTATTCTGAAATGACACTGTATACTGATATGAAGTTCTCATGTGATACCTGTACTGCGCATGGGTTAATCTTTTCTTTGTTCTCTTTGTTCTTCACCCAGATTCATGGACAGAAGTGTCACTACGTTCATTTTAATTTGTTAGCAGGACTCTTATTCTGAAATGACACTGTATACTGATATGAAGTTCTCATGTGATACCTGTACTGCGCATGGGTTAATCTTTTCTTTGTTCTCTTTGTTCTTCACCATGTAGACACAGACTTAGGTGTTCTTATTTTTGTTGTGAAATATATTACTTTTATTCTTTCCTGGACTCCGGTCTTATTCATGAGGATTGAGGGCAGGGAAACAAGATTCATTTCACCTCTAATTATTTTTGTCTCCGCAACAACCAACAGGAACGGAGCTCCCCTCCTGGAACCGCCAAAAAACCAAACGTGGGTGGACACTGGCTAGCAAAAATTGAATCCGAGAAAACAAAAACTCAATTGTCTTGGACCCCTGCAGGGCGGGGCTGAATGATGGCTCCTCCTGTTGAGAAGAGGCGTATCAGGTAAGACCAATGCCCCTTCTCCAACGTGGGAGGAGCCATCATTCAGGATGGGACCTACCAAAGCGTGAGAGTCCCCAGGGAGGGCAGGTCCAAGCCCCTGTCACAGAGACTCCCCTAAAACTTGTTGAAGAACCCTTCGACTGAAGGCTGCGTCAGCCGACGCAAATTTGTCGATTTTATAGTGTCGGATGAAGGGCGAAGGGGAAGTCCAGGTGGCCGCATGACACACCTCCGCCAGAGGAGCTTGGGTCGCCCAGGCAGCAGATGTAGCCGCACTCCGAGTAGAGTGGGCCGTAATCCCCGGGGGTCTTGGCAGCCCAGCCACTTCATAGGCCTTGGCGATGGTGCCCCGAATCCAGCACCCGATGGACATAGCGGACACCTTCCGCCCTAGCAAGTGAGGCAAAAAGGCCACGAAAAGAGCCTCCGTCCTGCGAAAACCGCGAGTGCGGTCAATGTAAATGCCGACCGCCCGACGTACGTCCAGAGTGTGCCAGACCCTCTCCGAAGGGTGTGAAGGGTTGGAACAGAAGCTTGGCAAGACCAGCTCCTGAGTCCAGTGAAAGAGGGAGTTAACTTTCGGAACAAATGAGGGGTCCAAACGAAGAACAACACGGTCCGAGTGGAATATACACAAGTCCTTACGGACCGACAGAGCCGAAAGCTCGGAAATCCTGCGAGCCGAGGTGATCGCTATCAGGAAGGCCACCTTGTAGGAAAGGTAACGCAGGGAAGTCGAACGAAGAGGTTCGTAGGGGGCCGTCGTGAGAGACTGCAACACCCTGGGGAGATCCCAGGTTGGGTAACGGTGCACAACAGGAGGCCGTAGGTTGGACGCCCCCCGCAAGAAACGTCGAACCGTCGGGTACTGGCCCAGCGAGTCCACCTGAGCGCAGGAGAGGACCAACGACAAGGCCGCCACTTGGCGTCGAAGGGTATTAGGAGAAAGACCCATGTCCAGACCCCGCTGGAGGAACTTCAGCACCTTGGGCAGGGGAATGTTAGTGGGCGAAAGGCCCTCCGAGGCGCACCAGGAACAGAAGGACTTCCAGGTGGAAGCATATATGCGTTCGGTGGAAGGGCGACGCGAAGCCTGAATCGTTAAGATTACATCCGGGTCGTAATCCTGCTGCCTCAGAGCGCCCCACTCAACTGCCAGGCGGTTAGCCGGAACCACTGAGGATCCGGGTGTGCCAGTGGCCCCTGGGTGAGCGATGTCTCCATGGCGGGAATCGTCCACGGCGGCTCTACGGACAGGGGCTTCAGGTCCGCGAACCAGGGCCTCCGTGGCCAATGAGGCGCCAAAAGGATGACCTCTGCCCGATGCTCCAGGACCTTCCGGATGACCTGTGGCAAGATTGCCAGCGGCGGGAAGGCATAGAGAAGGCCCGTCGGCCACTGCACCCGGAGCGCATTCACCCCTTCCGCCCCGGGGAAGGAAACCGAGAGAAGAACCTCGGAACTTGCCTGTTCTCCGGGGTGGCGAACAAGTCCAGCTGTGGAAGACCGAAGCGGCTCACGATGGACTGGAAGAGGGCAGGATGCAGGCGCCACTCTGCATGATCCACCTCCGATCGGCTGAGCCAGTCCGCCTGGGTATTGGAAACCCCGGAGATATGGTCCGCAGATAGGGAGAGAAGATGGCGCTCCGCCCACAGGCCGAGTCTGAGAGCCTCCCTCATGAGGATGCGCGACCGGGTTCCCCCCTGCCGGTTGACATGAGCCTTGACCGTCGTGTTGTCCGTGAGGACTACTACGTGACGGCCCGCTAAGGAGACTTTGAAAGTCTTGAGGGCCAAGAAGACTGCCCGAAGTTCCAGCAAGTTGATGGAAGCTGCCGATTCCAGATGCGACTACCGACCCTGAGCCAGCTGGCCACCGGAGTGAGCCCCCCAGCCGGACAGGCTGGCGTCCGTCATCACAACCACCCTGGGGGGCTCGCGGAACAGGCACCCCTAAGTGAGAGCCGGAGACCGCCACCACGTGAGGGACCGGAGGACCGTTGAAGGGACCAGAACCTGGGACAGAGAGGTGCTGCGGCCCACCTTCTGGAAAGGTAAGAGGAACCATTGAAGATCCCTAGAGTGTAGGCGTGCCCAAGGGATGATAGAAATACAGGAGATCATCTTCCCCAGGAGAGTGGACAGGAGGGCCAGAGAAGCCCTGCGATCCCATTGTATCTGGGAAACTAACTGATTAATGCTATCCCGTCTCTCCTGGGAGAGAAAAACCCTACACTCCAAGGTATCGACAATGGCACCCAGGTGAGGAAGGGTAGTGGCAGGATCAAGGTGGCTTTTCTCCAAGTTGATGGAGAACCCATGCAGTTCTAGTGTGGAGATCACTACCTGGAGATGGCGCCTCGCGAGATGTTCCGAGGACGCCTGGACTAAAATATCGTCCAGGTAGCATTGGATTCTTACTGGCAAGGCCCTGAGGTGGGTGGCCACTGCGGCTAGGATCTTAGTAAAGACCCTAGGGGCCGAGGAAAGGCCAAAGGGGAGGGCCCTATACTGGAAGTGCCTACCTGCATAGCAGAACCGAAGGTACTGCCGATGGTCCTGGTTAATTGGAACATGCAGGTAGGCCTCCGTTAAATCAAGGGATGCTAGGAAATCGCCCCTCCGGATGCCCCCTAGGATAGACTGCAGGGAATGCATCTTGAACCGCCTATACTTAACATAGCGGTTCAGACGCTTGAGGTCCAGAATTGCTCTGTATCCCCCCGAGGCTTTGGGAACAACAAAGAGAATGGAGTAGTGTCCCTGTCCCTGCTGGTCCAAGGGTACCTGCTGGATGGCCCGAATGTCCAGCAGGTGCTGGACCGCCTTGTCCATAAGTGCCTTCTTGGAAGGCACCCTGGAAGTGGGACATTGGACGAAAAACCTCGGGGGGACGGAGAGGAACTCTAGCCTGAGGCCCGAGGAAATGGTATCCAGGACCCACCTATCCTGAGTAGTCTGTTCCCAAGTCTGATAGAAACGGGAGAGACGGCCCCCAATAGGATGAGAAGCGAGGGGGCTATCGGGAGCGCCTAAAGGGACGACCCCCGCCTCCGCCACGAGCAGGGCGTTTAAACTGCCTCCCCCTCCCGGACCTGTCAAACTGCAGATGCTGTCGATATCCGGACTGACCTGAGGCCCGGGGGAAGCTGGAGGCCTGGTCCGCGGACCAAAAGGGCCGCCGCTGATAGGGGAATGACCGGGAATAACCTCTTCTGGAGAGAGAAGGCAGAATTTTCCTCTTGTCCCTGGTTTCAACCACAATGGGGTCAAGAGCTTGGCCAAACAGGGATTGCCCCTGGAAGGGAGCCGACGCTAGGCGCCATTTGTGGCGTGCGTCAACAGACCACTGGCGGAGCCAGTGCATGCGCCTTGCCACCACAGCCGACACCATGGCCTTTGAAGCGAATCGTGAGGCGTGGAGAGATGCATCCGCCGTGAATTGTGAGGCCACAAAGACCTTATTGATGTCTTGATGGGCGCGTACATTGGAGGAAGGAATCTGCTCCTGAAGCAGCCGAAGCCAAATTAGGGAGGACCTGGCGAAGAAAGATGCCGACGATGAGGCCCTGATGGCCCAGGCTGCGGCTTGGTGAGCCCTGATGAGGGCTTGCTCGGTACGCTTATCCTCGGGGCGTAGCAACTCCTCAGGCTCCCCCGGCAATGTTGTGGATGAATGAAGGGCCAGGATAGGCATGTCCACTCGAGGAAACTCCAGCAGTGACACCATCTCCGGGGCGATGTTAAAATGCTTGCGGTCCAGGGAAGAAGCCATCAGGGCCGAAGCAGGAGCCTGCCATTGCCGTTGGATGTTGTCGATGAATAGAGGGGGAGTGGGCACAAAGTCCACCTCCGGAGCAACTTCCGTGAACAGCGGGTCAATTTGGTGTCCGGAAATGCTCGCTGTAGATGTAGAAGGGCAATCCAACCCCGCAGCAGTACGAGCCTTATACAGCAAAGATTTGAATAAGGCCGGCGGAAACAGTGCGAAGGAGACTTTGGCATGTCCTCATCCTCCAACAGGGCGTATTCCCCGCTGTCAAATTCTAGCTCCTCCTCACATTCGTCGACGTCAGAGTCACCTGAGTAATGGTCGCAAGTAGCACGATGGTCGTCTAAACCAGAGCGCTGTGCCGCTCTAAGGTGTGAAAAGGGTGGAGCACCGCCCACTGATTGCATACACGCAGCTATGCCCTGCTGTACTGCCGCCGCCAGCATGGACTGCCAGGAGGCCTGGTCCAATGGAAACTGGACGGCTGTAGTCCCGGAAGCTTGACCAGTAGCTTGCGGTGGGTGCTCAGACAGTTCAGACTGGCCCCCAGTCTCCTGGGGAATAGAAGGTCGGATGAGGCCCAAATCCGCCCAGGGATCCGTCGAGGCCCGAAAGAGAGCTGGGTTATCTAGGGACAAGGCCGCGGAGGGGGTACGAGGCCCCTGTTTGTCTGCTACATTTCCAGGCATGGCCTCACCAGTCGAAGATTGCTCCTCCGCCCTAGAACAAATCCGCTGCAGGACTTTGTTGCGGCGGCGTTCCGCTCGCTCTGTGGCCCTGGAAGTACGATCAGAACGCGAAGATGGAGCCTCGCTGTGCCTGGTGGGGACAGGCAGAACATCCTCCGGAGCGGGCCTGTCCGTCTTATGATGGCGTTTGCCCCCGGGCTTCTCCGCCTGGCGCTGCGCCATGCCTGTCCAGGAGGGACAGAATGAACTACACAATGTTCTTTGTGTGGGTCGGAATCCAAAGGCTTCCTGAATACTGCACAGGGCCAAAGGGCCGTGACAAGGGCCCTAGAAAAAGGCCGGTGTGCCTGAGGGTGACAAAATGGCCACCAGTTAGGCCCGATAAAATGGCCGCCAATTAGGCCCGACTGGAGAGCTGAGGCCTGGTGCCACGGCTGCCAGAGACGCAGGGCTAAAAGCCGCTCCTGGGCAAGCCACAAGGCAACGCGAGCCGCGGCTCTAGCGTTCTTCTCGGCCTGGAAGGAGTTTGTCAGGGGAAAACGGGCCCGTGCAAGCTGAAGCTCCAGCGCACCTTCAAATGTAAAATAGGGGAGGGGGAATTCCCTGCCTCCCGGCCCGATCCGCTGGAAATGAGGCGGACCCCCCCAGGGGAGTTGATCGCTCGTTAGAGGCTGAGGGGGGGAAAACGCCAATTTACGCGAGCCGAGGCTCAAGCGCGAAAAGGCCTGGATGAGGCCACGCTACGCGAGCCGAGGCTCGAGCGGAGCGAACAGCTGGAGAGCGCGCCGCGGCGGGTTCAGCCCAAGATAACTGTCGCTCTTAAGTGGGCTCAAGAGACAGGCGGCAATTGCTCCGACGGGCGGGAGATGAAATAGAAGCCGATCTTGAGCCGCGGCACAGCTGACTGGGCGGCGATCGATCTCCCGATCGGCTCAGCGAACCACGAGAGCCAGAGGCCGTTCGCCGCCGCGGCAGGAGCCCAGGGCTCAACTGCCCGAAAGGAAAGTCAGAGGGAAAGTTCACTCACAAATGCAATAGTCCGTGTCAAACCGAGATGCAACAGTCCTTGTCAAGCCGAGACGATCAGAAGAAAGCCAAATCCGTAATCCAGAAGCCAAAAACCAAAAATCAGTCCGAGATCAATTTGGAAAGAGAGAAGCCAGCAAACAGGAGGGGAGAAACAAGTGTCCACGTCTGTCCTCTCTGAGGACCAAGTCGGATCTGGGTCATAGGAGGGCGGACCCAGCAAAAAATTACAGACTCGGTCCTCAATCTGAGTGGATGAGGACAACCCATCCTGAATGATGGCTCCTCCCACGTTGGAGAATTGAGAAAGTAAATAAATGAAATAAAACAGGCAGAGGTTTTGCATACTACAGCCACAGTTGTCTGACGTCCTATGTCAGCAGAGGAACAGATTTATTGGAAAAAACATACCTGGGTGCAACCTGGTTCCACATACATTAGTTATACCATCAAGTCCACCTTCTCAAATGCTGCCTTTTCACTTTTATACTTCTTGAGATGAAAAACAAAGCTTTTTATTCAACTAGTTGATTATTAAAGGATATGTATCAGCAAAATCTGACACACTTGTTTGAAATCCTTTAAAGTATAAGAATGTTTTATTGATTGAAAAGAAGTTATAGCTCACTCATGGGAAAGGCTATTTACTCATTTATCTTTCAATTTCCAATAACTGTAGGCTGTAGAATCAACTGTATTCACTAGAAGTGCTCTCAAAAAATAAAGCATTTGTCTAAACTTATCAATTAAAATATGCAATCACAGATTGGATTGGATTGGATTGGATTGAATTCCTTAAATTGACTAAGATTGATTAATTTAACAAAGTTTCTTTCAGGTTTAATGAGCACAAAAATAGTCACTGCCTATTCAAGCAAATAACTTGAGTATTTTCTCTTATTGCTTTTGCTGTGGTCCCACAGACAATTTGTGGTTCATAGACCACAGTTATAATTCAGTGAATTAGCTGATTTGAGCAATTCAGGAGAGAACAAGTTGTCAGTGTAAAATGCTTTAAATAATAGCTTTCTTAAAAGGAAACAGATGGGACATTTCAAATTGTTCAAGTATATCAGCAGAATTTGGGGAGGAAAAAAGCCACATGTTGTGGGTATGTATCTATAGTGGCTAAATTAAGTAAAAGTTAGGATATAGATGGATTTATAAGTTAGCTTCCAGTGCTGTCATTCTCTGCACACAGTAACTTTTAATACCTATGTTAAAGGGTAAAGAGCAAAAGCGATTTTTTACAATTCCCCATATACTTCACTACCACCAAACTTCTTTTTTTTTTTAATTTCTTTATTAATTTTCAAATTTTTTCCAACAATTACAATAAATCCTTAAACAATTCTACATCTACTTATTTACATTGATTTCCTATTAGTACAGTACAATATTTACAATATTCTGTGTCTTTATTTCATTTTATCCTTTTTGTTTTC
Source organism: Thermophis baileyi (assembly GCA_003457575.1). Lineage (NCBI taxonomy): Eukaryota > Metazoa > Chordata > Lepidosauria > Squamata > Dipsadidae > Thermophis > Thermophis baileyi. Next base: position 158,249 of record QLTV01003143.1, read on the forward strand.
TATCTTCAATCCATTGATACCAATTTTCCCATATTTCATAATATTCTGAGTCTTTTTGTCCTCTTAGTTCTATGGTTAATTTGTCCATTTCTGCGCAGTCATAAATCTTCTTAATTATTAAACTTTCAGTTGGTGGGTGAGGGTTCTTCCAACAATGTGCAAACGCAAGGCTTGCAGCTGTTGTGATGTGTAAAATCAAGTAGTTGATGTTTTATCTGGTCCACGGTCCGAAAGGGCCGCCGCTGATAGGGGAATGACCGGGAATAACCTCTTCTGGAGAGAGAAGGCAGAATTTTCCTCTTGTCCCTGGTTTCAACCACAATGGGATCAAGAGCTTGGCCAAACAAGGATTGCCCTGGAATGGAGCTGACGCTAGGCGCCATTTGTGGCGTACATCAACAGACCGCTGGCAGAGCCAGTGCATGTGCCTTGCCACCACAGCCGACGCCTTGGCCTTTGAAGCGAATCGTGAGGCGTGGAGAGCTGCATCCGCCGTGAATTGTGAAGCCGCAAAGACCTTGTTGAGGTCTTGATGGGCGCGTACATTGGAGGAAGAAATCTGCTCCTGAAGCAGCTGAAGCCAAATTAGGGAGGACCTGGCGAAGAAGGACACCGACGATGAGGCCCTGATGGCCCAGGCCGCAGCTTGGTGAGCCCTGATGAGGGCTTGCTCGGTATGCTTATCCCCGGGGCGTAGCAACTCCTCAGGTTCCCCCGGCAATGTTGTGGATGAAGGAGGGCCAGGATCGGTGTGTCCACTCGAGGAACCTCCAGCAGTGATGCCATCTCTGGAGCGATGTTAAAATGCTTGCGGTCCAGGGAAGAAGCCATCGGGGCCGAAGCAGGAGCCTGCCATTGCCGTTGGATTGCCATTGCCGTTAGACATTTCGGGAGGGGGGGGGAGGACAAACAGTAATTGCATACCAAAATCAGATTGAAAAAGAAAACTGGAGTATTTTATCTATCTATCTATTTATTTATTTATTTATATTTATATTTATTTATTTATTTATTTATTTGCATTTATTGGCTGCCCATCTTACCATAGGGTAACTCTGGGCAGCTTACAGTCATTAAAATATGTCTATACATATACATTAAAATATACATAAATTAAAATCAAATATTAAAATCTAAGAACACGTGGGGAGGGCGGTGGTGGAGTGGGGAGAGGTGGAATCTGTTGTTACTCGATCAACCACCTCCACTGTGCTGTTTTCCCATTGGGGCCCCAAGCCATCTGGTAGAACCACGTCTTTAGGCCCTTACAAAAGGATAGGAGGCACAATTGAGAGCATTCTCCCTAGAGCTGGATTGAGAGCATCCAGGAATGTGTAGTAGCTCTATATCTTCTGCCTGGAGACTGAGCATGTGATCTTTATTTGCATATCTGGTCACTCCTTCCTCGTCTGGTGATTCCCCAGTTCGGCTCAGCCTTCACGCTGAAGAGACGTCTTGGAGAGAGCTGCGCCTTAGGGCAGGATTTTCCAATTGTGAGCTAATAAAAAAAATCTTTATTCTATTAAGGGATCGCTTCTGCGATCAGGCAGCCTTTCGGTCTGCCGATTAGGTGCCTTCTTCTGGCTCTGTGCAGCCGAGGTCCCAGCCTGCCGCGATTAGCGGAAAAGGCCTAATCCCTGCATCCGGCTCACTAGCGAGCGGAGTCCAGGGCATTCCCGCCAGGAGGGCGGAAGGGGACTAGTCACTGCCCAGCGGTGTCTGGGGCATACTTTTAAGTGGCAGGAGCGCAGGGGAGTGTGTTTAAAGCCACGGCAGCAGCTACCCATTGCGGGTCTGCCTGCCTTGCTAGCAGAGGGAGATGGCGTCTCATGCGCCCTCCTCTAGCCAGCAGGCCACAGAGCGTGGCAAGAGAGCTGGCCCTGGGTCTTCCCCGATTCCAAAGCTGGGCTCCTCTGGCCAGAGGGCGGCAGCAAGGGGAGCTACAACCAGGAGCCATGCAACTGCAGTCAGGAGTAACAAAGGCTCCAAAATGGCTGCCAAGGATGCAGAGCGACGCCAAAAGGCGATAGAAAGAGAGCTGGCTAAGATCCAAAAGGCTAGGAAAAGCCTGGATCAAGGAGGTTCCCCTTTGGAGGGGCAGAGGTTTCCCGCCTTCAGGAAGAAAGACCATTGGCTCCTGTTAACTATCCAGGGCCTCTGCAAACAACCTCTGCCAGAGAATGGTCGCCAGATGGCGCCAGAGAGGCGTGCTATCCAACATTAGGAGAGGTTTTGGATAGAGCTGAAGCCTTTTCTTTTGCAAGTTCTAATTTGCCTGCAGCAGGATCAGAGGAGCCTATCCCTCCTCCCAGAGCTAGACCAGAAGCCTCGTTTACTCCTACAGCTGCGGGAATCCGCCCAGTGGAGGAGGCGAGTTCAGAATTACCTGAACATTTAGAAGAAATTATTTCCCTAGCTATTGTTGTGACCCAGCACAGCAAACCCCCAGAAACGACACACACACACACTTGTCCAAACTAAAGACGGTTTAATCACTAATCAAGGCTTAGTGATCATTTAAGTTCAGAGTTTCTCCCAAAGTGCTTGTTACCACTCACATAACACTTTGGCCGGGATTTCAAATACAAAACAAAGCAAACAGATTATGAAGTCCTTAATTGCCTCACTTGCTGGAATTGGCCGAGAGCCCGGACTGGAGTTCGTCCAACTGATATCACCGACAGAGTAATCAGAAGCCAGGTAAAAGACATCTGTTGTTTCCAGCAAGATTGCCCTTTGTGAGTCAACCTTATATAGGCTTAGGGCGTGGCCCCTCTGCCTGCAGGTTTACCTGTGAGTAGACCTCCTTCTACAAAGCCACTCTTGCCGGCTAGCTGCCCTGCGTGCCCTAGCATCAATCAGAGGCTCCTCCTCTTCACTGGAGTCACTGAACTCCTGCTGGGGAGGTGCAGAAGGCCCTGATTGAGTATCGTCCTCTGGCCCTGCGTCCTCCTCGGTCTCGGACTCCGGTGCCAGAGCTATAGACTGCTCTTGCCACCCTATGGTCTGTTCTTGTTTTTCCGGATCCATGAGCAGCTGCACGGGACGGGGGCAAGCCACAACAGCTATTACACAGGGAATAGCTGCAGGCTTGCAGCAGAGGAATCGGCCTTCTCAAAGGGTTTCCTCTTACCAACTTCAACATGCACAGCCCATGATGCAGGAGGCCTGGCTAGACCCTGTGGATCTTACTTCTCTTGCTCCTTCCATGAGGAGTGGGGATTCCTCTGCTGAGGAGGAGGAATTCCAGACCCTTTCAGAAGATGAAGGGCTGAATCCGGATCCATCGCCTTTAACAGGCCTTTTTAAGCTGGATTTATTTAAGTCATTATTGCGCAAGGCCAAAGCCACAACTAATTTGGATCCTGATCAAGTTTCAGAATCAGCCCAGAGCCAGGGGGATTCTGGTCATCTGTTCTTTTCTGAGCCTATGGTGGAAACGGAGGTAATTCCATCTCCCAAATTATTCAGAGATGTGGTTCAAAGACGGTGGACCAATCCAGGAGCGGGCATGCCTCACTCTAGATCTGAAAGGAGGCTTTACAATGTAGCCTCAGATCTGTCTGATGCACTGGAGGTTCCCTCGGTGGACAAACCAGTGGCTGCCATGGCTTCAGTGGCAATCTTGCCGGCAGAGGCAATGGACTGTCTGAAGGCAGAAGACAAAAAGGCTGAATTATCCTTGAGAAAGGCCCACCAGGCAGCGGCCTGGGCAATTAAGGCTGCCACGTCAGCTTCGTTCTTCAATAGGGTGTCCTTGCTCTGGCTTCGCCAGATGCAGGATCGGATTTCCCCAGAGGATGTGAGAATTCACCAGGATATAAATAAACTGGTGGCTGCAGCTGAGTTTTCAGCGGACGCCACCTTGAATGCGGCCAAGTTCGCATCCAGATCCCTAGCCTCTTCAGTAACAGCCCGTCGCCTGCTATGGCTTAAACATTGGCAGGCTGACAACAAAAACAAGTGGAAGTTGGCTTCGGCTCCTTTCACGGGCAATAACTTGTTTGGGGTAGCCCTCGACCCCATCCTGGTGGAGACCAGGGGCAGGGGCAAAGCCATGCCTTCCCTTTATAGGAGGGCGGACAGAAGATTCTCACCTTATTTCAGGAGGCAATCATTTCGTTCTCCCGAGTCGGGAGTCGAATACCAAGGCAGACAGGATAGACAGACGGAGAGGCCTGAGTTCAGGGGACGCCAGCAGTATCGGGGCAAGCGGCCCTTTCGAGGAGCAGGAAGTCGCCCCTTTCGTTCTTCAAAATGACTGCAGGGCCGTTCCACATCTCGGCGGTCGGCTCAGCCTCCATTTCCATCAATGGGAGGCTACGACATCGGACAAGTGGGTACTCAGCACAGTGCGATCAGGTTTGGCTCTGGAATTTCTTTCCACCCCCCCCCCCCAAGGTTTTTTATCAGCTGCCCTGTATCCAGGGATGCAGCCAAAAGAAGCCTGATGGACTCAGCGATTCAGCACCTGCTGGAGATCCAGGCAATTCAACCTGTTCCTCGGGAGGAACAGGGACAGGGCTTTTACTCAGTACTGTTCTTGGTACAAAAGAGCTCCAGGGGGTGCAGAGCTATTCTAGACCTCAAATGTCTGAACAAGTGTCTGGAGTACAAACGCTTCAAGATGCAGTCACTCCAAACTATTCTAGGGAGTATAAGACAGGGCGACTTCCTCACCTCAATAGACCTCACAGAGGCATATCTACATATTCCCATCAGACTGGCTCACAGACAGTTCCTCCGTTTCTCATATGCAGAAAGGCACTATCAATACAAGTCCATGCCATTCGGCCTGTCCTCAGCGCCAAGAGCCTTTACAAAAATTTTAGCAGCTCTGGCGGCTTACCTTTGATCCATTCCAATCAGGGTCCAATGCTACCTGGACGACATCCTGATTCAGTCCTCGTCAGCAGGTCAGGCGGAGGCAGACCTAAGGACCACAGTCCAGGTCCTACAAGATCATGGCTTTTCAATAAACAACAGGAAAAGTCATTTTTCTCCGACCACCAGATTGCTCCACCTGGGAGCCATAATAGACACATCCGTATGCGTGGTCTCTTTATCTCCGGAGAGACAAGACAGCTTGCAACAATTAGCAAGGCGCATCACGGCCATGGTCACAGTACCACTCGCACTCCTGTCGCAGCTCCTGGGGAAGATGATGTCGTGCATCCTCATTGTACCGTGGGCACGACTACACACCAGGGCGCTGCAATGGTTTCTCCTGCCATACCAATGATCTGGCAGGAGCAACTCACAGGACAGTGTAAGAGTTCCCCTGCAGGTACTGCAGTCCCTTCGGTGGTGGTGGTCACAGGCCCTCTCCAGGGGGTGCCTGTTCAAGGAACCAGACCGTCTGACCATCACGACGGACGCCAGCCTTTATGGTTGGGGGGCTCATTGTCAGTCACAGATCACCCAGGGCCGGTGGACCCAGGCAGACCTGTCTCACAGGATCAATTGGCTGAAGTTCAGGGCGGTTCATCTTGCCCTCAAGAGATTCAAGGTCAACACGTTTTGGTCTTAACAGACAACGTGACAGCCAAAGCCCACATCAATCGCCAAGGGGGGACTCATTCCAGGTCCCTCATGGCAGAGGAGGATTGTCTGGGGCGATGGGCGGAGAGACACCTTCAGTCCATAAAGGCAGAGCACATCTCTGGGGTTCTGAATGTGCAGGCAGATTGTCTCAGCAGGGTGACAGTGGACCATTCAGAGTGGCGTCTGCACCCCTCACTTTTTCAGGAGCTGACAGTCCGTTATGGGAGTCCAGTCATAGATCTCTTTGCATCTCCAGAAAATACCCACCTGCCGACATTCTTCAGCAGGTTCAGATCACGGGGGGCAGAAGGGATAGATGCCCTACGCAGCCCATGGCCTCGAGGCCTCTTATACGCCTTTCCTCCTCTAGCCTTGATTCCAGCTGTCATCAGAAAGATACTCACGGTGAAGGTGGAGGTGATCCTGTTAGCTCCCTATTGGCCCAGGAGACCTTGATTTGCCGACCTGGTCCACCTGTCAGTGAGACAACCCTGGAGAATACCTCGGGACAGGATATACCTCAGCCAGGGGGAATTGGTCCATCCAGAGCCTCAGTGGCTCCAACTGACCGCCTGGCGCTTGAGTGGAGGGCCCTGAGGCGGGAGAATTTCTCTCCCAGAGTCATCCAAACTATCCAAGCCTCCAGATGACAGTCCACGAACAGGATTTATAATGCGACCTGGAAGGCATTTTGCTCCTGGTGTGCTAGGTCAGGGTCCGATCCCTCGAAGGTTTCGGTGGCACAGGTCCTGGAGTTCCTCCAGGAGGGATTAGACAAAGGGTTATCAACCAACACCATACGGAGACAGATAGCAGTGCTGTCTTCCGTTTTATCATGTGGAAGATTAGAGTCTCTTTCTAAGGATCCCACAATGCGCAGATTCCTCAGGGGCGCCTCCAACTTGCGCCCACCTGTGGTTCATAGGTATCCAACTTGGGATCTATCTAAGGTTTTACAGGCCCTCACGGAGAATCCCTTTGAGCCATTACGTTCAGCCAGTCTACGTTTCCTCTCATTTAAGGTAGCCTTCCTGGTGGCTATTACATCGGCCAGAAGGATTTCGGAACTGGCGGCTCTTTCCGTAAGACAAGACCTCTGCATCTTTCATACAGACAGGGTAGTACTACGTTTGGACCCTTCTTTCATTCCCAAAGTCAATTCATGGTTTTATAGGGCCCAGGAGTTGATCTTGCCCAACTTCTGCCCGGGCCCGAGACATGCACTAGAACAGAGATGGCACACTTTGGATGTTAGAAGGGCCCTACGCATCTACATCAAACGCACGTCTTCCTTCAGGAAGACGGAGGCCATGTTTATTTCATTTCAACCATCTACATTAGGTCACAAGGTCACTCCTTCAACGGTGGGTCATTGGATTAGAGCTTGCATTGCCAAGGCGTACGAGGTTCAGAACCTACCAACACCCAGGCACATCACAGCGCATTCAACCAGAAGCGCGGCCACTACGGTGGCGTGGGCAACACAGGCCTCTATTGAGGAAGTAGCAGCACTTGTAGCACTTAGACTTATATACCGCTTCATAGTGCTTTACAGCCCTCTCTAAGCGGTTCACAGAGTCAGCATATTGCCCCCAACAATCTGGGTCCTCATTTTACCCACCTCGGAAGGATGGAAGGCTGAGTCAACCTTGAGCCGGTGAGATTTGAACCGCCGAACTGCAGCTAGCAGTCAGCTGAAGTAGCCTGCAGTGCTGCACTCTAACCACTGCGCCACCTCGGCTCAAGTGTGTCGAGCAGCTACATGGTCCTCAACATCTCCATTTATTTGACACTACAAGTTGGACTCCTTTGCCTCGGCGGAGGCAGCTTTTGGGAGGCGAGTCCTCCAGAGAGTTCATAGTGTCGGGGGGGACTTAGGACCAGACTGCTCCCACCCAGGGGTGAAATCCTCCCGGTTCGGCCCGGTTCGGGCGAGTAGGTAATGATTGCAGCAGCTGGTTCGGAGAACCGGGATGGCAGCATGAAGCTCCACCCACCTGCCCCGACATCATCACTTCCTGGTTTTTTTTTAAACTTTTTAAAGCCTTTTTTCCCTGCCGGTTCCCCTGAAAGAAAGAGAGGGAGAGGGGGGGAGGGTGGGAGGGAGGGGGGGAGGGAAGGGAGAAATAAA
>QLTV01003144.1:17233-34185 GCA_003457575.1 Thermophis baileyi
GCGACTGTCTGAGGGCTCCTGGAGTGGGGCTGAAAGGCAAAAGGAAGCAGTATGCTCCCTCCCATATTTGGGTATACCCGGTGATCTTGAGAAAAAACATATAATCCCTCCCCTGGTTCAGCTGATAAGGGAGGAGAGCCTGTGGCTTAGAAGGTTAAAGCAACTGCCTGATAGGCAGGCAGCCCAAGTTCGAATCTAAGTAAGGGGCTAGCTAATTGATGAGAGCTAAATAGCTTGAAATAGATCTATACTAGTCTCCCTTTATTTATGTAAAAATATAACATATATATCTATATATCTATCATCTAGATAGATAGATAGATAGATAGATAGATAGATAGATAGATAGATAGATAGATAGATAGATAGATAGATAGATAGATAGATAGATAGATAGATAGATAGATAGATAGATAGATAGATAGATAGATAGATAGACAGGTTTCATAAAGGTTTTGCAACTGAGCAACCTTTCTCCGTACCTCAACTGAAATGCTCTCAACCATCCTACACATTTGCAACTTCTATGCAAATCCTTTTGCCTCTTCTTTCTGTCTTCCAATCACAACAGTCACATGACTTGGGAGACAAAAACATCTCTTCTCCCTTATTCCAACCAAATTGGGGGAGGGGAAATCTCAAGGACAGTAATGGAAGAAAAGAGGGGAAATGTGATTTTAAGAGGATTTTTCCTCTACCTTCATTTAAAGACACCGAAAACACTCCCAGCTGACATATTTTTTGCTAAGTTCACATAATATTCCATCTCCCACAGGCCATGGCATAGAGGCATAGATAGCTGAGCTAGTATTCCTGCAGTATTTTGTCCTTCGTTCTTGTACTGATGTGAAATATCTGTGATCTTGGCAGGAAGTTGATAAGAGATCACATTTTATACCTCAAGGACAGATGGAAGGAATTTCTCTTCTATGGGGCAAAAGCCGTTAGAGGTAAGCACTTATTTTTGTCCTTAATAGAAAAGCAATCGACCATCTTTTTTCTCTTACATCTTAGATCAACTATGGGGTCATCAGCTACATTCCAGAGCAGAAACACCATTTTCCTTTTTTCTACCAGGTGACTCCAAAGCAAGAACCTCCTCACTTGGCAATTGTCAAGCTGCTCCTGCATTTCCGATGGACGTGGATCAGCCTCGCTGCTCCGGACAATGAAAGTGGGGAAAAGTTCAGAAGGACGTTTGTGCCAGAAGCCCTAAAGAAAGGTGTCTGTGTTGCCTTCTCAGAAAGCTTACCCAAGCTTCACTATGAAGTGAGAAAAAAGCACATCCTTCAATATTTCAGAGACACTAAAGTAAAAAGTATTGTTTGTCAATTGAACTTTGAGGCAACATTAATACTAGCTATGACAATACGAAACATTGAAAATAGTGCTATCCATTTTGGGGAAAGAGTATGGATTGCCACAGCTTTGTCAGATATAAGTGTGAGATTTTTTTATCAAATAGTTAATCTCCAGCATAACCATCTTTTATTATCCTTCTCAACTCAGATAAAGAAAAAGACACGATATTATGATTTTAAATCACATTACATTGCTAGTGGACAGTTTGGGAAGGCAGCATTTCAGTGTTCCTATTCAAGCCCCTTGTGGTCTAAAAAAATTTGGAATACATGCCTTGAAAAAGAGAGCTGGGAAACCCCATCCCAGGATCTGGTTGAAAGAATCCTGTCCGAAGATGGCTCCAGTATTTCCACAGCAATCCAGGTTCTGGTCTCGGTCCTCAGTGCTGCCTTTTCCTCCCAAAGGAGTAAGAGGAGGATGCGTGTTGGTGACCATCCAACACCCCAGATGATAAAGCCATGGCAGGTAAAACTTAGAACATAAAATAATGGGGTTGGAAGCGAGTTCCCCTTATCAGGGGTGAAATGCTACTGGTTCAGCCCGGTTCGGGTGTACCAGTAGTGGCGGCCTCCGGTGGTTCAGAGAACCGGTAGTGGCGGCAGCACGAGGCTCCGCCCACCCGCCTAGACGTCGACATTTTCTTGTTTTTAACCCTCTATGCATGCGCAAAGCATTCTGTGCATGCGCAGATGGTGAAAAAGCGCATGCTTCCGAACCGGTAGGGAAGGTAAGTAGATTTCACAGCTGCCTTCTATCCCCTGATCTAGATCATTTCCATCCATGAAATCCTTCCTAGTCTCCCTCTTGACCCTGCCTGCCAGAATTCTTTACGACGGGGTCTGCAGGAAGCCCTTTGGATTGGAGTAAATGGGATAGTCTCATTGAGGTGAGATGGGGCCTCAGGTACCCTGAAGCCATGCCATATAGGGCTTCAAAAGGGGGGGGGGAAACCCCAATATATTCCATTGGAATTAGAAACAAATTAATATCAAAATCAGTTTGCACAACAGCGATGTTATGTGCACAACCCTGCAGGCCCCCAGAATGGATTGTGCCACTGCATTTGGAAACCAGACGTAGCTTCCAGATACTCTTCATGTGTAGCTCCATGTGGAGCATGGTTCAGTAATCAAGCAAGGGATGACAAGGGCATTAGCGACTATGTGCAGGACTTCACAATCCAAATAAGGGCACAACTGGTGCACAACATGAAGTTGCACAAAGGCCATTCTATCCATGACTCTGCTCTTCGATCAGGAGTACTGAGTTTAGGAGAACCCCCCAAGGTTATGCACTGGGATGAGAAATAAATGGATTCCAAGGTTCCTTGAACCCACAATCACTCCAACTGAACCCAACAGGGTTCAGCTGAATCCTATTGTTTCCCATCCAGACCTCCACAGCCTCCAGTCACCAGGGATCATCAGGGATGGAGATGTGAAGCTGAGTATCATCTGCATACTGATGAGGTCTCATTCCATGACATCAGATGATCTCGCCTATAGTTTTTTTTTTTTCTTAATTTGTTGAAGTCGGCTTTCTTAAAGTCTAAGACGGTAGTTTGGCTTGGTTCAATTACTTGTGCCTGCATTGTGTTGAATTCCGGTACGACAAGGTCACTCTCCCCCAAAGTTTCATGTAGATGTTGAAAAGGAGTGGAGAGAGTACCAAGCCGTGTGGCACCCCACAATGGAATGACCATGGCCTAGATCTCTCACTCCTACAAACATTGATTCAGAGTGGCATTCACAAATGCAAAAATCAGGAGGGGGGGGTGAGAAGTATTAGAGAAAGGAGTTGAACCAGAACAATACTGCGCCACCCAGGCACAAATCCCACTGCTGACCAAAAAGGATGCAATGGTCAATGGTAATGAAAGCCGCTGTGAGGTCAGACAGTCTATGGATGGATGCACTAAATTCATCCCGCTCTTGCCAGATATCATTTACAAGAGCAACCAATGCCATTTCTGTCCCATAACTGAAACATGAATGGTAATACATGTCATCCAAGGCACTCTGGAGTTGCAACACAACGTCTTTTTCCACCACCTTCCCTAAGAAGGAGAGGTGGGAGAGTGCATGGAAATTGTCCAGTCAGGTAGGGTGCGATGATGGTTTCATAAAGAGGGGACAGACCAAGTCCTCCTTGAATGGTACCGGGAACACTCCCTCCTGCAGCAATGCATTAATTATCACCTGGACCCACCTACAGGTCACCGTCCTATAGGCTTTCACCAACAAGGAGGGAGAAAGATCTAATAAGCAGGTAGTTGCATTGACAGTCCCAAGGACTGTGTCCATTTCCTCAGGACCAACATGATCAAACCATCCCCCTGGCATCTCTAACGATCCTACTCCATGCTTGGTTTCAAACTGAGAGTGGATCTGAACAATTTTATATCCATCAGTTGTTTGACAAATTCCTCAATTCAGTTCTGTAAGTGATTGTAGGAGCCTTCCTTCCCAAGGACAGACTGGGTGACCCTGAATAGGGCTGTCAGGTGACACTGCAGCAGCGGTGAGTTTCACATTATGTTACTACCGGTTCGCCCCGCGCATGCACGCCCAGTTTGCACGCGCGCCTGCCTTCCACACATGTGCCCGGCCTTCCGTGCATGTGCTTTGCTTGCACTCGTGCCTTCCGTGCATGCGCCCAGCCTCAAAAATGTGCTTACATATGATGGCATAGAGCTGGGGCGGGGCATGCGTCCGGCCTCAAAAATGTACCTAAATAGGATGAACGGGGGGGCGGGCCCACCCGCGATTTCTGCTACCGGTTTGGGCGAACCGGTCTGAACCGGCTGAATACCACCTCTGCTCTGCAGATGCAATAAGACTGAAGAAATAGAGACATTTTTCTACTTTTATTTCCATGAGTATATAGCAATAGCAATAGCACTTAGACTTATATACCGCTTCATAGTGCTTAACAGCCCTCTCTAAGTGGTTTACAGAGTTAGCATATTGCCCCCAACAATCTGGGTCCTCATTTTACCCACCTCAGAAGGATGGAAGGCTGAGTCAACCTTGAGCCGGTGAGATTTGAACCGCCGAACTGCAGCTAGCAGTCAGCTGAAGTAGCCTGCAGTGCTGCACTCTAACCACTGCGCCACCTCGGCTTCTTTATATACATAAAGAACTGGTATGAAATGTGCTGCTTCTATTGCCTGTTTTATCCACTTTATGTTGTACTTCTGTGTCAAACATGTGAGAAAGGAAGCAATTTCTCTGGCTATACTATCTTACATTTGTGGTATATTACCAGACATTTATGGGGGGAAGAAATGAGGCGGGTCTGTTAGCATCACCTTCTCACATCTGGCTGTGTAAATAGTTCTCATCTACAACCTACTTCTTGTGGCTCTTCTTCTATACCCCCAAGCCCAAAGCAGAGAAGCAGCAAGGTTGCCTTGGAACATCCTTTTCCTTTTTACACCATCTAGATTAGTGCATGATTCCTTCCAGCAAATGACATGGACCAGGGCTGTCAAACTGGTGGCCCATGGGCTGAATGCGTCACACGCAGGCCACGCCCATCCCAGTTCCGCGAAGGGGAAAAACACCATGAAACATCACATGATGGCAATGTGACACCACAAGTTTGACACCCGTGACATGGACAAAGAGAGAGGACAGCAGCCCCACAGCAAAGGGCAGAAGCAGAGTGCCTTGGGACATCCACCAAAGGAGATTGAAGAATTAGCACCAGGCTGATGATGTGTTCTGCCCTAGCTACAGACCACAAAAAACGCAGCACACACAAAGTCTGTACAAACCTTAGTTTACTGATTAGGGACTACTAATAAGCTTTCTTAGTAGTCGTTCAAACACAAATACAGTTTAAATCAGTCTTTTCTGAACACCGGCTGTTAATTCAACTTCATTAACAGCCAGCAAGAGTCCAAGGAATAATAACTCAATTCTGAGGAAACAGTCTTTCAGATAACAGTAATCTTACTGTGTTTGGGCAAAACACCCAGAAGCAATTTGCAGGAAAAATGAGAAAGAGAAAACAAGAGCCAATCAGACTTTTCTGGAATCAAGACACGAAGGAATATGAATGCAGTTGTTTCCTGCAAATTGGCTCAGTCGTCGTCATCCCTTAAATAGGCTAAGGGAGTTGCCAATTAGTCCCAATCCTTACTCCTGAGTATTGAGAAGAGGCTCCTCTTCTTCTTCCTCTTCACTTATGGGAGCTTCTGGAGGTTCTGAAGGCCCGTGCATTGAGAAGAGGCTCCTCCTCTTCTTCCTTTTCACTTATGGGAGCTTCTGCAGGTTCTGAAGGCCCTGGTTGAATACCTGCCTCTGGCACCGAGTCCTCTCCAGCCTCCTCACTGTCCGACTCGGGTACCAGCTGCACAGGCCGCTGGCGAATCACCACACCAGCCTCCTCGCTGTCGGAATCAGCTACCAGCTGCACAGGCCGCTGGCGGGCCACAACACGATGGTTATTCAAAGCCAAGGTGGAGTTGATGTTCAGGGAAGTAAAAATGGAACACAGATGTTTTGGGGAACATCAATATCAGAGGTGGGGAAACAACCCTAGAGAGATGGTGAGATTTCTGAAGCTAAAACATGTTTGTGACCTGAGATTATCGCAATTTTAAGGATCAAAAGATTACAGGTAGTTCTCCATTTTCTTCCAGCTCCATCCTTTTCTAAGAAACTTCCAGATTTACAATCTTTCTGTGGATAATGTTTATTTGGATGAGGCAGGAATTCCTGTTGCTGACTTTGATATCATGGACTGGGCAGTGTTTCCTAACAAGTCTTCTGCTGGGGTGAAAATTGGGAATATTGAAAAAGGAGGAGTTTCTTCAGATATCAAGTTCTCTGTCGATGAGAATGCCGTCATATGGCCATCTTCCTTTAACCAGGTAATCAAGTCTGCCAGTTTGTGGGTATTGTTATTCATCCATTCCTACATATCCACCTGCTTTTGTGGTTTATCAGTCTTGTCACTCTGATAGAGGCTCTGTGCTAACAAAATGTTGTTGAAGATCACACTACTATTTGTTCTAGACCTCCCCAAAGATTTATTGCATACTGTGGGAACGCCAGCATTGTTCTATGGTAAGATGGAAATCATGTTGGCTAGTCCAATGGTGCTTGTGCCAGTAAGGATACAAAGGAACCACACAAAGTCCTTAGAGCCTGAAGGTTGTACAGGATGTCTTACTCAGTGGAGTCCTTGATGCACTGTGAGCTTGGTTGTTTACTTGCAGACATTTTATTACCCAACTTGATAACATAATCAGTGCCTGCTGATAGCACTGATAATATTACCTAGTTGTTTAATGAGACATCAGCAAGGAAACAAGCAAGCAAGCACAGGGAGCAACCAAAAACACCATAGTTATACCCTGAGCTCCATGTATTGTCTTTTATTGGATTTTACTCAGTGCTTGCTCAGAACTAGAATCTGCTTTGAGAATAGCATGGTAGGAAATTAAGATCCATATTGGAAGAAGGCAAAGACATGAAGATATGCTATGCAGAGGTGGGTTCCTGCCGGTTCGGACCAGTTCTTTAGAACTGGTAGCGGGAATTTTCCCCCGCTCGCCGAACCGGCAGCGATGGCAGGCTGGACACGCCCCTGAACCGGCTCTCTCGGCGGTGCCGTAGGCACTGCCATCTTGTTTTTTGCTTCTGCGCATGTGCAGAAGCTGTTTTTTGCTTCTGCACATGCGCAGAAGCTGGGTTTTTAGCACTGCGCATGCGCGCCCCCGCGTGGCACGTGAGGAAGCGAACCAGTAGCGAGGTAAGCCAGAACCCACCGAGGGTTAGAGGTGGCGCAGTGGTTAGAGTGCAGTACTGCAGGCTACTTCAGCTGACTGCTAGCTGCAGTTCGGCGGTTCAAATCTTACCGGCTCAAGGTTGACTCAGCCTTCCATCCTTCCGAGGTGGGTAAAATGAGGACCCAGATTGTTGGGGGCGATATGCTGACTCTGTGAACCGCTTAGAGAGGGCTGTAAAGCACTATGAAGCGGTATATAAGTCTAAGTGCTATTGCTATATGGTATTCTAGCATTTCCTAAACGGGAGGAAGCAATCTTCTGCTTCCTATGTTTTGGTAAGTTCTTCCCATCTTTTATTACTATTGGCAATTCAAGCTGAAGCTGATGGGAACGGGAGTCCAAAGGCATGTTACCTTGCACTGCCTGAGAAAACTCAGAAAGATAATGATGTCTGGATAGAGAAGCCATCAGCCCTGAGTGCACTCTGGGATTATATCCTGCTGAAATGAAACTGTGAGTGGAAAGTTTTCAACCAAAACAAAAGTATTCCTGTTATATTGGGGGAAAGATCTTGGAAGTCTCTTCTTGAGTTTATGAATCCATCTTGGCAATGACTTCCACTTATAAAAGGAATCTACTCATTCATACATTTGCCTGATTTTCTTTCTGTTTAGATGGCCCCTTTTTCTAGGTGTACTAAAAGTTGCTTCCCAGGGTACACCAAGCTCACAAGAGAAGGAGAACCGGTTTGCTGCTATGATTGTTCTCCATGTATGGAAGGAAGAATCTCCACTCAGGAAGGTAGGTTGCTCAAGGACAAGGAAGGAACATCTGCATTTTATTCTAGGGACAATTATATTAGCAAGATTCAAACTCATATGCCAGTATACAGCATCCAGACTCAGGAAAGAGACTGAAAACACAGCAAGAACTCACAAATGAAGGCAAGTATACGTGTCCCAGGATAATGTTGCAGTATCCAATCTGAGTCGGTCACCAGGACCAGAGGTTTAGTCTTCCGAGCATTTGGACTCACATTCTGGTGAGAGAGAAGTTCCCAAGGGATGGGCTGTAGCACAAGTCCGAAAGCTCAGATGACTAAACCTCTGGTCCCAGGTGATTGGCCCAGGTTGGATCCTTCAACAGCAAGAACTGTTTAGTGAAAGGTATTTCAGTGAAGGTATTTCAACATGGTGGAAATTGGTCAAACAGTCAAAAGCAATCCTGAAAAAGATGGAAGAAGCTTGAGAAAGAAGACAGCATTTAGGTATACAAAGGCAATATCAATGATTGAATATCAAAATTTAGAAAATGCACTCCTAGTTATAAGTTAGGGGAAATTGGTATTATATAATTACACAAATAATATAACAATTAATATTGGAAGTGCCATAACAATGAAGGACAAATATCTACAGTATTTATGACAGAAGTAGCAAGAATGGGTACCATACATACTGCATATTACAAAGCAAATTTAGACCTTTGGAAGATAGTTTTTAGAAAGAAAGTTTTGAGAGTAATCAAAACTAATAGATGAACGTATTCAAATAGATGTTAGTAAGAATTGTTTAAAATTAAGCACACACATACCCAGAGGATAAGGATACACACACACAACACACAACTCAGCACTTGGCAAATAAAGAGAAAGGATGATGGCAAAGTTTTCCTATAATCATTTATTCATGCTGAGTAATTATTTCTTTGTGTTATTCAATTGTCACTATTCAATGTAGAGCATTTCTTCCTTTATATTTCATTATTCCAGTAATAAAAATGGTTTTTAAAAAAATAAAAATAAAAACTTCATTGCTTTATCCACCCACTGCTTTATCGGCTCAATTGGTCATGAGCTGTAGAATGTCACTGAATCACTAGATAAACAGCAATTCATGTTTTCCAGATGCAGCATATTGTGAAAAGTGTCCAGATGAACAGCATTCCAACAAGAAGCGAGATCAGTGTGTCCCTAAAGTTATAACTTTCCTGTCCTATAAAGAAATGTTAGGTCTTATCCTGGCTATTGCTGCCTTTTTTTTTGGTCTCTAAACACTGCCTTAGTTCTGGGAATCTTCATTAAATATAGAGAAACTCCCATAGTCAAAGCCAACAACCAGGATCTCACCTACATTCTCCTGGTCTCTCTCCTGCTTTCCTTTTTGACCTCCCTTCTATTCATTGGTCAGCCCCAGAAAGTGACTTGCCTTCTTCAACAAATCACCTTCAGTGTTGTTTTCTCAGTTGCTGTCTCTTCCTTGCTGGCCAAGACGATCATGGTGGTGGTGGCATTTTTGGCCACAAAGCCAGGCAGCAGGATGAGGAAATGGTTGGGGAAAAGTCTGGCCAACTCCATTGTCTTCTCCTGTTCTGGGTTTCAGGTGGGCATCTGCCTTACATGGTTGGGAATTTCTCCCCCATTTCCACATTCTGACCTGCATTCTCAACCAGGAGAGATCCTCCTGCAATGTAATGAAGGCTCAGTCATCATGTTCTACACTGCCCTTGGCTACATGGGCTTTCTGGCTGCCATCTGCTTCTTGGTGGCTTTTCTGGCCCGCAAGCTTCCAGGGACTTTCAATGAAGCCAAGTGGATCACCTTCAGCATGCTGGTTTTCTGCAGTGTTTGGATCTCCTTTGTCCCCACCTACCTGAGCACCAAAGGGAAATACATGGTGGCTGTGCAGATCTTCTCCATCCTGGTCTCCAGCCTGGGTTTACTGGGATGTATTTTTCTCCCCAAATGTTACATCATTATTCTGAGACCTGACATGAACACTAAGGAGCATTTAATGATAAAAAACCAATGAGAGCTCTTGAGTTTGGAAGTTTTTTTTCCTTACCCAAATTATTTTTAGGATAAAATAAGATCGCTTGGAAGTGAAATCTGTTATGTTAAGAACTCTCTCTTGTGTGAACTTTCAATCATGACTGATTTAGTAAGATATATTAGAGATGTGTAAGAGATCATTTTCTTTTGAATCATTACTTTATCCACAATCCATATTTAGGAAGAATCATAAAATGAGCCTTGGTGGTGCAGTGGTTAGAGTGCAGTACTGCAGGCTACTTCTGCTGACTGCTGGCTGCCTGCAGTTCGGCAGTTCAAATCTTACCAGGCTCAAGGTTGATTCAGCCTTCCATCCTTCCGAGGTGGGTAAAATGAGGACCCAAATTGTTGGGGGCAATATGCTGACTCTGTAAACCGCTTAGAGAGGGCTGTAAAGCACTGTAAAGCGGTATATAAGTCTAAGTGCTATTGCTATTGCTATTGCTATCACTAACCATATATTTTCTGATACCAATTAAGAGAGAGCATTATAGAACACCTTTGTTTTATCTAATGTTTAGAAGAGATGACAAACTTTTGCTGATGTTAATGAAATTTTGATGTGTTTTGTTTGTTTTTCATGTCATATTGTTATGGGTTGAGATTTTTCCCCTCTATATGAGCAATTAGTTATTTGCTGCCCCCACATTTTTTTCTGCAGATCATCTGGGCCAATCTGATTGTTTAGTTGAAAAATAAAGTGTGCTAGCATAGAGGAGGTTATTGATGTTTGTGCCACCAATGTAGAACCTTGTTCCTCTTCTTCTAATCCAAATTCTCTTCATATCCATTCAGTATACAGGATGAATAAATAAGAACAGAGTAATACTGCCTTGTTTAACTTCTTTACCATCTTGGAGTTACTTTGTTTTGCCCTGTTCTGTTCAGAGTTTGGCTTCTTGTCCTATGTGTAGGTTTCTCGTGAGGGCAATGTGATATTGTGCAATTCTTATTTTTCGAGAAAATTCTGCAGCTAAACATAGCGGGTTTTTTAATTATTTATTTATTTTAAAAGATTTGCATGGCCACCCATCTTAGAATAATTCTGGCACGCTCACAACAATAAAACCGTGGATATAATATTGGTGTCTCTTTAAATGTTTAAGAGAAAGCAGACTCTATATCCCATTCAATGAGCCACGGTGGCGCAGTGGTTAGAGTGCAGTACTGCAGGCTACTTCTGCCGGCTGCCGGCTGACTGCAATTTGGCAGATCGAATCTCACCAGGCTCAAGGTTGACTCAGCCTTCCATCCTTCCAAGGTCGGTAAAATGAGGACCCAAATTGTTGGGGGTAATATGCTGACTCTGTAAACTGCTTAGAGAGGGCTGTAAAAGCACTGTGAAGCAGTATAGAAGTCTAAGTGCTATTGCTATTCCAAGAGATAGAATATATTCCTTCCTGCAGTGCAGTGTCTGCAGTCCTTTAAGTGCAATGGTCCATTAACTTTCTTCCCAGTAGGGGGCTTGAATCCCATAAGAAAAGTTTTGCCTAAGTACATCTAGCAAATCCCAATTTGTGTGAAACAAGGGTCACACTGCCTCCTGATGTTCCTTGTAGCTTTTAAAATCCTCTATTAATCTATATATATAAAAGCAAAAACCACTCACGCATTAATCACGAAATCTCCAGAATCGTAAAGCCTACAAACTTGAAATTTGCCACATATGTCCCTCTTGGCTTCTAGGTGCTCACTAAGAAAGGATTTTTCAAAATGACCATCGCAGCATGAGTATTTCTTATATTATTATTAACAAGCTCTGATGCTAAGGAGTTCTACTCCCTCCTCCCCACCTGAAAAGAAATCTGATCCAAATGCAAAACACAAGCAGAGGAGTTTCAGTTTCACTTTTGCTTTCACAACAGCAAGCAGCTTTACTAAAGAACAGTTGAGCTAAACCACACACAGACTCATTACTGTTTTCTCCTTGCTCACACAGCAAATACTGTTTGAGTTTCCAAACACCCCTCAACTCTCTCACACACTAAAAGGAAGCTGCGTGTTTCTCCCATGGCAAGTTCTATGTGGCATGCTCCAGAGTCAGTTCACCTGACAGCCTGGTCATCCTCCAGCCAGAGAGCAAAACCAGGAATGTTGTTTACAGGGAGGTCCTGAGCAATTCATCTGAGGGACGAATTGAAAGTCTATGCTATGCAAATAATGTCTTCATCTGTAACAGAAACCTAGCTTACCATCTCTAACAAAATAATACAGTCCCTTTTTTAACTGCTCGTTAATTTTCAAGCTTTAAGTGTCAATTTATCAAGCCCCATCACATAGTTTCGTAGCGAACCACGGGTATCAGCTAGTTTACTCATATGAGAGCAGCAAGAATACTTCTGTGCAATCTTGAATCTGGCTGGTATCTTCTTCAGAATGGGTTGCGAATGCATGGCTGTATGCTATTAAGTCAGAAATACCTGGGCACAAGTCCACATTCAGGTTCTCTTCCTGCTAGGTTCAAACCCTTTCCTTAACCATAACCTTCCTTTACGTCTGCTTCCTGAAATCACTAGTTGACATTCTATTTTAGAGTAAGTCTCATTTTTTTTTCATGGATATAATTGCAGGTAAGTATGCAAATAAAGGTGGGAAATCTGCAGCCCCTTCCTCAATACCCCCTTTTGCATGGACCCAAGTTGGCCATTTGAACCTAATCTAAGATCGGCTTTCCCATGGACAAAGAACCAAGATTTATTGCAGATATGCTAGGTTAAAAGAGCTGCACAGTTTAATGATGTGTTTCACACTGCCACAGCTACTATATTGGCTTGTTTGACCATCTTCTGCAGACACTTCTCAGCAAGTTCATATCAGACAGGAAAGGAAGTTCTATTATATTCTGGAATAAGGTAAGTAGCCTAAGGTGCTTCATACAAAGGTCTAAGAGGTGTAAATCTTATTGCCCTTATTGCCTTTAAAAGTCTTAACCTTATCTTTGGAATGGGATTTCAAAGAGCCAAAGGGAGTCAACTCATTACTTAATACCTAAGCAGAATAGTAATTCCTTGAACACAGGGGAAGTCACTAAACTAGCAAAAAGTCACTTACTATGTTCACTTGTTATCTAAAGCTTTGGGTCTAGAACTCATTTCAATGACTTTGAGTCATAAGCACATGAATCACTCTCTCCAGCATAACCATGCCTTATTTTCCAGAGTGCCTGCAGGGATGAGAGTAGATTACAGATTAACAGAGTTGGAAGGGACCGTGTAGGTCATCTAGTCCAGGGGTGGGTTCTAACTTACCTCGCTGCCGGTTCGCTTCCTCCCGCACGGCGCGGGCGTGCCTCGCAGGTGCATGCGCAGTGCCGAAAAATCAGAAAAAAATTCAAAAAAATAAAAATAAAAGCCGAAAACAAGATGGCGACTCATGCGCAGTGCCGGAAATTTGGCTTCTGCGCATGCACAGAAGAAAAAAAAAACCGGAAAAATATTCCCCCAAAAAAATAATTCAAAAAACTATTCAAAAAAAAAAAGATGGCGGCGCCCATGGACCGGCACCGACCGAACCGGATCCGTGACATCACTGTTTCTGACAGGTGGCAGTCCAGTCTCTTCTTGAAAGCTTCCAGTGATAAAGCTCCCACAACTTCTGAAGGCAAAGCTGTTCCACTGGTTGATTGCTCTCACTGTCAGAAAATTTCTCCTTATTTCCAGGTTGAATCTCTCCTTTCTCAGTTTCCATCCATTATTCCTTGTCTGGCCTTCAGGTGCTTTGAAAAATAGCTTGACCCCCTCCTCTCTGTGGCAGCCCCTCAAATATTGGAACACTGCTATCATGTCTCCCCTGGTCCTTCTCTTCACTAGACTAGCCATGCCCAGTTCCTGCAACCGTTCATCATATGGTTTAGCCTCCAGTCCCCTAATCATCTTGGTTGCTCTTTTCTGCACTTTTTCTAGAGTCTCAACATCTTTTTTATAGCGTGGTGACCAAAACTGGATGCAATACTCTAGGTCTGGTCTTACTAAGACTTTATAGAGTGGTATTAATACCTTACTTGATCTTGATTGTATCCCTCTGTTAATGCAAGTTAGGATTGCATTGGCTTTTTTGGCTGCCGCTGCACACTGCTGGCTCATATTTAGTTGGTTGTCCACTAAAACTCCAAGATCCCTCTCACAGTTACTGCCATTAAGCCTGGTTTCACCCAGTCTATATGTGCACTTTTGGTTTTTCTTGTCTAAGTGTAAGACTTTACTTTTCTCTACATTACAGAGTAAAAGAATCAAGACGAGGGTCACAATCATGCAGTGAAAAATGTGCTTCTTTTTACATGCACCACGCTGTACATAACAAACAGGTGGAGCTTTGTCTTCAAGTTTTGACCATAATGTTGCCTATAGGTAGTCCTTGACATATGACCACAATTAAGCCCAAAATTTATGTTGTTAAGTGAGACATTTGTTAAGTGAATTTTGCCCTATTTTACGACCTTTCTTGCCACAGTTGTTAAGTGAATCACTGCAAATGTTAACTTAGCAATGGGATTGTTAAGTGAATCTGGTTCTTCCATTGACTGTGCTTGTCAGAAGGTCAAATAAGCTGATCACATGACCCCCGGGACACTGCAACTATCATAAACATGAGTCAGTTGCCAAGTGTTTGAATTTTGATCATGTGACCACGGGGATCAGTGGTGGGTTGCTACGGTTCGCCCCGGTTCGGGCGAACTGGTAGCGGTGGCGGCTGGAGGCTCCGCCCACCCGCCCAGATGTCATCACGGATGATCTGCGCAAGCGCAGAAGCACCGTGCGTGAGCGAAGCAAGCGTGCGAGTGCGCGCGTTCACATGTGAGAAATGGTCCTAAGTCACTTTTGTCAGTGCCGTTGTAACTTTGGACAGTTACTACATGAACTGTTGTAAGTTGAGGACTACCTGTACTTCGTGATCATCATAAATCGTGTCACCCGTGCAACTGGCTTGATTTTATGGCCATTTTTGTGGTGGTTGTTATGCGAATGTGGAGTCATTCCAAAAATGACTGTGGAATGCTGCAAATGACCATAAATAAAGCTGTCCAGTCTCTTCTTAAAAACCTCCAGTGATATAACTTCAGGCAAGCTGTTCCACTGATTAATTGTTCTCACTGTTAGTTTCTCCTTAATTCCAGGTTGCTTCTCTCCCTGATTAATTTCCATGCATTGTTTCTTGCCTGCCCTCTAGTGCTTTGGAAAATAAGTTGACCCCCCTTTTCTTTGTGGCAGCCCCTCAAATACTGGAATACTGCTATCATGTCACCCTTAGTCCTTCTTTCCTCTAAACCTTTAATCGCCTTTAATCATCCTAGTTGCTCTTCTCTGCACTTTTTCCAAAGTCTCACCATGTTTTTTGTAATGTGGTGACCAAAACCAGATGCAGTATTCCAGGTATGGTCTTACTAAGTTTTTATAAAACAGTAGTGATACTTCATGTGATTTTGATTCTATGTTCTGTTTAGTATATATTTAAAATTCAAAACAGTATATATTTAACTTTTCCAGGTGTTTCCCATGGCTTTCATGAAAATTGAAGAATGTCTAAAAATCCAAAGTTTGTGGACAGCAGATGAAGAACACACTTTAAATATTTTTCTCTCTCCTTCCGTCCCTAACAATGTTTATAACTATGAAATAGACAGCAATATAAAAGAAGCATATTATGCCCACACCTTCCCCAAATCAAGAAAAGTAGTACTGCTTCCCTAAAATGCATTTAATCTCTGATAGTACACCCTTGAAATATTTGAATGTTTCAAATCGAGGCTTAGAAATGAGAAGGTATTTGAGTTTGACTTCTGGTTGCTAAAGAAATTTGTCCAAACTCTTCAAAGTTTTATCTAGAAGCCTTTACATTCTTCCTGTGAATTGAAAGTAGACAGAAACTGTTTATCTTAATCCTGTTTGTCATGTTGAGAGATTTTGGAATGAATGAAAGAATTTAAAGAATTCACCATGGGATGTAAAGATTTCGCCAGCAAAGTCAGTGACTTCATCAGGGATTCAGTGGTGGAGAGGAGGTCAGAAAGCGCCCTGGTTGTAGCTCCTAATTCACACATAACTACCCAAAACCACCTCCCCATTCTTATCCACCAGTTTGCCACATTGATATCATACACTGGCTTGTCTAGATTACTGTCATATAAAACTGTGGCCAAGTTCTTTCCTTCACCAGAGAGGAAACTCAGAATAACGTCATCACAAATGATCTTCAGGATCATGTTCTTCTGGAGACATTGGAGCTCCTCTGTGAATTTGACCTTGGCAAGAGAAAAACAAGCACGGATTTCTTTGCTCTGTATTCCAAGGAGCTTTAGATCATTCTGTACATGCTGGAGATTTTCTGCAGAGAGGGTCTCCTCTATTAGGCCTTCTCCATACTGTAGGTAAATCTCCTGTACTGGCAAACGTTTTGAGAATTGGGTTTGTCCACTAGCATTCAAAACAGCAACTTGGCACTTCTCTGTCCAATAAATCAGCGACAGGATTTTCCCATCACTGATCGTGAGCCTCCTCACCATTCTGTAAAGAGCTCGGTGTTTGAAGCATTTTTTTTCAGCAATCTAAAAAAGCAACGTTTCTGCTCCTTGGTTAATGAATTCTTTGAGCTGGGTTGAATTTTTTTGGAACAAGACATACCTTTTTTTGTTTTAACCACAAACCGCCAAAGATGGAGGTAAGATTTCTTTTTTTTTTAAATTAAATTTTTATTGAAAAGTATTAAAAAAGGAACAAACATATAATGTGTATATACATATGTACATAATCACATATATACATAAATACACAAACAAAACTACAAACAAACAACAACAAAAAGAAAAACACAAACCTAACACCACAAATCACAAGACAAATTCCAATTTCATAAAGCAGCCTAACGTATCTTAGATATTACATACATCTTATGTGCATATTATATATTTCTCGTAAGTTAATGTCAATTTATCAATATATCAGTATCACTATTTCAGTTGTCTATGTGCACCCAAAACTCGTGTAACATTTTGTACTTACATGAATAAAAAATGAACAACCATAC
>QLTV01003144.1:45522-55879 GCA_003457575.1 Thermophis baileyi
TAGAAGTTAAAAAGGGAGGGGCACAGGATGCAACCCTGCCATACCCCTTTTTGTACCCTTGAGGATTACACCTCACTTTCAAGGTGGAATTGGCATACAATTTTTGCATGAGGAAAAGGAGGCGTTTATCGATAGTAGTGCATTTTAATTTCTCCCAGAGGGTGTTCCTGGATATTGAATCAAAGGCCTGCTTAAAATCAAGGAAGGCCACGAAAAGAGAGGATTTTTTTTATATGTGTATTTTTGAACCAGGTGGTGAAGTACCAGGATATGATCCACCGTAGATCTTTCTTCTCTAAAACCGGCTTGTTCGTCTTTGATTATCCCCCCTGAAATTAGCCAATCCTGAAGTTTATAGTTTAGGTGTTTGGCATACAATTTACTAATAACACTCAGAAGACTAATGCCTTATCTCTGTAAAAGAACTGGCCCAATACATCTTTTGTCAATCTATAGCAGCTCCGTTGTAAAAGAAACCATAAGGAAAATTTAAAAGAAAAATAGTGCAGAAAAAAGCAGCATTGTGCAGCATTTTCAAATGGACCCAAAAAGATCTATTATTAACAAAGGAGAATATTTGTAGCTCAGGGTTGACATGAGGGGTCCTTGGTGCTCTCTAAGCTTGCTTGTTTTCTTGCAGATGTTTCTTTACCCAAACTGGACAATTGGGTAATGAAACGTCTGCAAGAAAACAAGCAAGCTCAGAGATGCATTATTTGTGGCCATAATGAATTTTTAGTTAAAATGTCATTCGTTTAGTTTAGTATTTAGTTTAAAATGAATTTAAAATGCTATTTAAAATAAATAAATGCTACTTCTGCTATTTGAAATATGGGCATTATGATAAATTATTTGCTATTCACTCATTATACATACAATTCTAATTAGAACCTGAATCTGCAATTGTCTTGGCTATTTTGTAATTCCGTTGCAGAAGCCTCTGTGTGCTGCAATTTTATCTCACTTGCATCACCCTTCTGTTTGACCTTTAAGGGCACAGCACCTGCATGTATGTACACAGGTAAACTGATTCAGCAGGATTCATTAACTTCCTTATATACATAACACCACATCAATAAATGTACAATACCAATAGTAGATTCTTCCAACGTGGTATAAGTTACAGAGATCAGTTTCCAGCTCAGAGTTCAGAGTTCAGAGCAGACAAGCCCAGGCTTGTTTCACTGTAGCACAGAGCAACAGACTAGTTTCGTTCTCAGCACAGAAACAGAGCTCAGCACAAAGCTTAAGCCACGCCCAGACTTCTAGCTTAAGTTTCTGTTTCTAAACAAGCCTCCTTGGCTGAGCCTGTTACCATGCCTATTCATTGGCTGACCTTGTTACCATGTCTCCATTCAGTCCCCATTAGCTGATCTATTCCAGTCCACTGTCCATACTCTGACAGTCTAGTCGCTTCTTAAAAAGCTCCAGTGATGGAGCGCCCACGATTTCTGAAGGCAAGCTGTTCCACTGGTTAATTGTGATCATGCATATGCTGCATGTTATCTGTTTGTATCAAATGTCTGGATGTAAACATGTAATGGAGACATCTGCATAGTGACATCACCACACGTGACATCCGTTGGGGGTCATCACTGTTTGCTGCAGATGCTGTGCATCTATGAACATTTCTGCACTAGCCATGTATAATCCCATTCAGCTGTCTTTGTGGTACTACTTAATGAAAATAGATTAGAAGATCAGAGCAGCAAAAGTGATGAAGATTCCAAGAAGAAATTATGATGTCACTGTTATGAGTAGAATCTGTAGGAAGTCAGCACCCACCCCTCTCCTGGAAAAATGAAATATCCTAGGGAAATATTAAAAAGGCAGAATAATAGAGAATATGCCTAGAGAAATTGAAAAACATGCTTCTCAAAAGTACCTAACAAAGATAGGATTAGCCCTCTGCCTCATGGCACCGGGGAAGATTGCATCAGCCAGCGCTCAAGCTAGCTTGGTATTCAGGACAGCCTACAGAGTTGCCCCATGGGAGTCTGACAGCCAATGGGATACATTTCTGTACAGGAACAGGAAACTAAGAGGTGGGGCCCAACAGAGGTCATAAAACCAAGAGACTCAGCATCTTTTCTTTCCTTTTCTCTTCACCCAACCTCTGGAAGCATGTGATCCACCTTTTCTTTTCAGGAGCCCCTGCCATGTGCTCCTGTCCGCCATTAAACCTTCTTTCCAAGCAACCTCCATGAATCCAGTGTCTTTTTCCCCACTTGGAGCTGAACCCAGAAGGATATTCCTCACAACAAATCAATGGGAGCAAAGAGGAGAACTGGTTTCATTTAAGCAAAGGTGTATAACTTTATCCTTTAGCGAATTATATCACCTCAGTAACAGATAGATAGTCCTATAAATTGCTACTGTGGGAATGTTCCAGATTAAGGAGAAAAAAATGAAGTATTCCAACCATAATAAACACAGGAAGGAACTGTAGCTGCCCAACAAATTCTGAAGTCAGTAAAAATAGCCTTCTCAATATAGCATCCACAATGCTTCCAAACAGAACCTGCTGCTACAAGTTTAAAAATCAAGTGCATCTATTCCAACTTTCCATCCTAAACAGATTTTATTCTGATGGAAACAGGACTGTTTCAAATGGAACGCCATATGATCTAGAATGAACTATAAAATTCTGCTTGAAATAAAAAAATTGGCCAATAAAACACATCTAAAAACACATTTTCCCAGTTTTCAGAAATATGAACGTAATGTCACAAATACTCCCATTTCCTTATATAGCAAACTGGAGAGAGAAGTACACCATTTCATAGCTGTTTTCACAAAATGGCTGCTGTTTCCTATTCTGGAAATATCTGAAATTATTTTTTTCCCCTAGAATGCAATCAGGTTTGATTGTTTCCCAACAGCCCAAGGAAACTTTTAATCAAGTCCTAGTTCTATTTTATATTTATTTTCCCAACATACATGAAGCAAAGCACCTACTTTTATCTTTATTATCTTAAAAGATCTATGGAGCTGTTGTGAGGCCTCAGGTGCATTTGTATAAATAAACCTGGGTCAGTGCTTCTCTTTGCATAATACTTTTCCAAATTTTTAAAATTATTACTAAAAGTCTCTTTAAAACATTGAAATCAGCTTGGGCAGGGAAGCTGACTGGGGAAAAATCTGCAGGGGAATTAGTGTCAAAAGATGTCCCATTGCCTCTTGTTAGCTCAACTGGGACTCCACTGGAGAAAGAAACTATGGCTTCCTTGTGAATTGCATTTGGGGAAGGAGGGTTCCTTTTTCCACACATGCCAATTTTTCTTCTTTTTTCAAACGATCAAAACATATGCAGAGCTGTTTCTTTGTTTATCTCTTAATGTTGTTCTTTTTAGTTATAGGCTTTCTGCAAGCAAGTTACACCGGCATTGTTGTCCATTTCCACAGATTCCCAATGAGCAGAGGTGGGATTGAAAATTTTTAGCAACCGGTTCTCTGCCCGGTTGCTGGGTGGGCGTGGCCATGGGGGCATGGCCTACTCGGCCTCCTGCACCATGGCGGGGGGGGGGGGCGTTGTCCCCCTCCCCACACTCCAGAGGCTTTCCTTGAGCCTCCAGGAGGGCATAAATGCCCCCCTGGGCTCCGGACGCCCTCCGGAGGCCGGAAACGGGCCCGTTTCTGGACTTCTGGTACTTCCTGTAGGCCATTTTTCACCCTCCCAGAGCCTCTTTGCGGGCCCTGCACTTACCTGGCATCCGAAACGGGCCACGTGGAGACTCCTGGGAGGGGCGGGGTGGGGTGGGCGGGGTCAGCCAGTCCTTGTAACTACCGGTTCGGCGAACCAGATGTAAAATTAACATCCGGTTCACCCCAACCGGTCCGAACTGGCTGAATCGTACCCCTGAGTGATTTTTTTTAGCTGATTGTAAATCTGCCCTCCAAAAAATGCTAGCTCCTCTCAGCATCTGAGAGCATCTATCAGTATCTGTCTAATCCAGAACTGTTGGTTAGCATTTATAATCTTAAAATCTGCTAGACATCTTCACGATTCAAGCTAGCCAATAAACAACTTGTTTTGCTATGTTTATTTTCTAAGGGTCATGAACATGGTTGTTTTCTTTGCATTTTTTGAGGGATGTGTTGGCCCCTTTCATTTTTTTTAAAAAAACGTTTCTTTCGAAAATGAACAATGGGGTAGTTCCAAATGAGTTTTTATTTTAATAGGAAATTAACCCAGCTCACTAATGCATGCTTCCAGCTAGCATTTGAAAAAGTCTCACTCTGAGCAATTCTGGGCACCATCACCATCTACTGCTACTTTTTTCCTGGACAAAATTATGGAAATAGGCACTTAAAAATAAACAAGGCAGACAAATGATCGATGAGTGGAAGCCATGGTATAGCTCACAGAACAGGAACTGAGTTTTTAAAATAAATCTTATTAAAAGTTTTAAAGAGAATGGACCTTTTAAAAGCCGAGAAATATCAGACAAATATTTAAATATTAGAGAAATTTGCATCTCAAAAGACTTAAATGTAGTGTGAGATGCTTTTTAAAAAAAACATTGGGGAGATTTAACAATTAACTGATGAAAGAAATATGCAAAACCTTTGTATGTCATTTAGCATTGCAAATACATTTTAAGCTTTTATAATATATAGTACAGAACTGACAAAAGCAAAAATTGCAAACGTAAGACCCAAAATGTATTCTCTTGATCCCTAAAGGGTGTTCTTAGGGTGCGTATCTTTTCTTTTAATTGTAATTCTCCTATTTTCCAAAACTTCTCCCCCTGCATTTATAACCCTCCCCCCACACACATACAAATCTATTCAGCAGAAAAAGTTGGAATAGATGCACAATGCACTAACACATCGACATTGTCTATTAATCCGGAAGTGCAGCTTTTACCTAAAAATCAGAATTATCAGGCATTTGCCTGCTCCTTTTGTGGAGATGGAGAGGGAGATAATTCAATAACACAAAGAGGCTTTCCCTCAACATATTTCAACAGTTTTCATTGGCAGGGCCCCTTTCCAATTTCATTTAGAGATTGGATTGTCATATCATACTTTAAAATTTATCCTGTTACAAACAAGGATTTAGGAAGGTTTTCTCTGCTCCCTGGTCCAAATCAACACAAATTTAGACACTTACCTGAAAAGAGAGACTGTTGATTTGATATTTCGGAATAAGAATAACTTGAGGTTCTTCTTTGCAGAAAGAGTAATGTCATATATGAAGAGTTTCTGTTTCTAAACTAGTCATTAGGAAGACCTGCAGCATGTCCTGCTGACTTCCGATAACCCCAGACACTGAGGCATAGAAGTAACACTAGCACAGCATTTCTGAAAAATATCACACACGTCACACCTCAAAGAAAATTGATTTGATTGCTTGTTTGTTTAACTAGTGGGAGGGAAATCACAAAGGGCTGTTTGTTTGAAAGAAAAATAAATGAGGAAAGTTGAAGGAAGAGAAAGAAACAACTTTTCCTGAATGATTAACTTTTGGATGTTTATGAACTGCAATTCTTATTTTATGCAAAATATTAGATTATTTTTTTTCTTACATACTTCCTTATCATCATTAGGATGCAGGGCAGATCTGCACTTCTGCTTAACTCAGTATGGACAACTCACTGTTGTCTGAGCACGGAAAGGCTGACAGCCTCCTTCTACATGTAGCCCATTGCAGCTGTACTCTTGTTTTTCCATCTTTGATCCAAAATGGCTGCTTTCCAACTGCAACTGTTTTAAGCCCACCATAATTAGTGGTCTCCAGCACTCTTCTCAGTTGAAGCTCCAGTTGATTGCAGTGCCTTTCACAGCCCTTTCCCTCAATGAACTGGTCACTATCCTGTACAACTTCAGAATAACAAAGTTGGAAGGGACCTTGGAGATCTTCTAGTCCAACCTCCTGCTTTGGCAGGAAACCCTACACCACTTCAGACAAATGGTTATCCAATCTCTTCTTAAAAACTTCCAGTGTTGGAGCATTCACAACTTCTGGAGGCAAGTTGATTAATTGTTCTGTCAGGAAATTTCTCCTTAGTTCTAGGTTGCTTCTCTCCTTGATTAGTTTCCACCCATTGCTTCTTGTCCTACCGTCAGGTGCTTTGGAGTCTGTCAGATATTAAACTGCTGTGATGTCCTTCACTGTTCAACAGTCATCATTTTTTCACTCTGTTACGGTTTATCAACATTGGCTTAATACTACTGAATATATCAGCACTTTGTGCCCTCCCTTTTTATTTTACTTTGTCATCTTTAAAACCTTGGTTCTATCCATTCTTCCTGGTTCCAAATTTTCAATGGATCTAAAGAAGAAGTTTAAACAAAAAAACTAATCAGTATTCTCATTGCTTTGATTGTTGCAGCAACACAGCCAGGGATGGGCTTCAAATTTTTTAGCAAGGGGTTCTCTGCCTGGTTGCTGGGTGGGTGTGGCCATGGTGGGTGTGGCCTAGTCAGCCTCCTGCACCACAGCGGGGGGTGGGGGGTGTTTTTGCCCTCCCCGGGCTCCAGAGGCTTTCCTCGAGCCTCCGGGAGGGCGAAAAGGCCTCTCCAGGCTCCGGAGACCCATCGGGAGGCTGGAAATGGGCCATTTCTGGCCTTCCCGAACTTCCAGTAGGCCTGTTTTTCACCCTCCCCGAGCCTCCATGTGCGCCCTTCACTTACCTGCATCCAAAACGGGCCGCGTGGGGACTCCTGGGAGGGGCGGGATGGGGCGTGCGGGGCGGGGCCAACCAGGAGTGGGATTTGGGGGTTCTCCGAACTGCACAGAGGGGGGGGGGGGGGGGGGGGGGGGGGGGCCAGCCAGGAGTGGGATTTGGGGGTTCTCCGAACTGCACAGAATCTTAGCTAGAGGTTCTACCGAACCCCTGCGAACCCCCAGCAGCCCACCCCTGAACACAGCAATGATGGTACCCCAAGGGAAAGAAAAAATGTCTGCAGTAGTGTTAAATGAGATAAGGGTGGGAAGGATGGATGCAGAAATTCATGTGTACAAATATTTGAAAAGCAAAGAGAAAGCAATTAGTGAGAAGGGAACAACCCCTAAAAAGAAAAGACAGATACTTTATACCAGGGTTGTCAAACTCAAGGCCCGTGGGCCGGATACGGCCCACGGGGTGCTTAGATCTGGCCCATGGGGCTGCCCTGGAAACAACAAAGGACCGGCCCGTGGTGCCTCTGCCAGCGAAAACAGAACTCCGTTTTCACTGGCAGAGCATTGCAGGAGGCTGTCGCAGCCAAAATCAGAGCTCGGGAGCCTGTTTTCGCTGCCAGAGCGTTCGGGCCACCACAGGCGCCCCCGACACGAGTGATGTCGAGCTGCCCACACCCACTCTTGCGATGCCCACCCCGGCCGCCCGAAGTCAAACACAACTCTGATGCAGCCCTCAATGAAATCGAGTTTGACACCCGTGCTTTATACCTTTGCTGTTAGATGGGCAGTACCAAAATTTGACAAATAAATAATAAAGTTCAAGAGCAAAATGAAGAATATAAATACAGATACTTCTCAACTTACAACAATTCATTTAGTGACCACTCAAAGTTACAACAGCATTGAAGAAATGTGACTTATGACCATTTTTCACACTTACGACCATTGCAACATCCCCATGGTCACATGATCAAAAATCAGATGCTTGGCAGCTGTTCATATTTATAATGTTTGCAGTATCCCGGGGTCATGTGATCACTTTTTGGGACCTTCTGATAAGTCAGTGGTGAAGCCAGATTCACTTAACAACCGTGTTACTAACTTAATTGCCAGGGATTAATGTGTATCAAAGGAAGGAAAAATAGCAATAGCAATAGCACTTAGACTTATATACCGCTTCACAGTGATTTACAGCTCATTTAGCAACATAAATTTTGGGCTCAGTTGTAGTTGTAAGTCGAGGACTATTTGTGAAATTAAATGAGTCTAAGGGACAGCTTTATTATAAAGGACTGTCCTTTATAATAAAGGATGTAAGGTCACTTAAAAAACATGTTTCTCCATTTCTCCTTTAGGGAAATATAATATTCTGCCTTTTGTTTTTTTTAAAGTATGGGCTGTATTGCCAGGGATTAATGTGTATCAAAGGAAGGAAAAATGGTTGTGTGTAAGACTGCACTCTTGCCACTCTGAGGGGGTTTCCAGTATATTTGTGGAACATTTTTTATTTTGTTTCTCAGCTTCTTCTCCATGGTATCAAAACAAAAGATCTGGCAAAGTTCCCAGTGAAAAATTCCCAGTTTTCTGTTCATGGCCTAAAAGTGAAAGTTGGCATAACCTTGGAGTTGCATCAGATGCAACCTTTAGCATCTCTGCCTTGGGACTTTTTACTCCAAAGCTGGATACAGTTGGGGGAAGCATTTTTGGAACCAAATGTTGCTGTTATGGACCAAATCCTCTGACATCTGATGGACAATATCCATTACTGAAACTTTTTATATTCCCAAATTAGTCAAACAAAGTAGAGCAGCCCTTCTATTGTCAGCTATCAAATATTATTATATCTGTAATATATATTTATACTGTATCTATATATTTATATTATATATTTGAGCGTGACAGACTGGAAATTATCAGTCTCAAGTTATATAGCTTTGTGGTTGATCAACAATGCTAAAGAATGTTCTAGCACTTCCTGCCCACAGTACTGCAAAGTTTCTCCCCCCCCCCTTTTTAAAGCATCATTAAAACCTATCTATAGGCTTCACTTATCAGGTCTTCCTTGTTGGAAAGGTTCAATGAACCCCTAAAAGGAAGTTGAAATGAAAGGCAAACTGGCCAGTGCTCTGGTTGCCTTGATTAGGCAAAGTACAAATCCTAGCTCTTTGTCTGAGCTAAGTTTGGTAGAAGTTTGGACTGCTGATGCAATGAAGGGGGTTGTGTTCTGAAAGGGTGTTTGGCAATTTCTATTGTGGCTAATGGCTTTCGTCCTGTGTTGGATTATTTTTTTTGGGTGTGTGTGAGTGAGGGGCTGCTTGCTTTTGTTAGCTGTCAAACTTTGCTGCAAGGAGTTTCGAAATATCCTGTCTTGAATGGGCTTCTGCTGACAGTATTTGCTTTGCTTATGAATAGAGCCATCTAGATAGTTGTCTTCCTCATTCAATAAGCTCTTTATCTCTTAAATGCTGGCATCTGCTGTGGACTATTAAGAAAGACTGGGGGTTGCTTTCTGCCTCCAAAACATGTTTCTCCATTTCTCCTTTAGGGAAATATAATATTCTGCCTTTTTTAATATATCCCAAAATATTTCATTCTTCGGGGTGGGGGTTTGCCTCACAGCAATGATGATACCACAAGGGGAAAAAGAAAAGAAAAGGGGTGGGGAATCTGCATTAATGTCAAAGGAGATAAGGGTGTGGGTAAAGAAATCCACGTGTGCAAATTGTTGAGAAAGCAAAAGAAAAACACAATAATTTGGAGAGAAAGGAACAATACCTAAAAGGAAAAGTATGAACTTTTCAAGAAGTCCACACAGGGAAGAACGAAGGACCCCTCAAAGAGTATGGATCCATACATTAAGATATGAAAGTTTATTTTATTTATTTATTTATTTATAGTCAACAAGTGCAAGGAAACAGGACACATGAAAAAATGGCACAAATAAAGGGATGTAAAGAAGCAAAACAGAGCCATAAACACATAAAATGAGTACATACAAATGGGTACAGTAGGACAGGGACGGTAGGCACGCTGGTGCGCTTATGCACGCCCCCTTAGGGACCTCTTAAGAAACGTGTAAGGTCCGGTACGGACCGGTTGTCCCGGGCCGGTGGGGGGCGCCATCTTTTTTTTTGAATTTTTTTTGAATTTTTTTTTTATTTCCTTCTGAGCATGCGCAGAAGCCGACTTCCAGCACTGTGCATGCGGTCGCCATCTTTTTTTCGGCTTTGTTTTTTCCCCAGATTTTTTTGGCACTGCGCATGCACGCGCCCACCAGGTGCGCCCGTGCAGCGCGGGAGGAAGTGAACCAGCAGCGAGGTAAGTTAGAACCCACCCCTGCCTGTCACCACCACTGCCGCTACTTTTGCTCTCGGCTTCTTCTCGGCGCTCTTAAAGTCGATCTTGAAGTTCTTGAAGGAAGACGTTTCCTTAGATCACCGCCAAACTCATCGTTGGGAGAGGTGTAGGCTAGCCCCTGAATATATGAGAATTCTTGGGCAAAGCTCTTCCAAAGTTCGGCCAAGTCTTCTCCTCCTTCTCCGCCTTAATGCGTGTGAGCAAACATGCACACCATTAGGTGTGTGCACCGTGAGGTGTGTGCGACTGTGGGTGTTTGCTCTGTGATACGAGGCCAAGAAGGAGGAGAACACTTGGCCGAACTTTGGAAGAACTTTGCCCAAGACTTCTCTTATATTCAGGGGCTAGCCTACATCTCTCCCAATGATGAGT
>QLTV01003144.1:82324-113485 GCA_003457575.1 Thermophis baileyi
GCCTCAGGAAAGCCTCCAGAGCCTGAGGATGGTGAAAAACAGACCTAGCGGGCCTACCGGAAGTTCAGAAATGAACTTCCGGTAGGCCCGTTTTGCCATTTTTCGCCCTCCCCAGGCTTCAGGAAAGCCTCCGGAGCCTGTGGATGGCAAAAAACGGGCCCAACGGGCCTACCAGAAGTCCAGAGGCTTCAGTGAGGTCTGTGCACATGTGTGCGGGGGGGCACCACGGAGGGGGAAGCGTGGTGGGGGGGTTTGTGCGCACATGTGGGGGGAGGACATTGCATTATGGGTGTGGGCACACACACGCGCGCTATCATGCGCGCATGCGCCCTTTTGGCACCCGAGCAAAAAAAAGGTTCGCCATCACTGGTATAGGGTCTCCAGCTTGAGCAGGGGGTTGGACTGGAAGACCTCCAATGTCCCTTCCAGCTACTACCCTATTACCCTTTCTTAGATCCAAGGTCCATGATCAAATCACTTCATGGGATAAATGAGTCCCCCCCCTTTTTTTTTTGACAGGAAGACAAGCAAGCACACAAGAAGGCATAATACCCTTAGCCTTCTAAAACCACCAGGGAGTTTTGCAGTGAACTAAGAGTTAAAATAAACACATTTGTTAGTGTAAGTCTGTAAATGACACCATCAGGGGAGGGGAAAAAGAAAGGAGGGGAAAAGGAATTTTTATAGAACTATTCATATGATATTCATTTCACTTCTATTCAGGATACTTTGAGTATGAAATGTAACAGAAAACTATATACATATTTTTGTTCATCTGTTCAGAAACTGGTTTTATTTTTAACTCAGATTGGATTCCTAAACTTCCTGCCGTGGCACTTGGAGGCAAGTATTTTTTTCTTAATTTGCATATTGTGAGAAAACAATTCCTATTAAACAGAATTAATGTGCATGTAAGGTATGGGCAGGAGATTGTTTTTCCTGACAAGATTAGCCAAAAGAATTCTTTAGAAGAATAGAATAGAATAGAATAGAATAGAATAGAATAGAATAGAATAGAATAGAATAGAATAGAATAGAATAGAATAGAATAGAATAGAATAGCAGAGTTGGAAGGTATCCTGGAGGTCTTCTAGTCCAACCCCCTGCATAGGCAGGAAACCCTATACCATTTCAGACAAATGGCTGTCCAATCTCTTCTTAAAAATCATCTATGTTGGAGCACACACAATTTCTGGAGGCAAACTGTTCCACTGATTAATTGTTTTAAATGTCAGGAAATTTCTCCTTAGTTCTAAGTTGCTTCTCTCCTTGATTAGTTTCCACCCACTGCTTCTTATCCTGCCCTCAGGTGCTTTGGAGAATAGCTTGACTCCCTCTTCTTTGTGTTCTTTATTACAGTTAGTTAAAAGTACCTCCTTACATTTAAATACACTTGATGCAGAAATTTTGTTTGTTTCAATTTGTATGGTTGTCCATCTCGCATAACTGACTTGCATGCTTGTTTGTTACATTCCAGACTAGTTCAGATTATTTTAATATTCAAGGATGGATTAGTAAATACAGTATATACTGTAGATGATTGATATTTATTTGTCTACTGTGTCATTTGGCTAAAGATATTTGCTGCCTGGAGCTGAGAAACAGAAAGGAAAATAATGCAATTTCTTGCAGGAAACAGATGTCCTGTTCTGTGTTGTGCTGTATAAACATGATAATATTTGGGAAACACACTCCCTATTTGACGAGCATTTCAGCAGGAGGCTTCATCTCTCTCTTCCCACCAAAGCTCTGTGAAATACGTTATAAATTAGTTATCTTTTCTTTTTTGCTTTTCCTTTTGCAGAAAAAGGCAAAGACTATAATTCTGTCCTTTTCTTGTCCAATTCTGGAAGGAGAGTAAATTCAGTTCAGGTATGTAACCACAACTTACTTTTGTAGCAAAGTCCAACGTTTTTGTCTTCATTGAAGTTGAGAATTAAACCACCCCCAGTTTGACTATGGCACAACACAGAATAGAATAGAATAGAATAGAATAGAATAGAATAGAATAGAATAGAATAGAATAGAATAGAATAGAATAGAATAGAATAGAATAGAATAGAATAGAATAGAATAGAATAAGAGTAGAGTAGAGTAGAGTAGAGTAGAGTAGAGTAGAGTAGAGTAGAGTAGAGTAGAGTAGAGTAGAGTAGAGTAGAGTAGGAGTAGAAGTAGAAGTAGAAGTAGAAGTAGAAGTAGAAGTAGAAGTAGAAAGTAGAAGTAGAAGTAGAAGTAGAACCGAACCGAACCGAACAGAATAGAATAACAGAGTTGGAAGGGACCTTGGGGGTCTTCTAGTCCAACCCTATACCATTTCAAACAAATGGTTGTTGTGTCCTCTTGTCAATTATTCTCCTTGATTCCATGACTTGCCTTTACCTTATCCCCTTGAATGAAGCAGCCTTAAGTTATCATTACTCTATTGGTATAAACCAATCCCCATTAAGTTAGAACCATCCCACCACAACATCAAAGCATTAAAATATCTCATCTGTTTCTTGGAGATGAGTCCACTGACCTGTTATAGGACTGGGGGGGGGAGGGGTGTTTTGGATGTGTTGTTTGGTGGCTTTGCTCCCTCTGGTCAATAGCATCAGTGTCCATTCCTAACCACAAAGATGCCAAACCAATGACATTTCATGAATCAAGCACCACCTTTTTCTTCTTAGATTGCTATATGGTACATCAAGGGTAAGACATGACAATGTTGTAGTGTACATTTCATGACATATCCCCCTTGCCCCCCATGAATGCCGAGGGCCACTAGCCAGCCTCCATTTCTTTTCTAACCTTTGCCTTTTTTCCGTCAGGGCTCTGAATATCTATGGAGATTCTCAATCATCCAGGTCATGGTTGTCCCAAAGATGCTTTTCCAAAAGGCAACTGGACTTTCTTGGTTTTTTTTTTTCTTTTTCTTTCTTGAAAACATTTTGCTTCTCATCCAAGAAGCTTCTTCAGTGAAGAAGAACTGAAGAAACTTCTCGGATGAGAAGCGAAACATTTTCAAGCAGAGAGTCCAGTTGCCTTTCGGAAAATCACCTTTCAGGTTAGTGCTCTGTGTTCTTTCCATAATGATCATACTCATTTTTGATAGCAACTTCTCTCTAGACCTTCAGCAAACTAGAAAGGGATTGGCAAACCTCCATTCCAGAGGTGGGTTCCTCCCAGTTCGGACCGGTTTGCCCAAACTGGTAGTGACCCGCTGGTGACATCACAGTGACGTCATGGATCTGGTTCAGTCTGTGCCGGTCCATGGGCGCTGCCATCTCTTTTTTTTAATTTTCTTTTTTTTAAATCCGGTTTTTTTTTCCTTCTGCGCATGCGCAGAAGCCAAGGTTCCGGCACTGCACATGTGTCACCATCTTGTTTTTGGCTTTTTTGGGGGGGGGGAATTTTTTCAGATTTTTCGGAAGTGCGCACGCGGCCACACGGCGCAGGAGGAAGCGAACCGGCAGCGAGGTAAGTTAGAACCCACCCCTGCTCCATTCCTTTATTCAGGAATAAAAGGGGAGAAAGTTTTATTTTCCCAGTTTAATAGCACTCTGAAACGGAGCTTGATTTAAAACAAAGCAGCCCTTTGTCCAAAATTGCAGAGTCCAGAAAATAATGATGAAAGTTGAACTGGGCTTTTGTTGCTTAAATAACCACTTTCTCTATTTATCACTTTCAATCATCCCCACCACCTTAGGAACAATTAAGTTAGGGTCAACGTTCCCTCTAAGCTGCGCGGCCGCACACGTGACAGGAAATCGCCGGGCGGCAGTTTCCAACTGCCGCGCAGCGATTTTCAATGTCAGAGGGAACATTGGTTAGGGTTAGTCCAAACCCTGATTAATTTCAGTTCTAGCTTGTTGCATTATCATAGCAGGTCTGCCTCTCTCTTATCTTAGGTTTTTTTTTTCTACCCTGTTTCTTTACTTTATATAATTTTTACCTTGGGAGATGTCCAAACTGTGTGTTAGAAAAGAGGTGGGGAGAATCAAACCCTCCCCATTCTCATTCCTGGACCCTGAGTGATAGATCTTTTCCTTACTGGCTGATGAAAGTGGTCAGCAGCAGAACCAGAAAACCAGAGAAGAAGAACTATCATTTTCCCTGAAGTGTGTGGCACAGTCATCACAAGACATTCATGAGCCTCGGTGGCGCAGTGGTTAGAGTGCAGTACTGCAGGCTACTTCTGCCGGCTGCCTGCAATTTGGCAGCTCAAATCCCACCAGGCTCAAGGTTGACTCAGCCTTCCATCCTTCCGAGGTCGGTAAAAATGAGGACCCAGA
Source organism: Thermophis baileyi (assembly GCA_003457575.1). Lineage (NCBI taxonomy): Eukaryota > Metazoa > Chordata > Lepidosauria > Squamata > Dipsadidae > Thermophis > Thermophis baileyi. The sequence continues at coordinate 86,599 of QLTV01003144.1, forward strand.
TTGTTGGGGGCAATATGTTGACTTTGTAAGCCGCTTAGAGAGTGCTGTAAAATAGCAATAGCAATAGCACTTAGACTTATATACCGCTTCATAGTGCTTTACAGCCCTCTCTAAGCGGTTCACAGAGTCAGCATATTGCCCCCAACAATCTGGGTCCTCATTTTACCCACCTCGGAAGGATGGAAGGCTGAGTCAACCTTGAGCCGGTGAGATTTGAACCGCCAAACTGAAGCTAGCAGTCAGCTGAAGTAGCCTGCAGTGCTGCACTCTAACCACTGCGCCACCTCGGCTCAAAAGCACTGTAAAGCTGTATAAGTGCTATTGCTATTAGTGTTTCAATAATAAGAATAATAATTTTAAATATCATAGTCTCCCTTTTTAATTTAAGATGTTCTGGAGTCGGAAAATAAATAACAGAAACAATAAAACAGTGTTTCTCAACACATGTACATTTGTTTGATTGTTGCCTCAAATTACTGACTATGGAGTTGACAGTCCAGGGGTGTTTTTTTTACAAATCAAATCAAATACCTTTACTGCAGTCATTAACCCACAGAGGATTTTTTTTTATGATGGTTGTGAAGATAGAAGTGCACTACAAGTTTTCTTGTTGGAATCCAGCTCCTATTTGTTTCCATTATATTCAGCTGACATATTCATAAATCAAATTGACAGAGGGATAGAATCAAGGTCACATGAAGTGTTAATACCACTTTATAATTCCTTGGTAAGAACACACTTGGAATACTGCATCCAGTTTTGGTCGCCACGATGTATAAAAAATGTTGAGATTCTAGAAAGAGTGCAGAGAAGAGCAACAAAGATGATTAGCAGACTGGAGGCTAAAACATGAAGAATGGTTGCTGGAATTGGGTATGTCTAGTCTGATCAAAAGAAGGACTAGGGGAGACATGATAGCTGTCTTCCAATATCTCAGGGGTTGCCAAAAAGAAGAGGGAGTCAAGCTATTCTCCAAAGCACCTGAGGGCAGGACAAGAAGCAATGGATGGAAACTAATCAAGGAGAGAAACAACCTAGAACTAAGGAGAAATTTCCTGACATTTAAAACAATTAATCAGTGGAACAGTTTGCCTCCAGAAATTGTGTGTGCTCCAACATAGATGATTTTTAAGAAGAGATTGGACAGCCATTTGTCTGAAATGGTATAGGGTTTCCTTCATGAACATGTGGTTGGACTAGATGACCTCTAAGATCCTTCCAACCCTTTTATTCTGTTATTCTATTAAAGCAAAAATGGGAAAGGAATCTTTAATATCCCATAGCCCTCAGTCCTGTACTGGTACTTTGCATATATTTTTTAACTTATTTTTATTACAGTAATTATATTCTGTTCATAGGACACTCAAGATGGCGAACCATAATGAAAAAAAAGTTAAAGCTGAAACTGAAACTAACTTAAACACTTTAGCATCCCCATGGTCACATGATCAAAATTCAGATGCTGGGCAACTGATTGTTGGGGTCATGACTCATGTGATTACCTTTTGTGATCTTCTGACAAGCAAAGTCAATGGGGAAGCCTGATTCACTTAACAACTGTGTTACTAACTTAATGATTGCAGTGATTCACTTAACAACTGTGGCAAGAAATGTCATAAAATGGGCCAAAACTCACTTAACAACCGCCTTGCTTAGCAACAGAAATTTTGGGCTCAATTGTGATCGTAAGTCAAGCACTACCTGTAAAGCAATATTTAAATCAGTAAAACCAAGCCAGGCTCCAAGAAAAGCTGCTTTCATTTATGTGCATTATCTAATGCTGTCCCAAAGGTGCTTTTTCAGGAGGCAACTGGACTTCGTTTTTTTTTTTCTTTGAAGACATTTTGCTTTTCATCCAATTCTTCAGCTCTGGATGAGAAGCGAAATGTCTTACTAGGTGGCTCAGTGGCTAAGACACTGAGCTTGTCGATCAGAAAGTTCGGCAGTTGGGCGGTTCGAATCCCTAGTATAGGTCTCCTGCGTGAGCAGGGGGGTTGGACTAGATGACCTCCAAGGTCCCTTCCAACTCTGTTACTGTTACCTGTCTTCAAAGAAAAAAACAAGAAAGTCCAGTTGCCTCCTGAAAAGGCACCTTTGGGACAATGACCTGGATGACTGAAATTATATACAGACTATTATCTAATGCTAATTGTCTGTCTAATGCCTCAATCCTATGGATTTTAGGGCTGAATGTCAGGAATTGTACAGTAAATGGGTTTCTCAGCTGAATTATTCTCAGCTTCAGGAGGTGCCTGGTCCCTGCTGCTGAATGCAACACTATCAAATTTGAAAATCTGCTCCTTGGAAAGTCCCCAAAGGAAGTGTAGCAGGGTGTGGACCGATTCACACATGCTTCCTGTCCTGAACACTGAGGAAAATTAAAAGTAAATATGATCTCTACAATGGTAAAGCCCCAGGAGGAATTTTTTGCTTGGTTTAAACAAACACAGCCCATTGTGCAGAAACGTCACAACACTCCAAGAGTGCTTTCCCTGTAAATCTCAATGCGCACCTATGCCGTTGTACAGGTAGGAATAGCCGTGCAAACTTCAACAAGTAAACTTTCACGAAGCATGTTCATCTATTCGCCTGTCTTATGCCACACTTGCAGTGCTGATCTGATGTCTGAGGTATGTATTTGCAATCAACATGTGAATGTTTAGCTGTAGGTGATTGCAGTTGTTAGAGCAACAAATTATGCTATCAACATAAAATGATTCGGAAATAGAGTGCAGTTTTACAGGGAAAGACTACAATGCTTTGTATTTTTGAGTTTAGCAGAAAAGATGGGTGGAACAAAAGATCATGCAAAACCTAGTGTAGAACATCTAGCTAGAATTATTATTATTATTATTATTATTATTATTATTATTATTATTATTATTATTATTATTATTATTGTCTCTTGCACTTTTTAAACACATTGAAGCTGAGATTTGAATTGGGGAAAATGCTGAACCAATAAAAGCAGGTTTGTGCTATAAAAGCTAATAGTTTTGATGGCTGTATATAGCCTTCAGATTCAGTCTACCTAGAAGAGTGCTGTGGCCTCTCCTTTTCTCTCTCCCTCCCTCGCTTCTTCTCTTTCTCTCCCCCTTCCCCCCCCCTTTTTTTTTTGCCTTCAAGCTTCCTGAATGAATTTGGAAGGCCACCGTATGATACAGAACCTTAGACTAGAATTGACCTGCAGGGTTCTTGTACCTTCTTATTTAATAAGGAGTTGACAACCTGATACTTTAGTCACATACAGATAATCCTCAGAATTAGAGCTGGAAGGGACCTTGGAGGTCTTCTAGTCTAGCCTCCTGCTTAAGCAGGAGATCCTTGATGTATAACAGTTCACTTAGTGAGCAAATGAAGTTATAAGATTAAAAAGGTAACTTATGACTGTTTTTCACACTTAGGACCATTGCAGCACCCCCATGGTCATGTGATCAATATTCAAACATTTTGCAACTGACTCATATTTATGACGGTTGCAGTGTCCCGGGATCAAGGGATCCCCTTTTGAGACCTTCTGACAAGCAAAGTCAACGGGGAGGCCCGATTCACTTAACAACCATGTTACTAACTTAACAACTGCAGATTCACTCAATAACTGTGGCAAGAAAGGTCGTAAAATGGGGCAAAACTCACTTAATAAATGGCTCGCTTAGCAACAAAAAAATTGGGGCTCAATTGTGGTTTTAAATTGAGGACTACCTGTCTTTAGAATACCCAGAGACCCAGTAAATTTAAAGTAACGGCAAAAGTTTACTGGTTACAATATAGATTTGCTTTTCCTTACTTGCACAGGAGCATGGATTTGGGGGTTAAAATAGGTCCAGAAGTCTGCCTATTCTTTGAGTTGTCTTTCCAGACTTGGCAGCTTCTGTCCCTGTGACTAGTGCCTGGCAGTCTAATGAAGAAGGCTGTGGGTAAGTTGATTGTCAAGACTGGCAGCTGCTGGTGGGATTTTAGTGGGGAGGGAGGCTTTAGTCAGGAATTTTGCCTTTTTTTTTTCAACTTGCTTACCTCCCTGCTTCATCTTTAGGTAATGGCAGCTTCATCCTAGTCTGACATATTCTCTGCATTCCTTCTGTTAGATAGTGGGTAGAGATGACAGGAGACAGACTTCCAAAGCAGCTCTTTATTTCAGCTCTTGTGTAAGCAACCAGCAAAGAGCAGTCTGACAGCTTGCCCTTTTATAGGGAGCTGTCAGACAGACCAGCCAATAGCGTTTGAGCTTTTTCCCGCTCAAACGCTGGACCTGGTTGGAACCATGTAACACAGTTTAAACAGTTGGAACATAACACCTTCCATTAAACCAGCGGTTCTCAACCTGTGGGTCGCAACCCCTTTGGGGGTCGAACGACCATTTCACAGTGGTCGCCGCACGCATTAGCCTGCCATCTTGGTGCCACCGTCACTGCAGGGGTGAAATGCTCCCGGTTCGGTTGTGCCTGCGGGTCGCCGGACAGCAGGTAGCTACAGAAGCGGGAGACTTCACCCACCCGCCCGGACGCCGCCATTTGGGTTCTTTTATCCTCTGTGCATGCGCAGAACGCTTTGCGCATGCGCAGAGGGTAAAAGAACCCAGTCGGATAACCGGTAGCAACGGCAGCGCGAGGCATCACCCACCCGCCCAGATGCTGCCATTTGGGGTCTTTTACCCTCTGTGCATGCGCAGAACGCTTTGCGCATGCGCAGAGGGTAAAAGAACCCAAATGGCGGCGTCCGGATGAAGTCTCCCGCTTCCATCGCTATCAGCTGTCCGGCGACCCGCAGGCAAGCCTGAACCGGGAGCATTTCACCCCTGGTGCCACGCCCCCTTTGTCACCTCATCCCGTGCGGGGAGGGGGCGAGGAGGGGGTCGCGGCGGCGGGGGGCGCGGCATTAGAAAGGTTGAGAACCACTGCATTAAACATTAAACAGCGCCATCTAATGGAATCCAGGAGGTATGCTTTCTGTGTTTTAGTGCCTGCCTTACAGAACAGCCTGGAATTTGCAGTGGGAGGTTCAGCAGGTGCCAAAGAGAGCCAAGAACAGTGTTTCTCAACCTTGGCAGCTTAAATATATATGAACTTCAACATAGTTGGCTAGGGGATTCTGGGAGTTGAAGTCCACTAGCCAAAAGGGTCATCTACAGAATGCACTGGCTGGTGGAACAGACTGTAGTTTTAGAGATCAGCAAGGACTTTGGCTAGAAGTACTGGAAATTCAGAAGTTGAGAAAAGAGTTGTTTTTCCTTCATTCAGAATCTCTTATCACCCTTGCATTTTAATTTAGATTCCCTCAATTTTTTTTTTACATAAACCATCAACTCCCTCATGTGGTAAATTGATTGCATTCCTTTGCCATCTGAACTTGTGCTTAAACCATGTCTTCAAAAGTTATTTTTGAGCCAGTCCTCAATCAGTCACAATTATTATTCATTCTAGGGTCACTTTTTCAATACACTCTTATCTTGTGCTCACCAATCAACTCATGCTTTCTAGCAAAATATTTTTCTTTCCTATTTCAGGTTAATTCAGGATGTCATAAAATGTCCCCTCAAAATCTTCCATCATCTTTCTTTCACTGGAAAGTAAAATGCAATTATCACCAACCTAGGAATTTCTACCGTGTTTTCCCGAAAATAAGACCCTGTCTTATATTTTTTGGAACCCTGAAATAAGCGCTTGGCCTTATTGCCATGCACTCAAAAGCACGATTGGGCTTATTATCAGGGGATGTCTTATTTTGGGGGAAACAGGGCACTTCAACCATTTAGATATCACCACAACAACCTAAACACCAATGTATACTTCCTGAAATATCTCTCAGACTTTTCATACATGACTAAACCTATACATTCACTTCTCTGAACATATTAAGGAACTCCATAAAATTATTAAGAAGAAAAGTCCTAACAGTGAGGATAATTAACCAACAGTGAGGAACAGCTTGCCTTCAGCAGTTGTGGGTGCTTCATCACTGGAGGTTTTTAAGAAGAGACTGGACTGTCACTTATATAAAAGGGTATAGGCAGGGGTATTCACTTACCTCCCCTACTGGTTCGCAAATGTGAGTGCGAGCATGCATGCACACTCTTCACTCTCAGGCACCACCTCCGCGCATGCGCACATAATTCCGCGCGTGCGCCTGAGCTTAAAAACATACCTAAAAAGGACAAAATAGAGCCTGGGCGGGTGGGCCCACCTGCGATTTCCGCTACCGGTTCAGGCGAACTGGTCCGAACTGGCAGAATACCACCTCTGGGTATAGGGTTTCCTGCTTGAGCAGGGGACTGGACTAGAAGACCTCCAAGGTCCCTTCCAGCTCTATTCTGATTGATTGACTTTAAGATTGATTACATTCTTGCTCCCTTTCTTTTGTAGGGGGGGGCTTCCTTTCAAGTCAAGTTTTGATTCCTAATAATTGCCTGGAGGAGCTCCTGCAGTTCTTAGTACAGATAGTTATTCATAATTTTAGTGTTGAATAATTTTGCTAACAGTTTCACTGTTTCAACTCATGATCACGAGTGGCTTGAGAAGAGATAAGAGGTTATTAGGAGGAAGGAGGGATATTTAGGATCAAGCTTCTGTTTGTCCTGAATATTTAATAGGTTACTGTAGGAGGTGACCAGATTGAGCCTGAGGAAGGGGAATCAAACATGTCATCAGTCTCGAATCTCTTCATGCGAGCATTAGCATACAAGAAACCTATATTTAATCTGCCTGGACTCCTGATTTCCTGCACTTGACAGTTACTTTGTACCAGTCACTCTGTTTTAGCCCCACCTATAGCTCAGGGTTATGACTGTGGAGTAAAATACAGAAAACCTAATGTGTGTGTATATCTATATATCTACATCTATATCTATCTATATCTATATCTATCAGGTAGTCCTCGACTTTTGACTACAATGGAGCCCAAAATTTCTGTTGTTAAGTGAGACATTTCTTAAGTGCATTTTGCCCCATTTTACGACCTTTCTTGCCACAGTTGTTAAATGAATCACTGCAATTGATAAGTTAGTAACCTGGCTGCTAAGTGAATCTGGCTTCCCCACTGACTTTTTTTTTTGTCAGATGGTGATCACTGATCCTTGGCACACAGCAACGGTCATAAATATGAACCAGTTGCCAAGAATCTGAATTTTGATCACATGATTATGGGGATGCTGCAATGGTCGTAACTGTGAAAAGCGGTCATAAGTCACTTTTTTCAGTGCTGTTGTAACTTTGAACGGTCACTAAATGAACTGTTGTAAGTCAAGCATTTTATTCTATCTATCTATCTATCTATCTATCTATCTATCTATCTATCTATCTATCTATCTATCTATCTATCTATCTATCTATCTATATCTATCTATCTATCTATCTATCTATCATCTATCTATCTATCTATCTATCAATCATCATCATCTATATCTATGCCTATACCTTTATCTACTGTCGTCTGTCTATCTATCTGTCTGTCTCTCTCATCTATCTATCTATCATCTATATCTATCTATCTATCTATCTATCTATCTATCTATCTATCTATCTATCTATCTATCTATCTATCTATCTATCTATCTCTGTCTATCTATCTATCTATCTATCTATCTATCTATCTATCTATCTATCTATCTATCTATCTATCTCTTTATCTATCTCTCTATCTTTCTATCTATCTATCTATCTTCCTATCTATCTATCTTTCTATCTATCTATCTTTCTATCTATCTATCTATCTATCTATCTATCTATCATCCAACCAATAAGCAGTTAAATAAATGTATAAATAAGCAGCTAAATAAACATGTATTTTTTAAAAAATAAAATAAAATAAAATATTGTTTTCTTCCTTTAAAAAAACAATTCCAGATAAACAGCATGCTAAATGTTCATCCTGAACTGTGAGCATTAATCTACAATCAGTATGAAGGATTATCCTTTGAAACCTAAGGCCTGAAATCTCAGACAAAAGAATAAATATTTTGATATGGATTAATAAATGAGCCCCAAACAATCAAGCCTTAGAAAAGGGGTATTTTTTTGAATGTAGTGCATTCAAATAATTTGGAGCTATTTCAGAGTGGGAAGACCATGGCCAGTGTTTTTTCTTCATTATCTTCCATTTGCAAGAGGAAACGATTACTGTCACAGACACATCGCCTGAATATTGACAGCTTAAACAAGGTGAAGAACGAATGGGAGAATTTAGGAATGGATGAGGGGATGGGAAAATGTTTCGAAGAAGTAATGAAGAACTTTCCAAATGAGCCTTCGTGGGTAATGAAAAATGCTCAGATGGTTCTCAAGGGAGATGATGGGGAAGCACTCTCTTTTGCTTCAGGGAAAAAAGAATGGAAAATCAATGTTTCTGCTGGAGACTACAAGTTCCATGTGAAAGCCCCATCAAAATCTGCATATCTGGCCAGATTACGCTCTCGGCAGCAACCCCTCAGTATTGGACATTTGAAAAAGGTGCAAGAAGACTTGAAGACATTCGGCACATTGACTCCGGCTGAGAACAGTTGCTTCGAGATGGTACTCCAAAGGTTCTGCCAGAAATTGAGTGAAATACAAAATAATGCCCAGATAAAATTCATCTTTGACATGGATGGAGAAAATGTGGAATATGTATTCGTCTCAGGGAATGGAGATTACAAAATGGACGTTACTCATTCCAATGGGCAACCTCAGTACCGTGAATTACATGTAAGTTCAGGCAACAAACTAGAGAATTTCTCGCGTTCCCTTCAGACACTGGACGTTGATAACTTGAGGGAAATTAAAAATGAATTAGCCCAATGGGATTTGCTCACCGACAGCCTAAAATCATGTTTTAATCACCTTGTGGATGAATTGCCTAAATATTCTAATATAAATAAGGAGAATCTCCAAATTGATTTCAACTGCAAAGAGCATCACCTATCTATAAAGTCCAAAGATTGGGAGATCACCGCACAGAGTAATGACGGAAAAGTAGATTTTAACTTCGACTCAAAAACTTGGGAGATGTTTTTAAAGCAGAACAAGGGTAAAACACATGAGCTCACTGTGAAAAAACTGGATGAAATGCGGGAAAAACTCCGAAATCTGCAGGAAGTACCTAAGCGTGTCAAAGACATATTCAACAAAGCATCAGAAGTATTTTGTGAGGAAACATCATGTTTGCAAAAGAATGCTCGCCTTATTATTGAGTGCAACCAAGGAGAGATGGTTTTCATCTCTGGCAAAGGGCAGAACAGAATCGATATGTTCTACCTTGATGACATCCTCCATTGTAAGATATCTTATACTTGTTTAATGATCATACTGAGGTTCATACTGAGTTTGCCTAAATACTTTCCAAAGATTTTTGAAACTGCAGTCCCAATAGTAGCACGTGTATTGCTACCTTGTTTGTGATGTCCCTTTCATCGAGGCCATTACTTGGGATAAAGCCGTTTCAATGAGGGTTAAATTGTATTGAACAGTGATTGCTGTAGGAACATCATTATTGCCACATGTTTTAAATCTGAATTAGAAACTTTTTCTAACAGGAACTCGCTCAGTTGGTTCTTCCAATAGGCAGAGGAAGTAGATGCTTAGGTACTTGAAATTGACCCGATCAGTTTAAGGCTGAACTTTAGGGTACATTCTGGACAAAACTAAAACCTTAGCTTTGGAGAAATTCATTTCAAGAAAGACCCCTTTATGTACGGTATATATATTGTACTAATTTTCATCTAACTGATGAATGTGTCTATGTGCCTCGGAGTCAGTTTTGACTCCTGGAAATTGTCTGGACTTAATCCCTGCAGTTTTCTTGACAAGATTTCAGAAGTACTTTGCCATTGTCTCCTTCCTAGGGCTGAGAAAGAGTGAGTGGCCCAAGGTCACTCAGCTGGCTTTGTGCCCAAGGCAGGAATAGAACTCACTGTGTCCTGATTTCTAGTCTGCCTTAACACTACAGCAAACTGGCTCTCGATAATGAGTAGCTAAACATGCATGTATTGTTCATACATGGAGTTCCTTGCAATTGTGACCTGCATGGATACTTTTTCCTTCCCTTTTGATAAGGACCAGGTTGGATCAACTTGAGATCTAGTTGCTTAGGTCAATTCATAAAGTTACTTATAGTCTAGTTCAGTAAGTCCCTTCATGTTTGTATCCGGCTACTGTCTGTATGTTCTGCTTATTTCATATTTTCCCTTTTTAACCAAACTCACTCTATACCAGTGATGGTTAATCTTTTCGGCACTGAGTGCCGAAACTGGAACGTGCGTGTGCGTGCGTGCGCGTGCACACCAGAGTACCAGAACCCGGAAGAGAGCAGCTGGCTGGAGCACATGCGCACTGGATGCAGGCGGAACCCGGAACAGCAGCTGGAGATGGTGCGCGTGTCCACAGAGAGGGCTGCGTGCCATAGGTTCGCCATCACAGCTCTATACCATGATTTAGCAGTGTTCCAGCATAGTCACTATTTGATGGATTGGACTACAAAGTTTTAAGAGAAACAGGAAAAAAAAATATTTCCATTCCGGTAAAGTTTTTATTTGCTTTCTTCAGCAGTACAAAAACTAGTTTTCAGCTGTTAAGGGTAATAAGAGAGATTTCAGGAGTAAACAAAAATAAATCCAGCCTCCACCACATAATTTTGTCAAAACCTTTTATTTATTTATATTTCCTACCCTGTTTCCCCCAAAATAAGACATCCCCTGATAATAAGCCCAATCGGGCTTTTGAGTGCATGGCAATAAGGCCAAGCGCTTATTTCAGGGTTAAAAAAATATATATAAGACAGGGTCTTATTTTCGGGGAAACACACGTATTTCTTAACTGCCCATCTCCTTCAGAGAGAGGTTGTTTTCTCCACTTCTGTTCCTCTTACCAAAATATTTATAAAGTACTGAAGCTGAAATAAGTTTTTCTCAACTTGTTTAAAATTTGGTAAACATGTACTCCTAAAATTAATTCTGCACTTACCACTTCTTCAACCATTTAAAAAAAAATTAAAAGACTCAGGAGTGGGAGCTGATAACACATACTATTTAAAATATTTCTGTATTAGGGATATTCCTAAAGCAGGAGAACAATTATAGATAATTTTAGAAAATTTGGCTAGTGCATGGTTTCAAATATGTCAAATATTGTAAGGTAAAGGTAAAGGTCCCCCTCGCACACACGTGCTAGTCGTTCCCTACTCTAGGGGGCGGTGCTCATCTCCGTTTCTAAGCTGAAGAGTCAGCGCTGTCTGATGACGTTTCCACGGTCATGTGGCCGGCATGACTAAACGCCGAAGGCACATGGAACGCTGTTACCTACCCAACAAAGTGGTCCCTATTTTTCTACTTGCATTTTTACATGCTTTCGAACTGCTAGGTTGGCAGAAGCTGGGACAAGTAACGGGAGCTCACTCCGTTACAGCACTAGGGATTCGAACCGCCGAACTGCCGACCTTCTGATCGACAAGCTCAGTGTCTTAGCCACTGAGCCACCGCGTCCCCTTAATATACAAATATTGTATTTCACCGCAATTCTGAAAATGAGAATATAAACTACTATAACCATGGTTAAATTTGAAATTAGGTTAATTTCATTGCTAACAGAAGTAGGGAGAATCTCAAACATTTTTTAAAAATGTTATTAAAAAGGCAAATTTCTTCGATGGGTTGGAAAGCCATATAGGAATCAGATATAAAAGCTTCTTTGCCTTTGATTTTATGGTTATTAATCTGAAACAGAAAACCACTGAAATCAGTTATTAATAAAATTAAGGGAAATTCAATGAGTATTTTAGAAATGGCATTTAAATCTAAGATATAACCTAAATGACCTTTTAGAGCATGAAGAATTGAGAGGCCTTTGCTGGCTTTAACAAGGAAACACTTCCATATGGTGGTAAGAACATTGGAAAAGTGGACCAAAATAAAGACATCAGCATTATGATTATTTTAATCCTACCTGTATTAAATTTATTAGTTATTAGATTCACTGGGTCATCATTTCAGAGATATTTCCTTACCTAAACAGAAAAACAGAATGACCACAGTATGAGTGGTTGACACTTCCAAACTTCCTCCTGGCTTCCCCATTGAGTTTCATTAAATTAAAATTTTAAAAATTCTTTACGTAAAACTTCATGTGAAAGAACTCTTTACATTGAGCAGGGGGTGGACTAGAAGGCCTCTGAGGTCCCTTCCTGGCTGATTCTACATTCTATGTTGTAAATAGTAATTTTTCCACAATTTTATTTGCCTCAGTGTTTTCTCCTATCTGCTGATTCCAAGGTACCTATTCAACCCTACCTTCGTGAACCATTTTAAGACTCTGAAAAGCTTGGGGAAGATTATGTTTACCTGAACATCTTCCCACTTTATTCTTCCTGAGTCCTGGATCAATGTAACTTTTTTCTCCATTGCATTTTTCTTCTTTTGCCTATTAAAGTCAATAGCTCAGTAATCAGGAGTTGGGGGAGGGGAGAGGGAGACATCTTTTTGCTGCCCTGAATGAAAAAAAAGATCAATCTGGTCATTTCAAATACTAAATTATACTATGAATGGGATTCCTTCCAGATGTGAAACTTAGGAATTGCCACCAAGTCCAATTCAATCACATAATGGTTACCCCCTAAAGCATTCCAGCTACCAAGATCTCCCTTCTGCTTCTGTACCTCCTTACCAATGGTTGGTATGCACACAAGGTCAAAGAACACAGTTATGCAATAAAGGAAGATAAATTAATGCAAGTAAATGAGGAAAAAAAATAGTTGCAAGTAAGACACCTGTGGTATAATATCAAATTACTGTATTTAGTCACAGATAGGTCAAGAATTTGAGAGTCAAAATAGAACCCCAAAATTGGATTTGGCTTGTCCATGATTGAGCTTCATCTGTGAGTAAATACCATAATATATTTTTTTTAAAGTTTTCATATATACTTAAATATAAGCTCATCTGCGGTGAGCAGTTTGGTGTAGTGGTTAAGGCATTAGGCTACAAACGAGGAGATGTGAGTTCTAATCCCACTTTGCTGACGATACCCAACTACATGGGTTTCGGTCCTTGGTCCAATCACTTTCTCTCAGCCCTAGGAAGGGGGCAATGGCAAACTAATTCTGAAAAAAACTTGCCAAGAAGACAGGATTGACAGGGAAAGCCCATTTGCAGGTAAGTCAATCTTCACATTTTCAACCAAATAACTATGAAAAATGCACACCCACCCCCCCCGGATTAGCCAATCGTGAAAATTAAAGCATGAAAAATTCAAGGGTCAGTTTATTGTGGATAAGCTTATCTGCAAGAATATATATGATCTGTTAAAATACATGCACCCATTGCTAGGTATGCTTAACATAGCAATAGCACATAGACTCATATATGAACAGTTTTTTCCCGAACGCCATCACTCTGCTAAACAAATAATTCCCTCAACACTGTCAAACTATTTACTAAGTCTGCACTACTATTAATCTTCTCATCGTTCCCATCACCCATCTCCTCCCACAAATGACTGTATGACTGTAACTTTGTTGCTTGTAGCCTTACAATTTATATTGACTGGTTCCTACTATGATTTGATTGCTTATTTGTACCCGGACTATCATTAAGTGTTGTACCTTGTGATTCTTGACGAATTTATCTTTTCTTTTATTTACACTGAGAGCATATGCACCAAGACAAATTCCTTGTGTGTCCAATCACACTTGGCCAATAAAAAATTCTATTCTATTCTATTCTATATATCGCTTCACAGTGTTTCTTTACAGCCCTCTCTAAGCAGTTTAAGAGTCAGAATATTGCCCCCCAAAAATCTGGGCCCTCATTTTATCAAACTCAAAGGATGGAAGGTTGAGTCAACCTTGAGATGGTGAGAATCGAACTGCTGGCAGTCGGTAGAATTAGCCTGCAATACTGCATTCTAACCACTGTGTCATTGCGGCTTAGAGGCAGTGGTATTTAAAAATATAAATATTTATTTATATTTACTAGTATCCAGTGCTATAACCTAATCCAGACAGTTATCCTTCTAGGGAGGAGCAATAAAATAGTGCAACAAGAGATCACAATATTGCTGTTTAAGGTACACATACAGTAGATAATATCAAGGATACTAAAAAAGCAACCTTATGTATACAGTTTTCGCTTCCCCCTTTTTTCCTTTTGCACTTTTTATTTTATATTTTTCTTTTTTTAAAAAAAACCTTTGTATTAGGGTTTTTTTTGCATTTTTTAAATTGTAATAAAATTATTTTTAAAAAGATAGTATCAGGAAGGATACTGCAAGTATGAAGTATAACAAAGAAATCATTTCAATAGCTCATCAAAGCATTCAGAAGAAGGCAGTTTTTTTATCTTACTGTTTCAAATGTTAATTAACCAAACCTATATAATCTGAGGAATATTTTGCTCTGGGTTCTCTTTCCTGCTGTAATTGTATTTTAATAAAGTATACTTCATTGCACCGATCTCCAAATGTTTCAGTTTTAATTTCATCCTTCCTTTAACCTCGGAACTCAACTGGTTATATTGCCAAGATCTGAAAAAGTAGTTGGCTTATTTGCACCACAAATGAAGAATGGTTGCAGGAATTAGGTATGTCTAGTCTAATGAAAAGGACTAGAGGTGACATGATAGCAGTGTTCCAATATCTGTCAGAAAGAAGAGATCAAAGAAGAGACTGGACAATCATTTGTCTGAAATGATACAGGGTCTCCTGCTTTACCAGGGAGTTGAACTAGAAGACCTCCAAGGTCCCTTCCAACTCTATTATTCTATATTATATTATTCTAATCTCCAAAGCATCTGAAGGCAGGATATGAAGCAATGGATGGAAACGTATCAAGGAGAGAATCAACCCACAACTAAGGAGAAATATCCTGACAGAACAATGAATCAGTGGAACAGCTTGCCTTCAGAAGTTGTGGGTACTCCATCACTAGAGGTTTTTAAGAGATTGGACAACCATTTGTTTGAAATATAGGGTTTCCTGCTTGAGCAGGGGGTTGGACTAGAAAACCTCCAAGGTCCCTTCCAACTCTGTTATTCTATTTTATTCTATTCTAATCTGCAGAAGGCCTGACTTATTAAAGGGACAACTTCTTGTCCTTTTCAATTCCTAGTGTTCTTTCCACTATTAATGGAAAGAATATTGGCAGTTGAAAGGGATAAGAAGTTGTCCCTTTGGTATAGTTGAACACGGAGACCAATACAAGAGCAACACTGTTATTTATTAAATACTTTTAATTTTTTATGAGCATTTTTTATTTTTGGTTGAAATACAAATTATGATTTTTCCCCCCACGTGCTGCTTGCCATTGCACAATCATGTCCTGATGACTTTTTTTTCTGGTCATATTGTCATGCTCTGCCTTCATCTTCTATCCAACATGTGCTTGAGACAATCTAAAGTCATCTTAGGGGTTCTGATGTCTGAGGCACCTCAAAGCTCTCCTTAGCTGCTCTAGTATTAACTGATGGGAAAATCTGAGATATTTTGTTGGTGATACAGTCTGGCGACCCCTATTGGGTGGGAACAGCCTGGACATTATTGAACACTTGAAGGTTTTGTGGACAGGATATTCTGATGTACAGGTACTCCTCAACTTACAACAGTTCATTTAGTGACCATTCGAAGTTACAACGGCACTGAGAAAAAGGACTTATGACCATTTTTCACACTTACAATCCTTGTAGCATCTCCCAGGTCATTTAATCAAAATTCAGACACTTAGCAACTGATTCTTATTTATGATGGTTGCAATGTCCCGAGGTCACGTGATCTCCTTTTGCAATCTTCTGACAAGCAAAGTCAATGAGGAAGCCAGATTCACTTAACAGCCGTATTACTAGCTTAAGAACCATAGTGATTAATTTAACAAATGTGGCAAGAAAGGTTGTAAAATGGAAGCAAAATTCACTTAACAAATGTCTCACTTAACAACAGAAATTTTGGGCTCAATTGCCATCGTAAGTCGAGGACTACCTGTATAGCTTTTGATTTTGCTTATGTTGTCTCTTAACAATTTTCTGTTCCCATAAATTGTTTTCAAGTATAACCCTGAGCCTCCTTGGTCACAGTAAATATACCAATTTGGTTACTTAATTCATCTAACACTCCATTTATTGTTACACACCCGTATATATCACAATGTGACTGATCAGACAATAGAAGAAAAAGAAGACAACTCCGAGACTTAAGACAGTGTGTCTTTTTTTTTAAAATAAAGTTTATTAAATTTTACACATTAAAAACATCTTATATACATTTGTCTCAATCCTGGAATATCGACTTTCATTATTCCTAATAGACACATTTCTGGTTTAGATTCAATTCACAGTGTATCTTCTTCTACAGCTGTTATGAAATGTGCTGAAAACAACAACACTACTCTACTTTCTTTCTTTTAGTTACGTATTTATTTAAATGATTTATGTTGCTACCCATCTTAAAAACACAACTCTGGGCAGCTTACAATAGTCTTCTAGATTAAATAATCCTTTTTCCACATACATTAACAAAGGTATAATTACTGAACATCGCCATCACTTTGCTCCCAAAAAATACAATTGTGGTAAAATATTGGATACACTTTTAAACTTACATAAATTTACCTCAGGTTGTTAGGCCTCATCATAACATCCAAACATGAAGGGCAGATCACATTGTTAAGAAACTGGTGTACTTCTGATTTACAGGTAGTCCTCCACTTACAACCATTCGCTTAGTGACCATTTGAAGTTACAACAGCAATGAAAAAGGTGATTTACAATTGGTCCTTGCTCTTAAAACCATTGCAGCATTCCCATGGCCACATGATCAAAATTCAGGCATTTGGCAATCAGCCTGTATTTATTATGGTTGCAGCATCACGGATTGCCATTTGCAACCAGTTTCTGGTTTCTGACAAGCATAATCAATACAGAAAGCTGGATTTGCTTAATGACTGTTTGATTCACTTAATAACTGCAGTGATTTGCTTAAGAACCATGGCAAAAAAAAAAGGTCCTTAAAAATCGGGCACAACTCATTTAAAAACCACCTTGCTTGTTAACAGAAATTCTAGTCCCAACTGTGGAAGAAAGTCGAAAAATACCTATATAGGTAGTCCTCGGACTTAGGACCACAACTGACCCCAAAATTTGTTAAGTGAGACATTTGTTAAGTGAATTTTGCCCCACTTTGTGACCTTTCTTGCCTCAGTTGTTAAGTGAATCACTGCAGTTGATAAGTTTGTAACCCGTCTGTTAAGGAGGGAATCTGGCTTACCCATGGACTTTGTTTGTCAGAAGGTCGCAAAAGGGGATCACATAACCTTGGGACACTGCAACCCTCGTAAATATGAACCAGTTTCCAAGCATCTGAATTTTGATCACATGATCATGGGGGTGCTGGAAAGATCGTAACTGTGGAAAACGGTCATAAGTCACTTTTTTCAGTGCCGTTGTAACTTTGAATGGTCACTAAATGAGCTGTTGTTAAGTCGAGGACTACCTGTGTATGGCTTTTCCCTAAATGAGTTAATTTCAAATAGGGTTTCAGTTGAGATACTAAAGCTCTTTCCACACCCCTCTGCGGTGGAGCTCTTGCCTCACAATCAGGAGGTTGTGAGTTCGATCCTAGGTAGAGGCAGATGTAGTGTCTCCTGCTTGGGCAGGGGGTTGGACTAGATGACCTGCAAGGTCCCTTCCAACTCTGTTAATCTGTTAATCCCTTGTGTTGTTTCTTCATAGTCAATTAAGCCACCAGAGTTACTCCGTCTTTCCGCTTTCCATAAATGAACGGGCCTTCTCTCTCACATGAATCCGCTTATGGGAGTTATGTGCTCTGCTCAACCTGAAGCTTTTTCGACACTCCAGGCACGTGTAGAGTTTCTGCCCAGTGTGGGTGCTTTTATGAAAAGCGAGGGATCTGCTCCGTTTAAAGCTCTTATCGCATTCCAGGCATTTGTAAGGTTTCTCTGCTCTGTGGATCTTTCGATGGGAAGCAAGGCCGCTACAGGTACTGAAGGACTTTCCACATTCAACGCATTTGTATGGCTTCTCTCCTGTATGAGTCCTTTTGTGGGAAGCGAGGACGCTGATCCACCTGAAGTTCTTCCCACATTCCAAGCACGTATAAGGTTTCTCCCCCGTGTGGATCCTTTGATGGAATGTAAGCGAGCTGCCATTGCTAAAACATTTGCCACACTCCGTGCATTCATGCAGCTTCTCCCCCGTGTGGCTCTTTTTATGGGTTGAAAGGAGAATGGAACCGTTTACTACACTCCGAACATTTGTAGGGTTTTTCCTCCGTGTGGGTCCTTTTATGGCGAGCAAAGAGACGGCTGCCGCTGAAGCTCTTTCCTCACACTGTGCACTGATACGGTTTCTCGCCCGTGTGGGTCCTCTTATGGGAAGTAAGTTCCCTGCACCTACTGAAGCTCTTGTCACATTCCGGGCATTGATAAGGCTTCTCCCCTGTGTGGATCCTTGTATGAACAGTAAGGCCGCTGCTCCACCTGAAGCTCTTCCCACACGCCGTGTATTCGTACGGTTTCTCCCCAGTGTGGATCCTTTTGTGGGACGAAAGGGACCTGCGTTCAGTGAAGCTTTTCCCACAATCCGTGCATTGGTAAGGCTTCTCCCCAGTGTGGGTCCTTTTATAAGCTGTAAGTGAGCTACTACCCCTGAAGCACTTACCACACACCAAGCATTGATATGACTTCTTCCTTGGGTGGATTCCTTCATGTGATGTTACAGTTCTACTTTTGCTGTCCCCACATTCCATGCAATTGCACGGTTTCTGTCTTGCACAGACTCCTTGAGGTAAGTTAAGAGGGAACATCAAATTGCAACTTTTCCAGTCCTTACTATGTTTGTCCGCCTTCTCCTCAGGATGTGTTTTGAGAGGTTTGTGTAAGTCTGATGTATCCTTGAATATCCTCTCTAAGCACTCTCCCCATCTATTTCCTTCATAATCCTGTTGAATCGACAACTTCTGGATTTCTGGACATGGGGAAGTAGAGAATGTCCGTATCCTTTTGTCCAAGTGGTTTCTCTCGTGCCTTTTTGGCCTTTCTTGATTTTCAATAATTTCTTTTCCCATTTCATGTTTGAATATCTGGGATGGCACCATACCTGTCTTTTGGTAATTCTTATTCTCGTGGTCAGCTGCTGTTTTGAAGACAAAGGTAGAAAAGACAAAAAAAATAATAAAAAAAATTAGAAGTTTAAGACACAAAATGTATGAGTCATAGAAAGGAAAATATATTGGCTACATCTCTTATTTACTTAAAAAACTAAAAACTGATAAAAGTTTCAGTCACAATAGGAATAGGTACAGCCAAGGCAATAACAATAAACTACGATAATAAAGCAAGCAAATACAATAATTAAAATTATAATTAATCATAAAGAAATACTTGCATGCTTCCTAATCCTGGAGTTCCACAAATGCCTAACGAATCAATCAAAATTTTGCCAACTTCCGGAATTCCATGAGAATATTGTGGAGGAGCTGTTCCAGAAAAAGGTGCCTCCAATGAGAATCCCTGTTTTGGGGCCCTCTCCAATAACTTTTAATAGATGGGGACCTTCAGCAACATTAGATTGGGTGAGCAGAATCTCTATCTATCAATTGGTTATTCAATTTATCAATCTCATTTAGGTACCGCTCATCTCACTCTTACTCACTATAGGATATTGGTCTTAAAGTAGCCGGGTCAGAGCCATAAAGGATTTTATAAGTAGTAACCAGCACCTTGAATTATACTTGCAAACATATTTTCAGCCAGGGCAGCTTCTGTAGTAGCATTGTTTGTCTATGAGAAGATTGCCCAGTAAGCCCATTTGCTACTGCATTTTGTTTCTGGGTGATTTTTCAAGGCAGTTCCCTGTAAGGTAATTAGAGTAATCCATATGGCAGAAGACAAGAGCATGAATAACCATCTTCAGTGTTTCTACCTGAATCACACTTGGGATATCAGCGGCCCTGCTGACTCACCCTCCAACTGCTGTTTTAGTAAGAGGTGTGGATCTAGAACAGAGGTCTTCAAACTTGGCAACTTTAAGACTTGTGGACTTCAACTCCCAGAATTCTCCAGACAGCATAGCTGTCTGGAGAATTCTGGGAGTTGAAGTCCACAAGTCTTAAAGTTGCCAAGTTTGGGGACCCCTGATCTAGAAGGACTTCCAAATTGTAGGGCTGCTCTTCATTTGAAGAGCAGAACTCTTGTCAAGAATTAAACATGGTATAAGTTCCTGAAAGGTTTTGCTTGACTCTAAGCCTATGCTTCTCCATCCAAATCTTGATAAACTCCCAATGGAGATTTATAACAGCTACCTCATCATCTTTTTCTACAAGACTTCCCTGCTTCTCTATATACTTTGATTAAACCAAATTTACTACTGACTTTTTCAACAAAGTTAGATTTTTGGGGGACTATTTCTACATTTGTTTTCATTTCTCAAAGCAACCAAAACAAAACACTACTGTTAAAATGAGGCCTGACCAGAAGAGAATGATGAATTTGCTTCTCTTAATGTAAAAATTGCATTTGCCTTTTTTGTAATCCCTCCCACCGCTGAGCCCTATTCTGTTTATGAACTATTCTTTCAAGATATTTATAAAACAGTGGGCTGAATCTGTTTTCAATAAGATTAAAAAGAAACTAGAGAAAAAAGAAATGACTAAACTACTCTCTCAAATGTTAGTTAAGAAATTGTTCCAAATCAGCAATTACTTGTCAATTTTTTCCCTTTCTTCAAATTACTGGATAAACAGAACATTCTGAATAAGCATTTGGGAGGGGTGAACATTACCATCTGACTTTTGAGTACAGAATAGTTTCTCCAACTGTCTGGACCAGAGCAAAAAAAGGCTCTTACCCAGAAAAGCCACATGCCTAAAGTTCTCCAGCATGGCTTCTTTTTGGTCATACTTCAGGAGACCCCACTCCTCTTCGATAAAACACAGAGCCACATCCTTGAATGACACAAGACCCTGACGAAAAACAAATATTTTTCCTATTAACAGACTTCATTCAACTTTTCTTTCTTTCTCCTCACAATCAGGAGGCTGTGAATTCGATCCTAGGTAGAGGCAGATATTTCTCTCTCTGGGCACAATGAGAATATATCTGCTGAACAAAACTCCGCATTGGCGACAGGAAGGGCATCCGGCCATTAAACACTCTGCTAGCTCCATTCAGTTGCCCAGACTCCAACCCGCAAGGGATTATGGGGTCGTTAAAAGATGATGATTCAAGTTTTCTTTCTTAACTTAAATTTAGAACCCAACTTTTTTTCCCTGAAGGAATCAGAACTTTAAGAGAAAAGTAGACAAGAGCTCACAGTCTATTACTACACCAAGAAGCGTAGTAATTTTCTGCATTGTTCAGCTCACACACCTCAATTCACACCTTTGTAGTCAAATGTTTCCAGCAAAAGGGACACTTATTTGACATACTAATTAGTGGCTCCAGTGGTCATCAGAAATCACTGATATTCCTTCTGAAAAACTAATGATGCTGTTGATAAGGTCATCCAGGGATGGGAAATTCAGAATATCCAGATGATAAGAGGCAAAATTCTGCTCTGAGTTCCAAAGAGATTGGTCATGCTCTGAATCATTGACTGGATTTGGAACTACCCGGATTAAAGCAATTCCAGAAATGGTTGAAAGACAAAGTGAAGTGACCTTGGGATAGGTCTACAGTTTGATTTAAGCATTAATATTTGCCAATCTGGGGAAGGAGAAATTCTTATCCTACCTGAACTGGGACTGTATTTGCAGTTTCTGCTTCAATATGAAGAGGAGATGCTTCTACAAGAATCAGAGGTGTTGTTCTACTCTTTAAGAATGAGTTACAGATGGCAGAAGAAGCAGGTGTATCAAAAATTAATAAATTGTGCAGAAACACTACATTCAAAACCCATTCTTGCCCACAAGGTCAAGGTTTAATAGTAAAAGAATCCATGAATAGTCTAATATCAGTTCAGAGTTGGGACTTCACCGCGCTCATAATGAACTGCCATCCCCTCTTACTTGGTGACGTGTCCTGAGCTTGATCCTCTGGAGAATTCACTTCCAACAGCAGCTCCTGGGAAGATTTAGACCAGTGGTTCTCAGCCTTTCTAATGCCGCGACCCCCCCGCCGCTGTGACCCCCCCGCCACCGCAACCCTCCCTGCCCCCTCCCCGCGTGGGATGAGGTGACAAAGGGGGCGTGGCACCAGGGGTGAAATGCTCCCGGTTCGGGCTTGCCTGCGGGTCGCCGGACAGCTGATAGCGACGGAAGCGGGAGACTTCTCCCGGACGCCGCCATTTGGGTTCTTTTACCCTCTGCGCATGTGCAAAGCGTTCTGCGCATGCGCAGAGGGTAAAAGAACCCAAATGGCGGCATCCGGGCGGGTGGGCGAAGTCTCCCGCTTCTGTCGCTATCGGCTGTCCGGCGACCCGCAGGCACGGCCGAACCGGGAGCATTTCACCCCTGCAAGTGACAGTGGCACCAAGATGGCGGGCTAACGCACGCGGTGACCCCTGTGAAATGGTCGTTCGACCCCCAAAGGGGTCGTGACCCACAGGTTGAGAACCGCTGATTTAGACAGATGCACCCTTGGTATGGGCCATTTGGTGACCCTCTCCATCAATGGCACTTGCATTTGAAATGGCTGTCAGGAACAAAGAACAAAGAGAGTAGATTCTTGACCTGTGCTCTAACATTTGCATCAGCTTCCCACCCCATCCATCACTGGGCTGGAAGGAGGACTTGGCTTCTGCTTTTCCTGAGACATTCTCAAGAAAACACAATGGGCTTGCCTAAAGAGGAGACGAACCTCCTTGTGTTGTTAGCTCCAGAAATGGCACCAAGAGAAGGGTTTAAGGATGCAAAAGGATTGTTTCTTCATGCTCCACCTGGAGTGCCAGGATGAAAGAGGCTCTCACCTGCAGCTTTCTCTGCTTCTTGTCCTCAGCCTGACTCAGGAGGAAGCCTTCAACCAGGGCCAATGCTTGAGAACTGGTTTCTGCTCCACACTCCTTCACCCAGCTTCCCAGCTCTGGATGGCCAGGAATTGCTCCAGGATCACCAAGTCCAGGATCTCAGCCTTGCTATGCTTCTCTGGCTTCAGCCACCGACAACAAAGATGGTAGAGTTGTCTGCAAATCTCTCGAGGCCCCAGGGTCTCCTGGTAGCGGAGATTCCTGAAGTCCCGACATGGTGTATCCAAAACAACATTTTCTTCTTTCTGTATCTCCTGCTCCATTCTTCTCCCAAGCTGCCAAGAACTCTTCACTCAATTAGCAAGAGATCCTTTTCCTGCTAGGTACGGCAAGTTGATTTTCAAACTGAACTACAAACTGCTACAAAGGACCTCCAAAAACCCCTTTAATTTATGGGCCCATAATTGCATCAATTGGATATGAATAAACCTCAATAGGGCATCTTTGATTTTGAAGCATTTTTGTTTCCACAGGTACTTCCTATGCCAAAGGGGAAAAGAGAAAAATATAACAGCAAAATTTTACTGGAATGCACTTCAGAAATTCTCACAAAGATCAGGTCTGCACAACACGCCAGAACAGGCTACAACAGGGCTTCTGGTTGTCCAGCCACCACAGTAACTCATTCGATAATTTATTCGGCAGGCATAGATTATCAGTTACATTGTGAGAACACACAGGAATTCCTATCTTTAGGTATATTAAGCTCCAGTGATGGTCATTTGGAGGCATTCCTCAGTTAGCTGCAATCCAGGCTTTGAAATGGAATATAATGACTATATTATCCAGGGTTCATTGAGGTTCTCAGGAAGGATCCCCCCACACTGGACTTGTTTTGCTGCCTTTATACAGAGCAGAGCCAAACAAAGCAAGATCAAGGCAGGCTTCTGATTTGCTTTTTGAGGCTTTGCAGGGCAAGAATCTGCTTTCCCCATTACACACACACACACACACACACACACACACACACACACACACACACAAGACTTTGTGTGTGTGGCAAGACTTTGAGTGAGAGGGACCTTGGCGTCCTAGTGGATGATCACTCATGAGCCAGCAGTGTGCAGCAGCAGCCAAAAAAGTAATACAATTCTGGGTTGTATAAACAGGCACAGAGACGACTCTCTGTAGAGTACCTCTCCACATTATTTCCCCTTGCCACTCTTGAGTCGCAGGTGATGTGTTTAGCTCTTAAACAGCATTCTCCGTCCCCAAGTCAATAGAGAAATTTTATTTCTCTTGCCTGCTGGTAAATGAAGAATGTCCCTTCCCAGTTGCATCCAGTCCCCGAAGCTCAGATTCTGGAATCCGATCGTTGGGGATATAGCTTCCTCGCAGCCACCAAGACGGATGCATTGCTTCGAGAAGAGAAAATCTACACTAACACTCAAGTTTATTCCCGCAGCAACTTCCCGGGATTCCATTCCTCTGCAGGGGATGAAACGAGAGGGCTTCGCCCTAGAGCGGCAACACTCCTCGCGGGGAATAGTGTAGCTCACTTCCTGCCCTCGCCTTCAAAATCTCCCTTCAGCCTGGCAGAGGAGCGCATGCGCCGTTCGACTTTGAAGCTAGACTGCTGCCAGGACTTCAAGGTTCGAAAGAGGAGAACTACGGCAGCAGCTTAATTCGGTTTAGCTGCATTAAAAGCGAAACGAGTTGATAAATGTCTATGGAGATTCTCAGTCATCCAGGTCATAGTTGTCCCCAAAGATGCTTTTTTCCAGTTGCCTCTTGAAAAAGCACCTTTGGGGAACAAACGCGTTGGTATTTTTCCGGGGTAAGTGATACAGGGTGTTTGAACTCAAATAGCATTCGATATTTGCAAATATTTAATAGGAGATTGCCAATTTGTTATGATAATAAGTCTTCCCTGATATTAAAAAATTCAACGATCACACATTGAGATTTAAAACTTAAAAAACAGTTTGGAAAATATAATTTCTGGCCCCCGTTTCTCCTCTTATTTATTTATTTATTTATTTATTAAATTTGTATGCCGCCCAACTCCCAAGGGACTCTGGGCGGCTCTTCCCGCATTCCATGAACATTCACATTGTCAACACAGAGATAAACATCCATACAAGGGGAAAAAAAGAGGCCAAAGGACTTTTTTAGATTCAGGGACGTTAAAAAAAATCTGTTCTACGAGGCAGAGATACAAACTCTTAATTCTTTATTGCCACCTACTGGCTAGAGATAATCAAGGGATCCATCTGTATAGCTTTATGAATTAAAAAAGTTTGTGGCAGGAAAGAATAAACAATGTAGTGCACCTGAATCAAATCCACAAAAGTTAAGTTTCACTGCAAACGCCAAAGTAGTTCGGGGACGCTTTTAGCTGATCTTACTATGAAGCCTGCAAGTAGGCTGTCCATTCATAATCACAGGGAGCTTCCTCTCCCCTTTCTTGCTCGCGCTGGGGCTTTGCAAGGGAAAAGTATGGCCTTCCTCTTCCGCAACGACCAGATCTCTCCCTATTTTCCTAAGAAACGGAGGAATCCTCTCCCTTCTATGGGGCTGCACGTGCAGATTTTAACTTTGCACCGTGCGTTTTTCTTTCTTGCACCACACACGGAAAGCGAACTTAGAAGATTTCTCCCCTCCCAGGCTCTCCCACCACCCAGATTCCCTTTAAATATTCGCCTTCACTTAATTTTTGGTATTTTCTTTCTGGACAGCCAACGCGACAGTCACTTGTTTTGAAAGCAAAGGCACACCTGGACTTTATACTTGTGACCATTTTTCAGAGTTTCCCCTTTTCTCACGGGGCCGGTCATTCGAAGGGTTAAAATAAAAGAGCGCTTCTTCCTAGAGAGGAGAAATTCCAGTGGGCGATCATGGTTTCCTCTCCCTTTACATACCACACGTCCTCTCCGTCTATCAGCCAATGCTAACCGGAATGGGGCGCATGCTCAGTTCCATTTCGAAGCTAGACGAATGCTCGGTGTTCTAAGATTCGCGATGCGAACCTGCTTGCCGAATTTTGCAGGTGGACCCTGGAGAGTCTCAGAGAGGGTTAGGGTCTGAGGATGTACATGCATTTTTGTTCAAATGAACAGCATTTTACAGTACTGATAGATATATTCCATTCCAGTTTATTGCTGTCGAACAGATAATAATCAAACTAAAGCTTAGATAGTGTTGAACTACGTTTGTAAAACAACCTAACATAAGTGAGATCCAGGATACATCATGATTATATAATGGATCATAATTAATATATCATTAATTTAAATTAATATGTATAATAATGTACATTATTTCCCCTTTTCTCTAATACAGCGTGTAATAGAGTAAGAGCTAAAAAAAAAGTTAAGTTGAGAATCCTACACAATTCATTTTATATTTCAGCTCATAAGGCTTTAAACCTTCCTCCCTTTTTGGTTGATTGATTGATTGATTGATTGATGAGCCCCTTTACAGTGTTGGACAGCATAATTCACTTAACAACTGTCTTGCTTTGCAACAGAAATTTTGAGCTCAATTGTAGTCATAAGTCAAGGACTATCTGTACTTTAGAAACTCACTGGGTGGTTTTGGTCATCCAGTCTCTGTCCATAATTTCACCCGTTTGCTTTTATGGGAATAGTTAATAGTTCAGTACTGTTATAGTTCTTTAAAAACCAGACAGATTAACAGAGTTGGAAGGGACCTTGTAGGTCATCTAGTCCAACCCCCCCCCCCGCTCAAGCAGGAGACCCTACACCATTTCTGACAAATGGCAGTCCAATCTCTTCTTGAAAGTCTCAAGTGATGAAGCTCCCACAACTTCCGAAGGCAAGCTGTTCCATTGGTTGATTGTTCTCACTGTCAGAAAGTTCCTCCTTATTTCTAGGTTGAATCTCTCCTTGATCACTTTCCATCCATTATTCCTTGTCTGGCCTTCAGGTGCTTTGAAAAATAAGTGGTTCTTCTCCTCTCTGTGACAACCCCTCAAATATTGTAAGACTGCTATCATGTCTT
>QLTV01003144.1:157335-174299 GCA_003457575.1 Thermophis baileyi
TATTCTATTCTATTCTATTCTATTCTATTCTATTCTATTCTATTCTATTCTATTCTATTCTATTCTATTCTATTCTATTCATGGGCTGGAGGACTCAGGGGGTCCCCCTCCCCTTTGATAGCCCATAATAGGTTGCATGATCTTCACTTATAGCCCCTTGAGGAACAGAAGTTCCCAAACGAATTTCTCAAGGGGACCCTCTTGGCCATCTGCTAAGCTTGATGAGAAGCCTCCCCTAGATGGTCCCCTCCCCACAACCACTTATCCAGCCCCACAGACTCACCTTTCTTGCTCTTCAGGTAGGAGAAGAGCCCCATAGCCAGAAAGGCCACCCCCAGCACGGCCCCCGTCCTCTGCTCCTGGCAGAGTTGGAGGAATGGGGCTCTGGGGAAGGAGAAGGAGCCTCACCTGAGCAGGAGAATCAGGTCTACCTTCCCCCAGGAAGGTCCATTCCGGCTCCCTCCACATGGAGGGTCTTTCTCCCTTCTCAGGGCAGGATGGTATCCCCAGACCAGGAAGGGAGGGAGGGCTTTACCCCACTGGACAGTGATGGGGGCCTCCAGGCTGGCATGCCCCACCTTGTAAGAGTAGAGGTCCCCCCACTGGAGCTGGGTCTCCAGCATCACCTGGAGCTGGTAGGTCCAGTCTCTGTTCTGGAACTCCTCCCCAAAGGTCACACCCTCCTTCTCCTGCCGGCCGTTCTTCAGCCACTGGACCTCGATCTCCACGGGGTAAAAACCCGTCGCGGTGCAGAGGAGGATGGTGTTGGGGGAAGCGGGGTCCATCTTGGTGGGGGAGATGGTAATGGTGGGCTTGACTGGAGGGAAGGAGAAGGACATTAGAGACACAACAGGACCCAGAACAGAAGACTAAGTTGGTTATTTCAGGCCAGGGTCCCATTTTTTACTCCTAAAAATATTCTATGTTTTGAGTGTCTATGGAGATACTCCGTCATCCAGGTCATGGTTGTCCCAAAAGTGCTTTTTCAAAAGGCAACCGGACTTTCTTTATTTTTCCTTGAAGATGTTTCGCTTCTCATCCAAGAGGTTTTTTCAGTTTTGACTGTAAGTCAGAGTTCTTGGTTGCTTTTCTCCTTGATTGGTTTCCATCCGTCGCTTCTTGTCCTGCCTTCAATGCCCCAAGACGGAAGGAACCTCCTTCCAGATGTGGTGGAGATGGAAAGAAACCCAGAAGGGCTTTGAAGGCAATGACCAGCACCTTGAACTGCACCCAGAAGCAGATTGGCAGCCAATGCATCTCGTGGAGCAGTGGTGTCACATGGGTCCCCCTAGGGACTCCAAGAAGTGCCCATGCTGCCACACTCTGCACCAGTGGAAGTCTCCAAATGCTGTTCAAGGGTAGGCCCATGTAGAGTGCATTGTAGTAGTCCAGACGTGAGATGACCAGAGCTTGAATGACTGAGCGCAGGGACTCCTGATTCAGGAAAGGCTACAACTGGTGTACCTACCAAGTTGTGCAAAGGCTCTTCTAGCCACAACTGCAACCTGCTCCTTGAGAAGAAGTCATGAATCCAGGAGAATACCCAAATTGTGAACCAGGTCTGTCTGGGGTAGTGCCACCCCCCTCAAGAATTAAGCTGGGTAAAGTCCCGGATCTTGAAGCTCCCTGCACCCAAAGCCACCCAGTCTCCTGTAAAAGCACCTTTGGCACAACCATGACCTGGATGGCTGAGAATCTCTGTAGACTTTTAGCCATGCTCTTTGGGATGAACACCCTTCGAATGGTGCAGGACTGTGAACTTCCAGAAAATAAACATTGCCGACTACAGGAACCAGTTGCACTTCAGTTTGAGATGGAGACAACTCAGACTCATCCCCAACAGTCTGCGCCTGTATCCAACAGTGAAGGGACCCAGGAAATGGAAAACATCCTGCAGCCAAGAAGGCTCCACATCCATTTGCACCACTCAGGTGACACAGATAAACCTCCAAGTGCTTCAACGACCCTCTAAAAGGATGCAAATGACCAGCTGTCTGCAAGGAGTATAAATCCTTCCATTCCCCACCGTTCAGTCAGAACTGAAGAAGCTTCTTGGACAAGAAGTGAAACGTCTTCAGAGAAAAAACAAGAAAGTCCAGTTGCCTCTTGAAAAAAGCACCTTTGGGACAACCGTGACCTGGATGACGGAGACTCTCCATCGACAAAGGAGCCAAACCAACACAAAACTGCACTGCCCAGACCCAAACCCAAAAGGATATCACGGTTGATGGTATCGAAGGCTGCTGAGAGCTCAAAGAGAGCGAGGAGGGTTGCACTACCCCCGTCCCTCCCTCACCAGAGATCACCAACCAGTGTGACCAATGCCGTTTCCATCCCATAATTGGGCCTGAATCCTGACTGGGAGGGGTCCAGATACTACATTTCATCCAGGACCCCCTGAAGCTGCCATGCAACCCCCTTTTTTACCACACTCCCTAAGAAGGGAAGATGGGAGACTGGAGGAAAGTTATCCAGGCAGGTAGGATCAAGCGATGGTTTCTTAAGGAGGGGGGGGCGCAACCAGGGCCTCCTTAGAAGCCCCCCTCCCCGGGAAGGTCCCCTCCTATCGTGAGTATTTCTAGCAGGTGGGTTCAAGCAAAACTTGCTGCTCTCCATCCAGGAGGCTTTCACGAGCCAGGCGGGAGGACAGGATCCTTGTACAGATCTGTTGCATTGACAGCATGGAGGATCCTGTTCACTTCATCAGGTCCAACAAGATCAAACTGTTCCCAGATAACTGGGCAGGAACACTCCCTGGGCATTGAATCAGCGTGAGTTTGGCCATCAGGTGTGGCACAAATTCCTCTGGGTGGCCTTGAAGGTGATCAGCCGAGCTCTCCTCTCCCAAAATAGCAATAGCACTTAGCAATAGCACTTAGACTTATATACCGCTTTACAGTGCTTTATAGCCCTCTCTAAGCGGTTCACAGAGTCAGCATATTGCCCCCAACAATCTGGGTCCTCATTTTACCCACCTCGGAAGGATGGAAGGCTGAGTCAACCTTGAGCCGGTGAGATTTGAACCGCTGAACTGCTGAACAGTCAGCTGAAGTAGCCTGCAGTACTGCACTCTAACCACTGCGCCACCTCGGCTCTAAAGGGATCGGGTAACCCGGAACAGGGCTGTTGGACGACGCTTTGAGGATACAATAAGGACGGAAGAATCTGGAGCAGAGAATTAAACAATCCATGGCTTCAGGGCTGAATGAAGGTAGGATGTGTTTCTTAGGACCCCAAATACAGTTTTAATCTTTGTGGGTGTTTTTTGACTCTCTCCTCCAAATCAGGAACCTTCCCAGGTACGAAGACGGAAGGGATTTGGCTGCAGGTGAAGCTGAGTCTGTGACCAAAAAAAGGAGTTTCGGGGGAGGGGGGCTTTTCTCCCCCAAAATCGGCTGAACAAAATTTCTCAGCCTTTGAATCAGCTTCTTCTCAAGGCAGAGGAAACACCAGACCAGGATTCTGCGTCATTGGGGTTTTTATATCTTGGTTTAAGGACTGAATCATGATCAGAGGTGGGTTCCTGCTGGTTCGGACCGGCTGTATAGAACTGGTAGCGGGAATTTTCCCCCGCTCACCGAACTGGCAGCGATGGCTGGCTGGCTGGACACGCCCCCGAACTGGCTCTCTCGGCAACGCCTATGGCGCCGCCATCTTGTTTTTTTCTTCTGCACACGCGCAGAAGCTGTTTTTTGCTTCTGCGCATGCACAGAAGCTGGTTTTTTAGCAATGCGTATGCACGCGTGGGGCGTGTGAGGAAGCGAACCGGCAGCAAGGTAAGCCAGAACCCACCCCTGATCATGATTATAAATTCTAACTGGCTTCCTTTATTGGTTTGCTGGATTTAAACCTACAAATGACTCTGAATAAAGAACAAAAAGAACTAAAACCTGGAAAGAAAGGGCACACCAGACGAAAGAGCCTTCACCGATTCCCTTTTCCTTATTTTTTATACATTTTTATTGAGGGGTTATGTTATATTGTACACCAGCCTGAGCCCCTCTTTGAGGGAGGTGGGCAGTTTGGAAATATCAATAAATATCAGTAAATACAAATGAATAAATTTCGTAGATCTGAGAGGACAGAATATGTAAGGACTAAATCTTTATCCAGGAGACTCTTAATCCTCCCAAACCGGTAGGGGCCTGTGCATGACGTCACGATGATGTCACCGAACCGGATCGGTCGGTGCTGGTCCGTGGGGGCCGCCATCTTTTTTTTAAAAAAAATTAATTTTTTTTAATTTTTTTTAATTTTTTTTATTTTTTTTCTTCTGAGCATGTGCAGAAGCCGAGTTTCCAGCACTGTGCATGCAGTCGCCATCTTGTTTTCAGCTTCCTTTTTATTTTTTTATTTTTTTTATTTTTTATTTTTTTATTCTGAGCATGTGCAGAAGCTGAGTTTCCAGCACTGTGCATGCGTTGCCATCTTGTTTTTGGTGTTTGTTTGTTTTTTTTGAATTTTTTTTATTTTTCTTGCACTTCGCATGCGCGGGAGGAAGCGTACACACACACACACACACAAATTCAGAGATCAAGTTCTTATCAGCTCCACGCCTGAGTTCTTATCAGGGTGCCTGAGTTCTGAGGTATCAGCCTTTTCTGTGAGAGTTCCTAATAACAACAACCTTGAGAGGTCGATCCAGCCAATGTGACCGTCGTCCAATCAGTTCTGAGTGGTGACTTGAACCTGGATCTCAAGTCACTAGACTATTTTTAGGGGAAAACACTCGCTTTCAAACACAAGCACACAAATCCTTTGTGAAAATAATGTACAACGAGCATTCAGTCAAAAGGAAAACAGGAGGTAACTGTTCAGATAGGGTTGAGTATATCCAAAGGAAATGGCACCAGAATGAGGGCAAATCTTCCTGCCATTTTCAAAAGGAACCATTTGGTGGCACTGTCAAAGACTAATCATTGCCATCCAGCACAGTCCATCAAGTGGGTAACAGTTGGGCACTGACAGCGGTTGTGATGTCACACAGAGAGAGTAGCTGATTGGCTGGGAAGAAAAATAAAGCAACTGGGCAGTTAGGCTTTACAAAGAAAGCAGTTGGGAAGTGTCCAAGGTCTCTCCAATGAAGCCACAAGGAGACTTTTGAAGGATACGAATTAAGGGATTCCCATCAGTTTACCACTTCATCAAAACCCTCCTTGGATTAAGCTTGTAGATTCAGCTGAGCATCAACCTTAGGATTTAAGTATCTTTAAGATTTGAAAAGTAATATGTTTCTTCAAGTTGAAATGTGCCTGTTGAAAGTTGGTAAGTTCGTTGATTCAGAAAAGATTCAAAAGATTCAGGTACAAAACTAAAAAAAAAAAGGGGTGGGGGACTGATGTGTATTAGTCAACTAAGTCATGAACACATGGGTTCAGATCTTATCTTCATGAAAGCCAAACTAGATAGCCTCTCAGGTACCTTTTTAAAACGGCAATATTATTCTATCTATGATATATATATATCTATTTTAAATGAGCCCTATTGAATAGTTTACCTCAACTAGGGTCTTCCAGGACACTATTAGGACCTTCCAACTGAGATTAACTGGATTGCTATAGGCCTTCTGTTGTAGATCTTTCTTTTTCTACATTTAATAACATGGATAAATAAGGGAGAATGTTGATCAAACCTATTCTTGAGTGCCTGAATGTGTGTCATACAGAAGAGGTCCAAGTCCGATTATATCTTGATCCAATAAATAGGACAAAGAATACTGGATCTAAGTTACAGGAAGGTAGATTCTAAATTGAGGGAAAAAAATCCTAAAAAAACAGTTTAATCTTGAAACCTATGATTCGGAAAGATAAGGGGAATCCCCTTTATTTGATATATTCAAGCAAAAGCCACCAGGCTGTCTATTGTGGATGCTTAATTTGGATTCCTGCCCTGAATAGAGAGTTGGACTTGATGGCCTAACTGACCTTTTCCAACATTCAAGGATTCTTGATTCAGTCCTTGAATAGAGATTTAGGGATTATATGGAATTTCCAGGTCTTACAATTTTCCTGTGCAGGTCATTAAGCATTTTTTTTTAAAAAAAGGTTGTATTAGGGAATAAGAGGTTTGCAAATGGCTGTCACGTAATCCAATGCCACATATTCGGAGACAGTATTGTTAAGTCAACCACTGTGGCCCTGGCTTTACCTAGATTGAGATATTCATTGAATGTTGGCACTCTCAGAGTACTTAGGTTGACTCAGCCTTCCATCCTTCCGAGGTGGGTAAAATGAGGACCCAGATTGTTGGGGGCAATATGCTGACTCTGTGAACCGCTTAGAGAGGGCTGTAAGGCACTGTAAAGCGGTATATAAGTCTAAGTGCTATTGCTATTGCTACAGCAGCCCAGCTGTGGAAATATGTTGATAATAATATATGCTACCCACACTTGTGAGAAATTGTACCAGAATGAGTGCAAATCTCCCTGCCATTTTCAAAAGGAACAATTTGGTCACACTGTCAAAGACTAATCACTGCCATCCAGCATAGTCTGTCATGGGGGTAACAGTTGGACACTGACAGTTAGTGGTTGTGATGTCACATAGAGAGAGTAGCTGGTTGGCTGGGAGGAAAGATAAAGCAAATGGGCAGTTAGGCTTTGCAAGGAAAGCAGTTGGGAACTGTCCAAGGTCTCTCCAATGAAGCCACAGGGGGACATTTGAAGGACACAAATTCAGGGATTCCCATCACTTTCCCATTTCATGTCAAATCCCCCCACCCACCCAATTTAGTTTGTTGGTCCAGCTGAGCATAATCATCATTAGGATTTAAGTATCCTTAGGATTTAAAAAGGAACATGTTTCTTCAAGCTGAAATGTGCCTGCTGAAAGTTGGTAAGTTTGTTGATTCAGAAATGGTTCAGGTACAAATTTCTAAAAAAGGAAGAAACTGATGTGGTGTAGTCAACTAAGTCATGAACACCTGGGTTCAGATCTCATCTTCATTCGTGAAAGCCAGAATAGGTGGCATCTCAGGTACCTTTTTAAGACTGCAATATTCGATCTATGCTATTTTAAATAAGAGAGCCCCACTGAATATAGGACAGGGGTGTCAAACTCAAGGCCCAGGGGCCGGATCCAGCCTGTGGGGTGCTTAGATCTGGCCCATAGGCCCGCTCTGGAAACAGCGAAGGACTGGCCCACATTGCCTCTGCCAGCAAAAATGGAGCATTGGAGGGCTGTGCGCGGCCCGCCACGGCTCCGTTTTCGGCCATGACAGTCTCCTGCAGCCCTCTGCCAACAAAAATGGAGCCCGGGTGGGCTGTCGTGGCCGAAAACAGAGCCTCAATGAGTGACGTTGAGCTAGCCATGCCCCCCGGCCTTTATGGCAGGTCAACCACTGTGTGCCTGGATTTACCAATTGAATATTGGCACTCTCAGTGCTTAGAGCAGCCTAGCTTGTGGAAGTATATTGAAAATAAATCAGTGCCCAGACTGATAATTCTGAGAATACATGCGCAGCTGAAATTGATGGATTTTTCCCAATTTAGTTGTACTTTAGACTCTTTCAAGGGTGGTGAGTCAAAGGCAGGTTTTGCAGAATCAGCATTTCTAGGGGGATATGAATAATTGGGGATGGGATAGACCCAATCTTTGGATGACCAGACGAGGACTTTGCTTGCTGTGTTACTCGGTTGCAGTCTAGTGAAAGACTATGGGTTTTTGGAAGAGAGAGATGGAGAGGGGTATTCTGGGAGATGAAATGCTGGTCATGGCTTTGGGGTCAAGAGGAAAATTCAATTTTCTGTAATGTTGATGGCCATTTTTTACTGACCTCGGAAGGATGGAAGGCTGAGTCAACCTTGAGCCTGGTGAGATTCAAACTACCAAATTGCAGTCAACTGGCAGTCAGCAGAAGTAACCTGCAGTACTGCATTCTAACCACTGTGCCACCGCGGCTCTTTAGAGAAACTAAAAATCCAGTATCTCAATCATTCTTTTGCAGTGTTTCACAATCTTGGCTGCTTGAAGATGTGTGGATTTCAATTCCCAGAATTCTCTAGCCAGCATGGCTGGTTATGGAATTCTGAGAGTTGAAGTCCACTCATCTTCAAGTAGCCAAGGTTGAGAAACACTGTTCTAGGATATCCCAGCATCCTTTCATAAGGTCTCACTATTTTACCTCAGAACCAGGTCCTGGTTGCCTTCCAGATTACTTGAGGGAGGTGTTCCACAAGGTGGTGTCTGTCATAGCAAAGGCTATCTTCCAA
The DNA here is from genome assembly GCA_003457575.1 of Thermophis baileyi. Lineage (NCBI taxonomy): Eukaryota > Metazoa > Chordata > Lepidosauria > Squamata > Dipsadidae > Thermophis > Thermophis baileyi. The sequence continues at coordinate 165,545 of QLTV01003144.1, forward strand.
GGTCCCATTAGATGGCAACATTGCAGGGAAAGGATCTGGAGCAGGCCTACCCTATCCAATATGGTGGGACTGGCAGATATCTCAAGGAGAGGCGGTGTCAACCCTTTGAGGTAGCCTAGACAAGAAATGAAATTTCTGAGTACTAACGCCACCTTTATTGTCAGGTTACGGTAGTGTTTCTCAATCTTGGCACCTTGAAGATATGTGAACTTTAACTTCCAAATTCCCCAGTCAGACATGCTGTGGTTGTTCTTTCTCCTATAGCTCAAGCTATTCCTATTATAGACCATTACAGGCAATTCCACAAATATATAAGTATATAATATTAACACATGCAAATGCAAACATACATCTCTGGAGTTGCACAATCCCGTTGAAATGTGGCTGGAGATTTTGTGATTCAATAAACTAGTCACGTGATTTAGACATGACTAGTTTAAAGGGTAAATTAGTCATGTCTAAACTAGGCGACACATAAAACCACAACATGGACTGTTTGGACAGTCTGTTGTGCATTTATGAGCATGTTGGGGTCCACTGTATTGTTATGCCTGCCCACTCCAAAAGATTCTGTATACGTTGTTGAAGAAAATAATGCCCATAACTCGGGAACATCAGCAAGAACATGATCAAAACCTCACCACTTTTTGGTTATGTTGCAGGTAAAAAGGGTAGATCTTCAACAGATACTTCTGCCTCTTCTGAAAGTTTCAATAGACTCTTGGTCACTTTCCATCATGAATGAAGGTTCCTTCTGACTCAGGAAACTTATTATAGTGAACTAGTTTCTTTTATATCGCCATCCCCAAAGAAAAGAAAGAGTTGCCCAGAAAAAGTTTTACTGCAATTACAAACTTTGTGATACATCAAATATATGTGATGACCCGGGGCATGGCACAAAGGCAACACAGCCAGAGAACCGGTATGAGTCCCTGTATTGGCACCAACTTTGCCCCCAATGTCCCTTTTACTCTCCGGCCTGGAGAAAAGCTCTCTCACAAACCTGCAGATACTCCAGTCCAAAGGCTGTAAACAGAATGACTGCAATCAATCACTCCAGCAGGGCAAGATAATGAGCCCAGATGGGAAGGATAATTCCAACAAGACAAGCACATAGTAGCACGGCAATAATTCAAACAGTCCGGAGGAGTGCCAGGAATGCAGGCCACTCTCTCAACACCAGATGAACTCAGCGTTTGTTCCCGACAAACGCCCCTCCCAACTGCCTCTCCTTTAAACTCCATCCCCAGGTGTGCCTTATGAAGGGAATCATGGCCCTTTCCTTCCTCGTAAGCCATGCAACCCACGTTGCTGTCTTCTGTGTTCTTCCCTGCGCACCCTAGGATGAGGAGGGGGTGGGCCTTGGTCTTCGTCTGAACCCCCTCTCCCTTGTTCTGCCTCTCCCTTGCTCTGCCCAGGCTGATCTATCTATCTATCTATCTATCTATCTATCTATCTATCTATCTATCTATCTATCTATCTATCTATCTATCTATCTATCATCTACACACACACACACACACACACACACACACACACATCGAAAGATTTCAGTAGCTGTTTTGAAGGCTAGAATTATGGGAGTTATACTCCCTAATACATTTGCAGGAACCCACATTTTGCTGGAGAGAATTGTTGAGAACACCTTGGACTGCAAGAATGTTTCAATACTAGAAGGAGTATGTTAGAGTTTGGGGCGGGCACATCATACAAAGGTAAGATTCATGGAAGTATTTCCTGATGTTTGGAAAAATGGAAGGCAATCAATAGAGAAATGGCCAACAGATACAAGTTGGCTAGATACTATCACAGGTGACACCTGATTAAGCTTGCAAGGATTCAAAGAAAGAGTTCTGTCAATCCTGGAGAAATTTCTATTGAATCATGAGGAATCTGAACTAACTTAACTAAATGATACTATGATTGGAGAAGGGAGTGGTAGAGTTTATTATAAGCCACCCTAAGTTAATATTAAAAATATGACAAAAATTGGGTTCAAGCTACTGAAATCACTGCAATACTAGAACATGGTTGAATTCACAAATCACCTAAATCATGATGTGGTTTATTTCATTTCGGCTTAAGTAAAATGTATTTCAAATACATATCTGCCCAACTTTAAGAAAGATCACACGTGGCTCATAGCATTAGGAATCTTCACACAACACTAAGATTCAAGGATGGAATTCTATCTTAACTGCTCAAGGTGCTGAAAATAGAATAGTTGGCAATTCCTAGCCCTTTTTCTTTATGCAAACTTTAACCTTATCACAAATTGTTGCATAAGCAAGTTGGTAGTGTAATACCCACCACTGCTGTGATGCACGGATCTCATGATGTCGCTCATGGGAACATAAAACATTTATGTTCTACCTGAAATCCTGAGCAATTCTGCCAAAATATTGTGAGATTTCAACCACCATTTGCACCACAACCAACCTGTGCGACTCTCCCCACAACCAACCTGTGTGAATTATCATGGACCATAGGGGTGGGAATACTGTGGGAATACAATGGACCTCTGTTGGAAAGACTCACACTTTGAAATTACAAAAGCTTACTCATATCTGGAGAGATATCTGCATCTCTTATGACTGCCCAGAATTAACTAGGTTGCTACCTTGAATACAGTCTAGACTAGGCTTCCCCAAACTGGTGACATATCTACAATTCCTAAAATTTCCTAAAGGTATTAGGTAGGTGAAAGGAGGTTAGAGTGATGTATGGATGGTTGAAGTAAGCATTTCTGCAAGAGCCATGATTGCATAACGTTCACAATCCCAAGAAGTATATCCCACAGGGCCACCTTCCAAATGTGCGAGACCACACAGCTCCCACCATACCTAGCCAGCAGAGTGGCTTGAGAAGGAGCTCCCTTTTTAATTAAGTGCTGGGCATTAGGGATGAAGCGTCAGCTCAGTTCCGTCCCAAACCCGGAACCAGGGGTAGATTCTTTCTCCAGAGAAGGATGCGTTTGAGAAAAGGAATATGGTAGTCTTTGTTTCTACATTGAAAAATTCCACCTGTTGATAGAGGTAATCCACAAACACACGAATCTGCCGGGGTTTCTTTCGAAAAGAAAGCGTGGTGTGTTGTGGCTCAGTAAAAGCTACGTAATTTGCTTTCCCCCAATATTCTGCAATGGCCCAGATGCCTTCTTTGGTGCTAAAATCGGTCATTCCTTTTCTCTTCACTGACTCCCTGGCAACTCCCACAGCCCATTCTCCATCGTGTTTTATTTCCACCTCCCAACAGTGTTTTCCTGACTTAAACCCATTCTGGCCCAGAACCCACACCCGTTGGCTAAATCTTTTATCATTATCGGGAAGTGGTTGTTCTTCCATTCCCCATGTCGCAGTTTTCCGATCCCTGGAAATGACAAGGCGGCGATGAGCAGTGTCTGGGTCAAAGGTCACGGAAACTACAAGAGAAAAGCAAAATGGTGAACTTATTTGCAGTCCTTTGGTACTTTTTTTCCTTTCAAAATCTGCATGATACAATCTCAGTTCCCTGTTCAGCAGACTCTGGAGGCTGCAGACAACATTCTGATGGGCTGCTCAAAAAAATTATTATTTCCAGAGCTGTTGAGCCAGTTAATTTTGGGGGGGGGGGGCGGGAAAGGTGTGTCATCTGTAGTTGATGTAAATTATATAAATTGCCACAAATGATGCAATTCCATGCAGATCAATGTAATTTCAATTATAATGGACATTGGACATTCATGCACACCCCTTCCCCTACATGTTCTCATAGCATAGATTTTATTGGATTCTAAGAGAAAAGCTACAAATAGTGTTCATACAAATAAATCTAAGGTTTGAAAGTATTTGATGAAAATGATGTATATTTTGATTCCTTAAGTGAGTTTATTAAAAAGCAAAACAGTCTCAATGTGTATTTGTCAGAAAATGATGTTAGGAATGTTAAGCAAACAAAAAAAAATGTTAAAATTTTAAGACTGTTTTACTGGATATATAGATTAAATTATGATTTATGGTATTAAAAAGCTTTATTTCTTGTCCAGCCCTAATCATCCCAATGAAATCATTGTATTTATGGGGCCAAAGGCATTTCACAAATCCATTTATCATTCTTGGGATCATGCTATCTCAGAGTTCACAGAACTGCATGATGTAAAAACTTCTGCCCTAATATGAATGTTTGGATTTGTGTGTGTTGTGTAAACTTAAAAATTAGAGTAGCTGAGTAAAACCATGTGTAATGTGACTACAGCTTTTTACTATGATATTGTAAAGTATAAGTTGTTATGATTGTCTTTTGCAGGACATTCATAGAGAACTGGATCAGTCTTTTGTTCTATATTATGGATAAATTAAATTGATTTACTGTGGCTATCGGTACTGTAAATCCTGACTTCAGAAAATTAAACAACCCCCCCACAAATAAATAATTTAAATTACCTATTAAGCTACCTGGGATCCATCCACATGAATTGGTTGAAGTCGATGGGTTCAAAACACTTTGTGTCTGAAATACTTTTAAAAAATGCTCAGGTTATACGATAGGAAATGATATATATATGCAATCATTTCGGTTGAGAAGTAGAGCATGAATCATTCAATTTGCATATAAAACGAAAATACAAAACAGAAGTTTGGTTTGCAAGTTTACAAGAAATGCCCAATCATAAAAAAGGATTTTACAAATCTGAAATTGATGCCGATAAAGGTAATCGAAACAGTAACAAAAATTTTTGCAGCCCGGACCTGGTAGCTATTAAACAGAGGGGAATATGTAGTAAGAAATGGTCAGATAAAGAAATCTAAATCCCAGGCATAAATGCAATTTGAGAAAACATCTCAGACAGAACCCTTCCTATTTCTTATGAAAATAAAGGGAGGAAAGGGAGAAAGCGCATTCAGTTTTGCAAGGTTCTGTTACTGTAACCATATAATAAAAGTAATATTAGCATTCAAAGCTTCGGTGCTCTATTCTGCTCTACCTTAAAGGGTCAATGATTGGTTTCCCCCAAGCCTTCAAGGAAATACAATCTTCCTGGCTATAGGAACCTTTAAAAAGGAAGATATTAACAGGCAAGGTGGTAGCTACCTAGTGGGAATCACTAGTGGTATCAGAATGGAAGGGGGGAGAGAGATATACTGTATATTCACAAAGCAGCATTGTGCCATTACATTGTAAATGCTGTCCACTTTGTACAGACAATGTGTCATCAGCAGCATGTGTAAAAGGGGTGGAGCTCAAGGCACAGTTATACAACAGTGGTTTTGTTGAAAACAGCAAGATCATGTGAGGGAAATGCCACTGGTGGAATCAGCTTAACATCCAGAAATGCAACCAACGAAACATTTCCTGACATGGAATCATTGATGGTCAAAGCTTCACCTGCTGTCTTTTGAGAAACTGAAGGACTAAGGGATTGGATCGGGAACAGTCTTGGAGCTAATGAGGGCTACATGAGATTTTATTTAATTTAATTTATTTATTTATTTATTTATTTTGTCAAGCATGTATATGATTACAGGTAAAATATAAATATTAATGTGAGTATATAATAAGTACAAACATAGTTTGAGTACATATTTTTCAAGTACATATTTTTCGAATACATGGGGACTTTAGACAGGGACGGTAGGCATGCTGGTGCACTTATGCACGCCCCTTACAGACCTCTTAGGAATGGGGTGAGGTCAATGGTAGTCAGTTTAAGGTTTTATTTAAATTTTATTTAAATAAAATTTAAATTTTATTAAATTTTAAAGTTTAAATTTTATTCCCACAATGCCAACTCTGGGAAGTGGATTTGGTGGAAAGAAAGGGGCTGGGTTCTAGGGCTTAGTCGAGATTTGAACTTTTATCTCCCCAGTTGAAATCCATCTCTGTAACTCATTACTCACTCTCTTACTCACTCTGTAACCCATCTCTGTAACCCCTCCTGACCTCAGATACTTACCTATCAGAAGAACAATTACGGTCACATTCAAAGCAATGCTTCCTCCCAGTATGACCCAGAGTGTGATTTTGCAGCATTTCGAAGGACCTGTGGAATTAACCTTTCATTATGGACCTTCCACCAAAGATTTGCAAAGTTACAAAGAGTGAAAACCGTCATAAAATCTCCCTCCCAGTAACCAGGTTCTCACCATGTTCTAACCCATGGCATGCTTAAACATGATTTGTTAAATAAAAGCTATGATTGGTTGGGATTACCTATCACAACAGGCTGTAAACCATGGTTTGTATGCCCCAACAGCTGGCCTCACCCAATATGCTAAGCGAAAGCCAAGGAACAATAGCTCTTGCCTCCTCCCTTTGCAGTCTATTAAAATATGTTAAGGTTGTGCATACAAAGACTTAGGAGCAGGGGTGGGTTCCACTTACCTTCCCTACTGGTTCTGATCGCGATGGAAGTGTGCATTTTGCACGTGCAAGCAAAGCAAGCATGTGCGCCCCCGTCGCATCACGCAAAACACCTGGAAATGACCCTCTGTGCATGCGCAGAAGTCTTTGCGCATGCGCAGAGGGTTATTTTTCAAGCCACGGCGACCGGAGGACCGGTTCGGGAGCGTGGACTGTCAGTCTTTGCTGCCGGTTTGGCGAGTGGCGGTAAATTTCCGCTACCGGTTCTAAAGGACTAGTCCGAACCGGCAGCAACCCACCTCTGCTTAGGAGACATCTGGTGATTGTGGCTATATTAGTGAAAAGATATTCTCTAATTGAGCAATATTGGTGGTTCGCACTTATCTTCACAGTTCCTGCCTGCTGGCCACTTCTATCCATTGTACCACTCTATGGGTGCACAGAGACACTACTGTAGCTGATCCCAATTGTTTTGTTAAAGACTGAAGGCCTGAAGCTCATAATCTTCACTATATTTCTACCCCTGTCACAAGCCCAAAATATTATGCCGTGGCTTTGCTACTATGTGAAAATACAATGCTTATTTAAGAATTAATATAACAATTCAAAATGTTGCTGTTTAGGGGGGAAAAACATTTGTATTTGTTCAATTTGTTATTCATTTTGATGAGACAGTGTGGTGGTTTAGCAGTTAAGATGCTGGGCTTGTCAGTTGGAAAGCCGGCAGTCCAGGTTCGAGACCCGAGTGCCACGTGATGGGGTGAGCTCCCGTCCTTGCTCCACCTCCTGCCAACCTAGCAGTTCAAAAGCATGCAAATTGAGGTAGATAAATAGGTATCACTTAGGTGGGAAGGTAACAACACTCCATGATGTCATGCTGGCCACATGACTGCGGAAATGTCTTTGGACAGTGCTGGCTCAATGACCTTGAAACGGAGATGAGCACCACCTCCTACAGTTGGCAATGACTAGCGGAGTAAAATCCGCAGGGACTCTTTTACCCTTTTTTAACCGATTCATTTCAATGAGAACATGGTTTTTTTTTGCCATTTCAAAGGAGATAAGAATTTCAGTGAAGTTCTGATGTGTTCATATAAAACATTTCACAATAAATTATAAGTTATTTAGTTATGATAAGGTGGCCCAAGGTTGGGGGACTGAATATCCTGTCTTCCTATCATCTCTCTAAGTGTTCTCTGCAGCCTCCTTGCCTTCCATTCAATCCCCAAGGAAGCCATCATGTAGAAATCCTCCCATGGAAATCTAATCTACTGAATCTATGTGCCATCTACTTATCATCTACCTTCCCAACATCTACCTACTTACCATCCATCCGCCTGTCTTTCTAAATGTTATTAAAAGTTTTACAAAGAACATAAAAAACTAACACAAGCTCTAATAAAGACTGAAGAAGCATTTTCAATCATGGAAATGTTTCTGATGGATGAGAAGCCAAGGAAACTATGGAGTACAGGTAGTCCTCGACTTACAACAGTTCGTTTAGTGACCGTTCAAAGTTACAACAGCACTGAAAAAAGTGACTAAATGACCATTTTTCACACTTACGGTTGTTGCAGCATCTCCATGATCAAAATTCTGATGCTTGGCAACTCATATTTATGATGGTTGCAGGGTGCCAGGGTCATGTGATCCCCTTTTGTGACCTTCTGACAAGCAAAGTGAATGGGGAAGCCAGATTCACTTAACAACCATGTTACTAATTTAACAACTGCAGCGATTCACTTAACCACTGTGGCAAGAAAAGTCATAAAATTGGGGCAAAACTCACTTAACAACTGTCTTGCTTAGCAACAGAAATGTTGGGCTCAGTTGTGGTCATACGTCAAGGACTACCTGTAGTAGAAATGCTTTTTAACAGAGGGCAGTGCTGTTGGGAGTCATCTATGGCCATCTCCAACAATAACTTAAATGGCTTAAAGACAATCTCTCTCTCTCTCTCTCTCTCTCTCTCTCTCTCAGAATTTATATATATATATATATATATATATACACACACACACACACACACACACACACATACATATGCATATGCATGTACTGTATATCTGTATATGTATATATATATATGTGTGTGGGTGTGTGTGTGTGTGTATCTATGTCTATATATGTCTATTTATCAGAGACTCTCTCTCTCTCTCTCTCTCTCTCTCTCTCTCAGAATTTATATATATATATATATATATGCACACACACACACACACACACACACACATACATATGCATATGCATGTACTGTATATGTATATGTGTGTGTATATATATGTGTGTGTGTGTGTGTGTGTGTGTATCTATGTCTATATATCTATATTTATCTATTTCTCTCTCTCTCTCTCTCTCTCTCTCTCTCTCTCTCTCTATATCTATCTATATATATATACGTACACACACATACAGT
>QLTV01003144.1:178687-192632 GCA_003457575.1 Thermophis baileyi
GGGAGGGGGAGAGAGAGAGAGAGAGAGAGAGAGAGAGAGAGAGAGAGAGAGAGAGAGAGAAACATGCAATAGCAGTGTTTCTCAACCTTGGCAGCTTTAAGGTGGTAAATTCTGGGAACTGAAGTCTACACAATGTTGTGAAACACAGTGCTGTAACAGTAAACTGTAAGTCATACCCTGTTTCCCCCAAAATAAGACATCCCCTGATAATAAGCCCAATCGGGCTTTTGAGTGCATGGCAATAAGGCCAAGCGCTTATTTCAGGGTTCAAAAAAATATAAGACAGGGTCTTATTTTCGGGGAAACACGGGTAGTTTAGAAACCACAATGGCTACCTTCCCAGAATATTCGTAGTTAAAAAAAAAACACGCCACAATTCAATGAACTCAATAGCAATAGCAATAGCAATAGCACTTAGACTTATATACCGCTTTACAGTGCTTTACAGCACTCTCTAAGCGGTTCACAGAGTCAGCATATTGCCCCCAACAATCTGGGTCCTCATTTTACCCACCTCAGAAGGATGGAAGGCTGAGTCAACCTTGAGCCGGTGAGATTTGAACCGCTGAACTGCTGAACAGTCAGCTGAAGTAGCCTGCAGTACTGCACTCTAACCACTGCGCCACCTCGGCTCTTACATCAGGCTAAGCACATCTTCATGCAAAATACTCAACCATGTTTTAAATTTCTGAATTCTACAGATTTGTTTTTAGAAGACTAAGAGCAGCTTAATCATTCCCTAGCCATTAACCTGGGTTCCGATGACATACCAGACTATGGCTAAGATAAGATAAACATTAACAAACCACAATTTTGGATTGTTTATTAAGGCTTCACACTATATGATAGTCTAATGTAAGCTTCAAACTATTTGATAAACTGATCCACAGCCCTATCATGAAACTCCAGTCATCAATCTGCTTCATACATTGCTTGTATAATTTAGTGCTGCTTGAAGAATTAGCATAAACTGAGCTTCATGGGCGAGACAGTCATGAACTTGCATCTTCATAATTTTGTTCAAACTCTAATCTACCCTGCCCACATTCCAGTGTCATACTGTAATCACAACATACCCAGAAGGAAACTAAATAAATTGAAAAGGCTACTGTAACTCTTCATCCCAAGTGATCTCTCTTTATTAAGATCTATATAATGATATCTATATCATTTAAATAGCCAGTTAAAGCCAACAGAAACTTCAATCATTACCTTCCATCTTCTTGGGAATAGCGTCTGTGTAGACATGTCTTGAAGGTTCTACTACCATGTAACCCTCTGCATCTTCCATAATCTAAGCAATCCACAGGAAGCAAGTCATACAAATGAGATAATTCCTGAACATTAAACCAAAATACTAGTTGTCAGTTCCTCTTCAGTGGAACTGCCCCCAAATGAGTGGGTGCTCTTCCTTCCCTCCCGAATTCAAAGCTTCAGTGCCATCTAGCAAAGAATTTTAAATTGGTCCTACCTTCTTCTCAACTGGCGAATGCCTGTCACGATAAACCACAAACCCAGCACATGTGTAGAGAAAGAGGAAGTGAAGTCTCCAAGTCTACACAGACTGGGAAAACGCCTTTAATTCAAAGGAGAGCAATTCAACAGCAATCACCTGCTAGGACTGAGCCAAAAGATGGGAGAAGGAGGAGATTCCCACCAGCATCTGCAAAGAGGCCACGAAAGTGATTCCACAGTGGGGAAAAAAAGTGCAGAGTTTCACCAAACAGCTGCACAAAGAAAGGATAGGGAGGGAGAGAAAAGTCCATCCTACAAGTACATAGAAAAAGAGTAAAAGGGATTTTCAAATGCAAATGGACTTGTTTTGCTACAAGAGTTAAAGATCTGGGGAAATGTGAAAGACTTAAAGGCTTTCAAGATAGGAAAATATCAAGCTAAGAATACAGGAATACAAACATACAGTAGACTTAACAGAACAGATGGACTTTCATAGATTGGATGAGAGAGAAGACTAAGTGTAAATTCTAGCAATAGGACAACTGTAGATTAAGGCAGGCAGAAAGAAAATAACTTGGAAATAGGCACAGCCATAGAGTTAGCAAAATGATTAAAAGTAAAGAGTTGTACTTTATTTTTTTTTTAAATAATAAAACTACCTCAATGGAACAAAACTAAAGCTAAGTCTTTGTGTCTCTGGCTCCAGTGGTGGGTTGCTACCGGTTCGGACCGGTTTGGGTGAACCGGTAGCGGCGGCGGGAGGCTCAGCCCACCCGCCCGGACGGCATCAAAAATGCTCTGCGCATGCGCAGAAGCGTTGTGCGCGTGCAAAGCGCGTGCCCGTGCGCTCCCATTCCCGAACCGGTAGCAAAGGTAAGAGAAACCCACTACTGTCTGGCTCGCACCAGCTTGAGAAAACCCTAGTATCTTCTAAAGGTGGAATAGCTTTTTTGGACTTGTCAAGCCATTCCTAAAATATAGGACCAGCCCTATATCCAGCCAATGGGACTTTCCAAGTTTGTCAGCAATGTCATCTGAAGCCTGTCACAATCTGATGTGAGTAATGCATCCTTCCTTGCATCAAATAATTAATCTGGGGTTGCAACTTGAGGCAGGGTTGTGCAGGAACACATCGAAATGAAACCCAGACATACTGTGAGGACAGGAGATTTGTTTATTCCCAAAAGTTCTCTACAGAGAAAATGGGGCCCAGAGAGGTAACTTTATAGGGGACTGGTCTTGGTGTGAGCTTAAGGGGCACGGGGGTGTGTACTGCTGGTTCTAGTATGTAACTCTGTCAAAAGGTCAACCTTCATTGTCCTGGTCTCTTTCGGCTTGCCATTGTTGCATAATGGTGTCTCGGCAGCCTATTTGTGGGTTTTGGTTGAGACGTGGTGCCGCAGTGGTTAGAATGCAGTATTGCAGGCTAATTCAGCTCACTGCCAGGAGTTCGATTCTGACCGGCTCAAGGTTGACTCAGCCTTCCATCCTTCCGAGGTGGGTAAAACGAGGACCCAGATTGTTGGGGGCAAGAGGCTGACTCTGTGAACCGCTTAGAGGGGGCTGTAAAGCCCTGTGAAGCGGTATGTATGTAAGAAGCGGTATGTATGCTACTCGGGGATGTGTAAATGAACAGGTTTTTTTGGTGTGGTTAATTTTGTCTGGTTAATTTTGTCTTGCCTAAGTACTTACTATATATTAGTGGATGGTTAGTGGAGATATGCTTTCAGCAATCTTTGTGGCTATCTTTATTAAAATGTATCTTCTTGACTGCAACATGGGTTTCTTGCTCTAGTCAGCTATTTGAGACAGAAAGTGTTAAGTAGTGAGAATGATCACAGGAGACAGACTTTAGAACAGCTCTTTTATTCAGCTCTACTCCAGACAACCAGCAAACAAGTGTCTGACAGCTTGCTCTTTTATAGAGCAAGCTGTCAGACAGAACAGCCAATAGCGTTTGAGCATTTTCCCGCGCAAACGCTGGACCTGGGTGAAACCATGTACTGACAGTTAGTACACAACAGAAAGAATATGCTATAATTATTGATTATTGAAATTCTTACTATACTTGCTTGGGTTGGTCATTTACATAAGAGCCATATGCTATGGAAAGGCCACCACAGCTACCTCCCTGCCTTGTACTTGAATGGGGGACCACCAGGGCATAGGGCTTCTAAAGTTGGGAAGTTGGAAAACTAGGCCCAAAGAGCATGATAGCAAGAATGTAATGAAAGTGATTCTGAAGGCTTCCTGGCACGTTTCTCTTTTTATTTTGTACACAGAGGCAGTCCATAGCCTAAGGCACGGGTGTCAAACTCGCAGCGTCACGTTGCTGTCACGTGGCGTATCGTGACGTTTTCCCCCCTTCGCGGAGCTGGGGTGGGTGTGGCCTGCACGTGACGCATCCCGCCCGCAGGCCGCCAGTGTTACACCCCTGGCCTAGGGCACCAAACCTCTCAAAAAGTAATTCTCACTCTGATGACATTCCATCAAGCCGTTTTTGACTCCTGATAACCTACGCTGATTTTCTCCGCGACAATCTATCCCCAACCTCTTCTTTCAACTCTGCCAATGGCACTCTCCGTTCCTCCTGTCCTCTCCTTTTCTTTCCTTCCACCTTTCCAGGATTAGAAGGTTTTCCCGGAGAGCTGGGTGTTTGGAGAATGCTTCTGAAATGCGATAATTTGAACCTGGCCTTTGTGCTTCAAGTGAGAGTTGGTTGAGTTGGTTTGTCTGATGATCCTTCAGTTTGTTTTCTTGGCTGCCCAGTATTCTCAGGAGTCTTCTCCAACACCAAAGTTCAAAGAGTCAATACAGTATTTTTTTCTATCCGGCTTCTTTAAAGTCCAACTTAATTTAATTACAGGTAGTCCTTGACTTACAACAGTTCATTTAGTGACCGTTCAAAGTTACAACGGCACTGAAAAATGTGACTTATAACCGTTTTTCATGGTTATGAATATTTGCAACATTCCCCTAATCATGGGATCAAAATTCGGATGCTTGGCAACTGGTTCATATTTATGATCTTTGCTATGTCCCAGTGTCACGTGATCACTTTTTGCAACCTTCTGACAAGCAAAGTCAATGGGGAAGCCAGATTCAGTTAACAACCAGGTTACTGGTCTATCAACTACAGTGATTCATTTAACAGCTGTGACAAGTCATAAAATGGGGCAAAATTCACTTAACAAATGTCTCACTTAACAACATAAATTTTGGGCTCAATTGTGGCCATACGTCAAGGACTAACTGTATTTAGGCTTGATCTGGGAGCCTAAGAACCTTCTTTCAGCCTAGTGCTCTCATCCCCATTGTAACTGTGTTCTTTGCCATTAATTCCTCTCATCTTCCATATAGAATATAGAAAATATAGAATAACAGAGTTGGAAGGGACCTTGGAGGTCTTCTAGTCCAACCCCTTGCTTGGGCAGAAAACCCTGTACCATTTCAGACAAATGGTTGTCCTGTCTCTTCTTAAAAACTTCCAGTGTTGGAGCATTCACAACATCTGGAGTCAAGTTGTTTCACTGATTAATTGTTCTAATTGTCAGGAAATTTCTCCTGAGTTCTAAGTTGCTTCTCTCCTTGATTAGTTTCTACCCATTGCTTCTTGTCCTGCCCTCAGGTGCTTTGCAGAATAGCTTGACTCCCTCTTCTTTGTGGCAGCCCCCGAGATATCTGTAACACTGCTATCATGTCTCCCCTAGTCCTTCTGTTCATTAAACTAGACATACCCAGTTCCTGCAACCGTTCTTTACATGTTTTAGCCTCCATATGTCACAGCCATCAGTTAGATGGGCTAACTGGGTATCTCAAACAGTTCATGGATTTTAAAAATGCAGTGACTTTAGGCATTAGCAAATGATGCTTTTCAAAGGCCATGAGCACACATGTGTTTTCCACACCTAGAATTCAAGTCCGTGGGTGAAAACGCAAAGTTCCCTGGACCCAGTAGTGGGTTCTAAAACCCGTTACTACCAGTTCTCGCGTGCACGTGATGCTTCTGCGTATGCGCAGAAGCGTCCCGGGTGGGTGGGTGGAGCCTCCCGCCAGCGGCGCTACCGGTTCTAAGAACTGGGCCGAACCGGGAGCAACCCACCGCTGCCTGGACCACAAGGTCTACTTAATCAGTCACCCATTGAGCAGGTTGCAGCAGAGTGCTGGAAGGGGGTGAGTGGGTCAGTCTTTCAGACAGAGAGAACAAACTACCACTCCCCCCTCTAAAGGGGGGGGGGAGAGGACAAGGACTACAATTGTCAGCCTGTCTTGGGAGGCCGAGGGACAGCGGCTGGTACAGGAGAAAGATATTGGGGAACCTCCTACTGGGGGAAAAACTTTGGGTGGAAAAAAGCCCTCAAGCTAGGTAGTCCAAGGGAGCTTGGAAGATCACAGTCGGTGATGATGATGATGAGGAGGAGGAGGAGGGGAAATGCGCAGGTAGGGGCGGGTAGATGGGTGGTCCGTCTGGAGAGCAGGGTGGGCATCCTCCTTTGTGTGCCTCAGCTATTGTGGAGACAAGAGGCGTGGCTGCAGCCTTCTGGATGAGAGATGTCAAAAAAAGGAATGCGGGTCTCAGTAGGAGAAAGCACTCAAGGAAGAATAGAATAGAATAGAATAGAATAGAATAGAATAGAATAGAATAGAATAGAATAGAATAGAATAGAATAGAATAGAATAGAATAGAATAGAATAGAATAGCATAGAATAGCATAGCATAGCATAGCATAGCATAGCATAGCATAGCATAGCATAGCATAGCATAGCATAGCATAGCATAGCATAGCATAGCATAGAATAGAATAGAATAGAATAGAATAGAATAGAATAGAATAGAATAGAATAGCATAGAATAGCATAGAATAGCATAGAAAATAGAATAGAAAATAGAATAGAAAATAGAATAGAAAATAGAATAGAATAGGATAGGATAGGATAGGATAGGATAGGATAGGATAGGATAGGATAGGATAGGATAGAATAGAATAGAATAGCAGAAAAACAACCCCATAATCCTTGCTGTATGAACCAACATAGAGTGTCAAGAATCAATTAGAATAGGTGGAAGGGATCTTGGAGGTCTTCTAGTCAACCCCCTGCTTAGGCAGGAAACCCTACACCACTTCAGACAAATGGTTATCTAATCTCTTCTTAAAAACATCCAGTGTTGGAGCATTCACAACTTCTGGAGGCAAGTTGTTCCACTGATCAATTGTTCTAACTGTCAGGAAATTTCTCCTTAGTTCTAAGTTGCTTCTCTCCTTGATTAGTTTCCACCCATTGCTTCTTTGTCCTGCCTTCATGTGTCTGCTTATGTTTGAGGTATTTTTCTGCCTAAATACAGAGTTTTATTACAGTATGTTTATGTTAGTTAAAAATAATTTGCTTACCATTAATTTCTTTATTTTTCACATTTCTATCCCACCACAACCCAAAGACTCTTGGCAACTTTACACAGAATATAAAAAACCAAGTAAAACACCCACAGTACAAACTTCCATAAAAACAATAAGTAAACATAAGAATACAAATAATAAAAATAGAAGTTGATGATACTATGGTAGCTACTCTGTTTTTAGTAGCTTCTGTAACATCAGCACAGAAGGAGCAAGCCTGACCTCTACTGGTGGCAGCATCAAATTTGTCAAATAACCTGATCTCTTACTGGGTGGCTATTCAACAAAATTGATTCTGCCACCCAAAGCAGCGCCTTCATGCTTCAGATACCCAAACATCACAAAACTGTGGGGTCAATAACAATTTCACTCTCTTTGATCTGATCAGTTGTGTCTGTTCTGATATCCAAGCCATAAAGAGCTTTATAGGTTAAAGCCAGAGTTTTAAATTGTATCCAGAAAGCAATCAGTAGCCAATGCAGGATCTGCATAGTAAGAACTAATAAATGTAGTCCTCAACTTATGACCACAATTGAGCCCAACATTTGTATTGCTAAGTGACACATTTGTTAAGTGGGTTTTGCCCCATTTTATGACCTTTCTTGCCACAGTTTTTAAGTAAATCAGTGCAGTTCTTAAATTAATAATATGGTTGGTAAGTGAATCTGGCTTCCCCATTGACTTTGCTTGTCAGATATAGGATAGGATAGGATAGGATAGATAGGATAGGATAGGATAGGATAGGATAGGATAGGATAGGATAGGATATTGGACAAGTGTGATTGGACACACAAGGAATTTGTCCTCAGTGCATAAGCTCTCAGTGTACATAAAAGATAAAAGTGATAAACCATGATCATAGTCATCATAAATACATTCATCATGAATCATAAGATACAACACTTAGTGATAGTCATAGGATACTAAATAAGCAATCAACATAAATCATACTAGGAAACTAAATAAAACAATATAAATCGTAAAGATACAAGCAACAAAGTTATAGTCATAAGTAGAAAAGGAAATAGGTAATAGGAAGGATGAGAATAATTATAGTAATACAGCCTTAGTAAATAGTTTGACAGTGTTGTGGGAATTAGTTGTTTAGCAGAGTGATGGCATTCGGGGGAAAACTGTCCTCATGTCTAGTTGTTCTGGTGTGCAATGCCTATATCTATCTATCATCTATCTATCTATCTATCTATCTATCTATCTATCTATCTATCTATCTATCTATCTATCTATCTATCTATCTATCTATCTATCTATCTATCTATCTATCTATCTATCTATCTATCTATCTATCTATCTATCCATCCATCCATCCATCCATCCATCCATCCATCCATCCATCCATCCATCCATCCATCCATCCATCCATCCATCCATCCATCCATCCATCCATCCATCTATCTATCTATCTATCTATCTATCTATCTATCTATCTATCTATCTATCTATCTATCTATCTATCATATATATATATATATTTTAAGGGCAGTCCTGAGGAGAGAATATTACAGTAGTTTAGCTGGTTGATGATGAGGAGATGAGTTAGTACACCTAGGTCTTCCTTTGGTCCAGTTAGTTACTCTACAAAGTTCATCTTGTTCTTTGTTTTTTTGTGTGTGTGATCAGCCTGAGAGGTGCCTCTCTCACTTTCATTCTTAATTCTTCCCTGAATAATCTCCCCACTGGGGGTTCGCAGGGGTTCAGGAGAACCTCTAGCTAAGATTCTGTGCAGTTCGGAGAACCCCCAAATCCCATTCCTGGCTGGCCCCGCCCACCCCACCCCTCCCAGGAGTCCCCACGCGGCCCGTTTTGGATGCAGGTAAGTGCAGGGCATGTGTGGAGGCTCATGGAGGGCAAAAATCAGGCCTACCGGAAGTTCGGGAACGCCGTTTTCGCCCTCCCGGAGGCTTGAGGAAAGCCACCAGAGCCCGGGGAGGGCAAAACCCCCGCCCCCTGCTGTGGTGCAGGAGGCTGACTAGGCCACGCCCACCATGGCCACGCCCACCCAGCAACCAGGCAGAGAACCCCTTGCTAACATTTTTGAAACCCACCTCTGCTTCCCACTATCTACTATAATTTACCTGAATATATGTAACTGCGGTTTGTCACACACTATTCTCCTGTGTAACTCCTCTCTCTTTTCCTGGACTAATTTGGTGTTTTTTTTTTGGGGGGGGGTCATGATTTTATGCCTTGCCAGGAAGAGGAGGATGTTTTTGAAAAGCACTATTTATTGCACAGACCAGTGTTTTCATGATGCACCTGGCTATACTTTCCATTGTGCTTTCAGAGAAATGTTGGGATTATAATCTGGAGACTTTCCAGGTAAGTTTAATGTGAACACTTTGGAAATAATGAAGATGGACATTGCAGAATGTTGTGTTCTGTGATCAACTTCATCAAGACTTTTGTGATTCTTTCCTGCTAAGGTTCTGCTATGGCCAGGTCTGATCATATTTGGAGGGGGGGGGAATGAAATGCTGAAGGACAATGATAGGCACCACTCAGAAAAGATATTGATCCCAAGCACCAGGTGAGGATTTTAAGAGAACCAGATGATAATATCTTCAGTGCAGACCATCTGAAACTTTGAGCCAGTACTTTCTTCAGATGAATATGTTTTGGAATACTACAGGTATAATTTCCATGGAACTATGATCAACCATGGAGAGCCATCTAAATTAACTCTCTGTTTGACACAAAAACACACGACTGTGCAACATCTTCTTTCAGTTATTGCCTTGGTCATTGGTTTTATTCCTAAACTGTTTTTTACTATTGGCCTTTTCTTCCAATAAAGACATAGCAATAGCAATAGGAATAGCACTTAGACTTACATACCACTTTACAGTGCTCTTTACAGCCCTCTCTAAGCGGTTCACAGAGTCAGCATATTGCCCCCAACAATCTGGGTCCTCATTTTACCCACCTCGGAAGGATGGAAGGCTGAGTCAACCTTGAGCCTGGTGAGATTTGAACTGCCAAATTGCAGGCAGCCGGCAGTCAGCAGAAGTAGCCTGCAGTACTGCACTCTAACCACTGCGCCACCATGGCTCATAATAAAAGTCCAGCTGGAACAGGCCAAAGGTCTATAGGCCAGTATTCTGTGTTATATATCAGCACAATAGATAAATTTAGGAAGCTCATCAGCAACAGGGTGACAAACTTGAGTTCCGGAAAGATCGGATAAACAAGGTGTTAATGTTCCGAGCAATGCACCCAATTAAATCAGGACTCTGATGCACTGACCAGACTCAAAAGCCCCTTTAATGAGTACATAGCATCGGCACTGAGTGAAGTAAAGCTAACTCTGCAGGACTACCGCATTTCAGTGACATAAGAAGTTTTGGAACTCCCCGCCCCCTCCAGGTGTTCCGTGTTACGCAGGTTAATCATTGGGAACTCCTCCCATGGTCCGGTCTCAGATGTTCGGCGTTATGCCCTTGATCCCCACGCTGGTTCCGGCCACTGTTAAATCCATCTAGGTAAGGCACCATGTCCCTCAACCCCTTCCATGGTTCATCCCTCATCCCCCTCCGTGCTGCCCCAATTCCAGTGGTGAAATCCTCCCAGTTCTGTCCGGCATGCGCGAGCTGTTGGCGGCGGCGCGTGGTTCGGAGAACTGGTAGCGGTGGCAGTGTGAGGCTCCACCCACCAGCCCGGACGTCAGTTATTTCTGGTTTTTACCCTCTGCGCATGCACAAAGCCTTCTGCGCATGCGCAGTGGGTCAAAAATCCGATGTGACGTCGGGGCGTGCACTTCTGGACCGGTAGCGAAGGTAAATAGATTTCACCCCTTCCCAATTCCCCCACCACCAGCAAGTGTGGCAACTCAGAAACAGAGCGCAAGTCAGCATGGCTTCGACCGACGCCGTTTCGGAAGTTGATACAAGGTATGGGATAACTTCTTTGTTTAATGTGAATATGAGCATTTGGTAGCCTGCAAACGTCTTACAATGTCCTTACAAAAAAGAAAGAAAGAAAGAAAGAGAAAGAAAGAAAAACAGAAAGAAAGAAGAAAAAAGAAAGAAAGAAAGAGAGAGAGAAAGAGAAAGAGAAAGAGAAAGAGAAAGAGAAAGAGAGAAAGAGCAGAACCACTAGAATTTTATTTCCTAAAATTTGGCAACAAAATGCCAAAATGTATTTCATCATCTTCCACACCCAATAATAAATTATTTTAATTGAATTGTTGAGGTGAAATTCCCACTACATTGCTTAGTAGCAATTGCTCTGACTCTAATACTCAATTTCTCACAGAAGTTTCCTGGTGGCTCTAACTCTTTGTTGATTTAGCACACAATCTGCATGTCCAGCATCAATGCCTCTTACAATGGGGAGAAAGATGAAGACTTAGATGTCCAATTTCTCTCCTTGCAGCAATAGCAATAGCACTTATATACCACTCCACAGTGGGTTCACAGCACTCTCTAAGCGGTTTGCAGAGTCAGCGTATTGCCCCTAACAATCTGGGTCCTCGTTTTATGGTGCTGCCCTGCTCCCATCACACACACACACACACACACACACACAAACATGTACAGCAAGAGTTTTACAGGTGTTTATTCAACACACACCCAAACAGGTCCTCAGAAAGCACCCTCCTTGTGCAGGTTCAGCTTCCGAGCTCAGTGTGGCAAAAGTAACTGGGTAACCGAGTCCAGCAGGCACACACAAAGTCCAGGAAAGGAATCCATGAGTCAAACGGGTCAGCAGACAAGGCATGGAACTGGGTACATTGCTTCAGCGGTGCTCAAGTCCTCAGAGAGGAATTAAGTAAGCGATGCCAGTGCAGTCCTTCACCAGGGGGTGAGATTGCCTTCTTGTGAATAGTCTAGTTGACTGGCACTGTGCCTGTCTCCTCTCTGCTCTATGTGTCCTTGGATCAGGAGGAGGTATGTTCTTCTCATCGCTAATGGCCGGCAGATGATCCTGGTCGTTGTTTGGAGCCTCCTGGCCAACTTGCTGCAGCTGGGTCTCACCTTGCTCAGCCTCAGCCTGTTGCTCATCCAATCGACCCAACTGAAGCTACTCCATCAGGTTAGCACTCTCCAAGCCTGATCCAGGCCAGCACTCAGCTCCGTGCTTTCCTCTGCCGACTCAAACTCCTCCTCCTCCTCCTCTGAACTCCCATCCAGAGAGGGACAGCTCCATGACATTTACAGACCTTAGAACAGGGGTGTCAAACTCAATTTCATTGAGGGCTGCATCAGAGTTGTATTTGACCTTGGGGGGCTGGGGTGGGCATGGCCAGCTTGACGTCACTCGTGTCGGGGGCGCCTGTGGTGGCCCAAGCGCTCTGCCAGTGAAAATGGGCTCCTGATCTCTGTTTTCGGCTGGGACGGCCTCCTGCAACCCTCTGCGAGCATAAACAGAGCTTGGGAGGGACATGTGCGGCCCTCGCGAGCTCCATTTTCATTGGCAGAGGCACTGCGGGCCGGTCCTTTGCTGTTTCCAGGCCAGATCTACGCACCTCACAGGCTGGATCCAGCCCGCGGGCCTTGAGTTTGACACCCCTGGCCTGGATGGCCACCAAGATAATTGTAATCATGAAAGTTGATCATCTTATCTTGGAGATGGTACCTTGATATTCGTCTTTAATTGGCTCTGGGAAGTGCAATGATGAGTACCAAACAAATTTTTCCCATAAGAAATAAAGTAAATAAATTTAATGTGCTCCCAAGCCAAAAACAATGCACATTTTTAAGGCAATATGTAAAAAGATAGGGTTGTATGTCATTACTTTACATGAGAAATAAACCTAACACTTAATACATATGTAGATTAAATAAAATAAAAGTTTCACCTTATCTCTACAGATAAGGAAAAATAGCACAAAAATACACAAAATGGCCACAGAAGCTGAGATAAGACTGCAAGGGGATATGAATGGGACAAGAGCTACTGCGTGACTAACATGTCATCCTTTGTTTCGGTGGGAAAGGGTAGTTGAGTCATGAGGCAACTGACACCTAAAAGTTCTGGCTTGCGCGTTGACTACCAAACAAATGACAAGTACTGGGACAAAATTTCCTCGTCAAAACAATAGCAATAGCAATAGCAGTTAGACTTATATACCACTTCATAGTGCTTTACAGCCCTCTCTAAGCAGTTTACAGAGTCAGCATATTGCCCCCAACAATCTGGGTCCTCATTTTACCTACCTCAGAAGGATGGAAGGCTGAGTCAACCTTGAGCTGGTGAGATTTGAACCGCCGAACTGCAGCCGAACTGCAGCTAGCAGTCAGCTGAAGTAGCCTGCAGTGCTGCACTCTAACCACTGCGCCACCTCGGTTCTGAATACCGTGCTGAATACCAAATCCAATGAATTTCAAAGCAATTGAGTACTGAGGTACCATTCTGGTGCATTTGACCTGAATATAGGAAGGAGACTCAACCATACCAAAATGGAGGAAAGGGGGAGGAATTCTTATGTTCTCTTTTTAAAAAACTGCTCAGTTGTATTGCTATATTATAAACTTTGGTGACTGAAGAATAAGTTTATTGAGTAAAGATAAAACTTTCCCAATTCTTCCCTAATTGATCCTTAAAATGAAATGATGTCCAGGAGTCCCACAAAGATATTTCTCCTGCTGTGCATCCCCAGATAAAGTTTTTAAAAAATCAGCTGCGATTCTTATATGTTAACTTATAATTATCACAATCATAGTAATTTATTCTGCTGCCCCTCGTGTGTTTGTGATTCCATCTTCTGCCCCAGGATGCCTTTCTGAGAAATATTTACCAACTGCTCACATTCAAAACCTGAAAATCTGATCCATAATACCACCTCTTCTGCAGAGATGAGAGGGTGAGGTTGGAGAAAGAAGGGACCTATCTGAAACATGTAGTTCCTTTCAGATCTGGTGCTGGATTTCACTTCTGATAAAGTAATGCAGTTGTACTCTTTGGCAAGGTTTTTTTTTTTTGCCTCTAATGAGGCACCAGCCTATCTATCTATCTATCTATCTATCTATCTATCTATCTATCTATCTATCTATCTATCTATCTATCTATCTATCTATCTATCTATCTATCTATCTATCTATCTATCTATCTATCTATCTATCTATCTATCTATCTAT
>QLTV01003144.1:199738-212263 GCA_003457575.1 Thermophis baileyi
GGGAAAAAAACAGTCTAACTTTAGAGCATCAATAACAATAAAGGTGTACAACTGTAAACGTTCTGCAACCTATATCTATCTATATCTAACTATATATCTATATCTATATCTATATCTATATATCTATATCTATATCTATATCTATATCTATATCTATATCTATATCTATATCTATATATATCTATATATCTATATATCTATATATATATATTGCTTAAAAAAATAAATGACCCTGAGTTCACTGGGGATTATCTTTCTTTAATGGAGCATAAAGCCTCATTAATTCATTAGGCATTATGCAGGATTACACTTTTTTGGATAACATGGATAATATACCGAGGGTGGGAAATCTATTTCAATGATTTAAGTTAGCAAAGGCAGGAAGCACAATAAAGTTGTGAAGGGTTGTCTCCTGTTACACCAATCATATAGAAAGGTATTCAAGATGTTCCAGTTTAGGAAAGCTACAGAGGCTTTTCGATTTCTCAATTCTTCATCAAGAAAAACAGGGATCTCTATATTGTGGGGTATTTTTCCTGATTCACTCCCAGAGATTTGGACTTTCAGAACTATTTGATCCATATCAGGACGTCTCCAAGGCTTTTGATTGTGTTTGTGTATTTTGTGTGTGTGTATGTGTGTGTGTTTTCAGTGTGAGAGCCAGTTTGGTGTAGTGATTAAAACATTCAGTCAACAATCCTGAGTCTTGAGCCCATCACCGGATATTCAGGAATACCTAGTGTGGTCGTTGACCCAGGCAACAACTGATCTGGTATGGATTTCTTTAAATTATGTCTCACCATATTGCTTATGGGAGAGACACTCTTTGTCTGGTTCCTCTGATGAGACCCATCCAATATGGTTGAACCTCTGGCATAGCTCTCATTTTCCTCAGAGCACACAAGCCCCACAACTATATCAAGGTAGTGCCTCACTGGGTTGAAATCTGATAACTGAGGCTGGGTGGTGTGTTTATTTCTTGCAAGCCCCTGTTCCATTGACTTTGATTTGGTTAGGTCACACAGGTTTCTTATTTTGTTTGGTTGTGGCACTGAAAGATTTGATCATTCCTATTGCATGTTATTTTTACTGAGATCTCCCTCCATACTGAAGCATGCTTTGAGGTTGGGCTAGTAAGAAACTGAGAGTCAGCAATTATATTTCAGGTGATCCGTCATTTGAATTTTTGAAGAAAAATGTGGACAATTACAGTATTTGTCCAAGATGGTATGAAGACTCCTACCTTGGCAGGAGTTGGAATAGAAGACGTTCAAGCTCTTTGATTCCTTGATTCTATGTTATTGTAGGAAAAAGGTAGATGCTTAAGGAGAAATTGTGATAGATGCTATTCCAGCAATTGCTAAAATGAGAGCAAGCAGCCTTGCTTAGACTATACATCCCACAATTTATTTCCATTGACCATTCAAGCTGAAGTTGTTGGAACATGAAGGCCAAATTACATGTTATCTCCAGTGGTGGGATTCGGCCAGTTTGCACCACTTCGGAAGAACCGGTTGTTAACTTTCTGAGCAGTTCGGCAAACTGGTTGTTGGAAGAAATCATTAGGGCAGAGAACCGGTTGTTAAATTACTTGCATCCTACCACTGGCTCTTATTAGAACAGGAGAAACAAGGCTAAAGGGACCTGGGCAGAGGAACCACCGGTCTCTCTTGAACTTTAAGAGAACTATAGAACCAAATGAAATGTATTTGAATGTAAGTAGTTCGGGTTGGTTGTTGGGCTGTTGGGCTGAGCTCCAAGCTCGGCAATTTGGTTGCAAATGTTTCATCACCATTCAAGGAGGCATTGTCAGTACACTTTGAATTGTGCTCGTCTATCAGAGCACTGGCCTTTAAATATCTTTTCATGTGATGCAAATTAATGTGGATGTTGTTTGTTCAGCTACTTCTGAGTCATGGTCTAACTTCAAACTGTTTGATTGGCTGGCTGTTGTTACCAAGGCATGGTCTTTGGTTTTTAAGTACCATCTGTGTGATGTAAATTAGTACTGTTTGTTCGGATATTTCTGAGGTCTGGTTTCAGTCTGTTTGAATGGCTGGTTGTTGTTACTGAGACGTGGTCCGATTTCTTGTGAGCTGATGGGTTGTGATTTTTGTTGTTGTGTAGTGGGGTGCCTGTTTGTTTTAAATGCTATCTTCAGGATAGAATCAAATCTTGCTGGAATGGTGTTCACTTCTAGGGTTCCTTGAGAAAAGGAGTATGAGGTTGAAAATGAGTGTCTGAAAAGAATGCCTGTGGAGATTCTCAGTCATCCAGGTCATGGTTGTCCCAAAGGTGCTTTTCCAAAAAACAATTTGACTTTCTTGGTTTTTTCTTTGAAAATGTTTCATTTCTCATCCAAGAAGATTCTTCTGTTCTGAAGAAGCTTCTGAAAATAATATTTTCACTAAAGTTGGAAAGCAACCTTGAAACATATTCTTGATCTGGACCTGACTGGCATATCGAATCAGCAGATTTGGCAAGTATAGGTTAAGAAGGTTAAATACTGTTGCAGTCATGAAAGAGCTGGAATACAACTTCTCTTTGCTCCATCCCAAATCCTGCTGTCAGAAAGGATCCCAGGGCCTAAATCCATCAATGAGTAGATTCATTGATTATATTAAGAGATTATATGATTATTTTAGCCCAGGGTAGTAACCCATTCTGTGATTTATTGCCATTCATAAGAATAACTCCTAATTTGCTTGTGACTTTTATTTTGAAGTTCCCTTTGTCTAGATGTACAGAAAGTTGTCACCCAGGATACACCAAGCTTACAAGAGAGGGAGCACCAATCTGCTGCTATGACTGTTCCCCGTGTATAGAAGGAACAATTTCCACGCAAGAAGGTAGGTTACTCTAAAGCAAAACAGTGCTTGAAGATCCAGGTAAGGAATTACTTCGTTCTTAATGGAAGACTTTCAGAGAACAATGGACTGTAATGGACCATAGTGAAGAGAAATCTGGGGAATAAAGTCACTCAGATTTGTCTGGGGCTAAATGCCAGCTAGGAAAATCTTATAAAGGTGACTGTTTCTTGCAAAGTTATCTGGAATGAGTTTAATGACAAGATCACATATTTATTTGTGTATTAATTTTATATGCTGCCCAATTCATGATCTAAGGTCATTACAGGCAGCTTATAATTGTATTATAGTTAATTATTAACTATATTAATAATTAATTATAACATAAAAGTTGACCCCAACATGATAAACATGAAGGTGTCCCACAGGATTCATGAGGTTGTCCAGAATTTTGAACATTTGATTATTTGGGCCTCACTGGAGGGACAAACATTAGAATATGGGTGAGATGTTGGGCACATACAGTACATGTGGATGCTTATGAATACAAGGTATGTGTTAATTGAGCAAAAAGTTGTTTCTGCATTTCGCAGGCAGCTCATTGTAAAAAGTGTCAGGTTAACCATCATTCCAATAAAAAGTGAGATCAGTGTGATCCAAAGACTATAACTTTTTGTCTTATGAAGAAATCTTAGATTTCATCCTGGCTATTTCTACCTTGCTTTTTGTCCCTAACTGGCTTTATTCTACATATTTTCATTAAATACCAAGAAACTCCCATAGTGAAAGCTAACAACTGGAATTTTACCTATATTCTCAAGGTCTTTCTTTGCTTTCCTTCTTGCCTTTCCTTCTATTCATTGGTCAGCCAAATACATATGGGCATTCCTAAGAGTGGGAATCAGATTTTTACAGTGATTAATAATCAGTCAAACTTTTAGGGGGAAAAACAGGCAGTATAATAATGAATAAACCTTTAGTCTTCTAGTCATATCACACTACAAAATTGTAGAATTTCATTAGTGGCTTGTGTTTTTCAGATGCAGCCCACTGCGAAAAATGTCCAGATGATCAGCATTCTAATAAGAAACGAGATCAGTGTGTCCCCAAAGTTATAACTTTTTTGTCTTATGAAGAAACACTTGGTCTCATCCTGAGTCTCTTTGCCACTGCCTTATCCATAATCACTGCCTTTATTCTGGGAATCTTCATTAAATACCGAGAAACTCTCATTGTCAAAGCCAATAATCGGGACCTCACCTACATACTCTTGATTGTCCTCTTGCTTTCCTTTTTGACCTCTCTTCTATTCATTGGTCGACCCAAGAAAGTGACCTGCCTTCTTCGACAAATCACTTTCAGTGTAGTTTTCTCAGTTGCTGTGTCTTCCTTGCTGGCTAAGACTATCATGGTGGTGGTGGCATTTCTGGCTACAAAGCCAGGCAGCAGAATGAGAAAATGGCTGGGGAAAACTCTGGCCAACTCCATTATCTTCTCCTGCTCTGGTGTTCAGGTGGGCATCTGCCTATTATGGCTGGGAATCTCTCCTCCATTCCCAGATTCTGACCTATATTCCCAACCAGGACAGATCCTGCTGCAATGCAATGAAGGTTCGGTCATCATGTTCTATTTTGCCCTTGGCTACATGGGCTTTCTGGCTGCTATCTACTTCTTGGTGGCTTTCCTAGCTCGAAAGCTGCCTGCGACCTTTAATGAAGCCAAGATGATCACTTTCAGCATGTTGGTTTTCTGCAGTGTTTGGATCTCTTTTGTCCCCACCTACCTGAGCACCAAAGGGAAATACATGGTGGCTGTGCAGATCTTCTCCATCCTAGCCTCCAGCCTGGGCTTACTAGCCTGCATCTTTATCCCCAAATGCTACACCATTATCCTAAGACCTGATATGAATGTGAAGGAGCATCTGATGATGAAAAACTAGGAGGGCTCCTGATTTTGTTATTGTGATGAAAAATAAGATGGCATGGAAGTAACAAAAAAACCTTTTTATGTTTTTTTTTAACAACTCTTTCTCCAATGTGAGCTTTTAATATGTGACAAATGGAACTGGATGTATTAAGAGGACAATTTTCTTTTAAATCATTATTTTATCATAGCTTTGGTTTCCTGAATCATAAATAATCACTAATGGTAATATATTTTCTGAAACGTATTTGGAGAAAGCATTATAAAACAGCTTTGCTCAATCTAATTTTTAGATGAGATGACAATCTATTGCTAATGATGATCTGGTTTTGGTACCTTTTTCATTTCTAATAGTTTTTTGAGCACCTGTAGTTGTACAATTATAACTTTTACTTAGTTATTTGTTGCTGGATCTTTTTACAATTTATTTATGGCCCCCCCTTTTTTTTCTGGAGATAATCTAGATTGCCTTGTTTGTAAATTTGAATACAATATGTGTCACTGTGAAGACATTAATCTCATTACTTGATATTTTGAATCAGAGAGACAATAGGAGGAATTGTCTTTTACATAAAAATTAGTTCATTTTGAGAATGAAGCTGTGATACTCTGTAGTTGCAATAAAAGATCTTTTGGCAGCCAAAGCTCAATAAACTTCATTTATTATGCCATAAGAGTCAACTGTCCCAACTTGGTCAATTAGGAAAAAAAGACTCTTGGCCCATGATTAGCCAAAAGTATACAGAAGAGGCAAAGCTGGATCTGAGATTTCCATGTGCAAACTTTCCCTTGTTCTTGGCCAACCCCCTGGTTATTAGTCATTGTACAATTAGGTGTTAACAAATTGTTTAGGAAACAATCCCTGTCTTCGCATGCTCGCCAGCTCTGCATTCTTTTGGTGTGTGACCAGGGGTGGGTTCTAACTTACCTCGCTGCTGGTTTGCTTCCTGCTGTGCCACGTGGGTGTGCCTCATGGGTGTGCGTGCGTGCGCACATGCGCAGTGCAAAAAAATGCAAAAAATTTTTAAAATTAAAAAAAGCCAAAAACAAGATGGCGACGCATGCGCAGTGCCGGAAACTTGGCTTCTGTGCATGCACAGAAGAAAAAAAAATTAAAAAAAGATGGCGGCACCCACGGACTGACACCGACTGAACCGGATCCGTGACATCATTGTGACATCAGCAGCGGGTCGCTACCGGTTCGGGCGAACCGGTCCGAACCGGGAGGAACCCACCTCTGTGTGTGACCTTGAGACAGCTGGTGCCTCTCATGGGACAGTACAGCTTGGATTCTATTTTCCTTGGTTTCTTCTCTCCATTCCCATCCCCACTGTTCCCTCCCCCTGTTTCTCATGTCAGGTTGTCAGCTTGTGCTGTGTTGCTTAGCAGAATGGCAGCCATGACAATAAGCTTGGCTTCAGAGCCAATTTGGTGTAATGGTATAATGGTTATGGTACCAGGCTAGAAACCAAGAGTCTTGATTTCTACTCCTGCCTTGGGACCAAAGCCAGATGGGTGACCTTGGACCAGTCCTAGTAAGATGGCATTGGCAAACTACTTCCAGTCTTCCACAGAAAATCCTGACAGAAAGCCAACAAAAAGCAACTCCCAAGCCTTCCACTGAACCCAAAAGACAAAGTTCAGTTATTTTCGATACTTCTTTCAAAAGCATATATTCAGATTAATTTCTAAGTAAATTAATTTCAAACCTAGGATTATGGGAAACAATTTTATTCCCACACAGCAATTCCCACAGAGCTAAATGGTATCCATTTGAAAAAAAGTTGCAGTGACTATCCATGGTGCTTTATATTTGCCAATTACAAGAGATTCTGCTTGGGGAAGAATTAAGATATTTCTTCTGGCCTCATATCCTTTACTTGCATCGAGTTCTTGAATTTTCTTGAGTGCAACCCAAGATTGTAGAGTAGTAGCATACAATGGTGACAAAGGCCATTGCATGTCACCACAATGATTGATGGAAGAATTAGTTATCCTTTAAAATGGGGAATGAAGAAATCCAAAATACAATTTAGGAAAAAAGATTTTCCTGCCTGTGAGACTTCTAAAATCCAGGTATTATTTCACTAGCTCAGTCTTAAAGGACAGGTAATGAGAGGATGGACAGAGTAGAGGGAAGGGAGTTAATAAAGGAGGTGTATAAAGATTGAATGTGGCAGTAGAAAAGAAGAAGAAAGGGAAAAAAGAAAGGAAGAAATCCAGAATGACCAATATGATCAGAAAGAAGTCTCATGAGCAACAATTGGCGACTCAGTCAGTATAGGCTGGGGACAAACAGAAATTTCACCTTTGTGGAGCAGTGAGAAAAAATTTGGAGAATTAGCTGAGGAGGAGGAAAATGCTGGGATAAGAGGGAAAGGAGACCGATTTGAGGAAATGATCATGAAGGCAAAATCAAGCAACCTGGTCTGTGAGATGCTGGCAGGAACAATAGAAGATGCTCAAAAGGAAGAGAAGTAGAAAGAATGAGTTTGGATTACTGGACTGTTCATTCAGTAACTTATCATCACCTGAGGTTTCTATTCTACTGGGTAGCTACAGGTAGTCTTCAACAAACCCAAACTTTCCGTTGCTAAGCAAGACAGTTAATTGACTTTTGCCTCATTTTATGACCTTTCTTGCCACAGTTGTTAAGTGGATCACTGCAGTTGTTAAATTAGGAACATGGTTAAGTGAATCTGGCTTCCCCATTCTGACAATCTGCTTGTCAGTTATGTCAGAAAGCCACAGAAGGTGATCACATGACCCTGGGACAGAGGTGGGTTGCTACCGGTTTGGACCAGTTCACCCGAACCGGTAGCGACCCACTGGTGATGTCACAATGACGTCACCGATCCGGTTCGGTCGGTGCCGGTCCGTGGGCACCACCATATTTTTTTTATTTTTTTTTATTTTTTTTATTTTTT
The DNA here is from genome assembly GCA_003457575.1 of Thermophis baileyi. NCBI lineage: Eukaryota > Metazoa > Chordata > Lepidosauria > Squamata > Dipsadidae > Thermophis > Thermophis baileyi. Next base: position 207,396 of record QLTV01003144.1, read on the forward strand.
TTTCTTCTGCGCATACGCAGAAGCCGAGTTTCCGGCACTGCACATGTGTTGCCATCTTGTTTTCGGCTTTTAATTTTTTTATCTTTTTCTACTGCGCATGCGTGCATGCGCGAAATGCGCGCATGCCCCCGAGGCGCACCCATGCGGCACGGGAGAAAGTGAACCAGCAGCGAGGTAAGTCAGAACTCACCCCTGGATGAAGAAATATCTGGGCAAGACCCTGACCAACTCCATTGTCTTGTCTTGCTCTGGAGTTCAGGTGGGCATCTGCATACTATGATTGGGAATTTATCCCCCATTTCCAGATTCTGACTTCATTCCCAACCAGGAATGATCCTGCTGCAATGCAATGTAGGCTCACTTACCATGTTCTATTGTGCCCTCGGCTATATTGGCTTTTTGGCTGCCATCTGTTTCTTTGCAACTTTCCTTGCCCGAAATCTGCCAGGGATCTTCAATGAAGCCAAGTGGATCACCTTCAGCATGTTGGTTTTTTGCAGTGTTTGGGTCTCCTTTGTCCCCACTTATCTGAGCACCAAGGGGAAATACACGGTAGCTGTGCAGATCTTCTCCATCCTAGCCTCCAGTCTGGGCTTACTGGGCTGCATCTTTGTCCCCAAGTGCTATATCATTCTTTTCAGACCTGACTTGAATGTGAAGGAGCATCTCATGATGAAAAACTAGGAGACCTCCCTGTTTTTGGTGCTTTGTTGAGAACAAGACAGAATCATTAGACTCTTCTTTTAATTAGAATACTTGTTAGGTGTTCTAGGAAGCTTTTCCTCCATGTCAGCTTTGGATTAGATGTTATAAATGGAAATGAGATAGCAAGAGGCCATTTTCTTTTAAATCCTTATGACCATATAGACATTTTCAATTGTTTATTTTTTTTGGGGGGGGGGAACAGTGCTGACATGTAGGCACTTCCAATACATGGTGCTTTAAATAAGATAGAACCTTTGGACGAATTGCCTTTTCTACAGGACTGAAAGGGGATTGGCTGACTATGAGACAGAAGCTCTAATATTCTCTTGTAGCAATAAAGAATCTTTGACCAGCTAAACCTTTATCTATTTATTATAGCACAAGTTTCCTTTAAGTGCCTCCATTCCCAATCACTTATGTTACAAATTCAATTCTCAGACAATTAAGTATTAAACAACTTAGTAAAATTAATAAGTCTTCTCCAGCCATTTGTTCTTTAGACATGTGGTATTTGGTTATCTGGTAGTATAAATTTTAAAACAAATATTAATTAATGGGTCTGATTTTCATAAAAGGATTGAAATCAGTTAAGACTCAATCATCCAGGCAAAAAGGTGTCTAAAGGTTGTATCATGACAACTGGACAATTGGACAATCATGACAACTCAGTTTCCTATCTTATCAAGAAACATTAGGTTTCACTCTGGCTCTGATTGCCTCTTTTTTGTCTCTTACCACTGCCTTTGTCCTGGGAATCTTCATTAAACACCGAGAAACTCCCATAGTCAGAGCCAACAACTGGGACCTCACGTACATTCTCCTGATCTCTCTCCTCCTTTCCTTCTTGACTTCCCTTCTATTCATTGGTCACCCCACGAAAGTGACCTGTCTCCTCCGACAAACCACCTTCAGTGTTGTCTTTTCAGTGGCAGTGTCTTCTTTGCTGGCAAAGACTGTCATTGTGGTGGTAGTATTTTTGGCCACAAAGCCAGCCTGCAGGATGAGGAAATGGCTGGGGGAAAATCTTCCCAACTCCATTGTCTTATCCTACACTGGTATTCAAGTGTGCATCTGTATCATATGGCTGGGAATCTCTCCTCCCTTCCCAGATTCTGACCTGCATTCCCAACCAGGACACATCCTGCTGCAGTGCAATGAAGGTTCAGCCCAGGGGTGAAATCCAGCAGGTTCTGACAGGTTCTGGAGAACTGGTAGCAAACATTTTGAGTAGTTCAGAGAACCGGCAATACCACCTCTGGCTGGCCCCAGAGTGGTGAGGGAATGGGGATTTTGCAATATCCTTCCCCCAGGAGTGGGGAGGGAATGGGGATTTTACAGTATCCTTCCCCTGACATGCCCACCAAGCCACGCCCACAGAACCGGTAGTAAAAAAATTTGGATTTCACCACTGGTTCAGCCACCATGTTCTACATTACACTGGGCTACCTAGGCTTTATTGCTGCCATTTGCTTTTTGGTAGCTTTTCTAGCAAGAAAGCTTCCAGGGACTTTCAATGAAGCCAAGTAGATCACCTTCAGCATGTTGGTTTTCTGCAGTGTTTGGATCTCCTTTGTCCCCACCTACCTGAGCACCAAAGGGAAATACATGGTGGCTGTGCAGATCTTCTCCATCCTGGCCTCCGGTCTGGGTTTACTGGGATGTATTTTTGTCCCCAAATGTTATATCCTTATTCTGAGACCTGACATGAACACTAAGGAGCATCTAATAATGAAAAACAATGAGGGCTCTTGATTTTGGTAGTTATTTTTATTTAAATAATTACTGGAAATATAAATTAAAATAGTTTGGAAATAAAATTCTTTGTGTGTGTTCTAATAAACATTTCTGACCTTTAAGAGGCCAGGAATGCTGGAACCGTAATTCCTGTACTCTGTTTAGTTTATAGGAAAATCCAACTGGCTTGACTACACAAATCTTCTGAATTGAAATGTGTTGGTCCAGGGGATCTCATATGAATTTAAGAAGCTATCTTTTCCCCCCAAGACTTCCGAAATCCACACTGTGTATCACTATCTTCAACCCTAAAGAACAAACTATGCAGAATTAAGGAAGGAGCTAATGTGGGAAGGATGGGAAAGATTGGATGTGGCAATAGAAAAGAAGAAGAAAGGAAAAGAAGAAAGGAACGAGCAATCTGGTCAGAAAGAACACTCATGAGCAGGAGCTGAAGGCAAGAAGGCATAAAGTGTTAAGATATTCATGAACTGGGAGAACCAATGGTAACAAGGTCAGCCAATGAATAGGCATAGCAACTAAATCAGCCAATGGGAGTTAAACACATTTGAGTCTGTGCAGAGAATCGAAACTGAAGCTATAAGGCTGGGCGTGGCTCAGCCCACTCTGTACTCTCTGTCTGCTCTGAACTCTGAACTAGAAGCTGCTTGTATTTTACTTGTAACTGTTGCTACATTGAAGAAGAACTCTGCTAATGGTATTGTAAATTCATCTGTTATTATGTTTATAAAGAAGTTAATGAATCCAGCTGAATCAGTTATCTGTGTGTGCTTCTGGAAATTGATTTTTCTACAACAAACTCTTAGAGGTTATGGGCCCAGAGCACACAGGAAGACTGCATTGTAATTTAAGCTGAAGGGACTGCCTGTGTTTAGAAAGAGAAACCAGGTAGAGATTGCAGGATGGCTGCTGTTGAATTTAAGGAAAGCTCTGTGCCTCGTTTGGGACAGAAGAACTATATAATATGGGCTGCAAAGATGGAATGTTTCCTGAAGGCTAAGGAGCTGTGGTATATGGTTATTTATCAAGGGAACCTTTAGCAGCTGCAGAACAGAAGCAGCATGATAAAGCAATGGCTTATATCATCTTGAGTTTAGAAGATGAACAGTTTATCAATGTAGCTGATTTAAAGACTGCAAAGGAGGTCTGGCTCAAATTAAGAGCTGTGCATGTGAGTGTGTCTGCATGTAATATTGTTCAGTTATCAAGAAAAGTATACAGAGCCTGTCTGCAACCAAGTGAATCTGTGGAAAGACATTTATTGCAAATGCAAACTTTATTTGTTGAGTTGGAACAGCGTGGAATGAATATTCCTGAGTCCCAAAAGGTGGTGTTAGTGTTAAACAGCCTTGATGAAACCTGGGACATTGTTTCTGCAGTGTTTGAATGCAAAGCAAAAATGAGGTTTGGCTGAAGTTAAGAAGTGTGCATGTGAGTGCATCAGCATGCAATATTGTGCAATTATCAAGAAAGTTATACAGAGCCCGTTTGCAACCAGGAAAATCTGTGGAGCAGCTTTTGGTACAAATGCAAAGTTTATTTGTTGAGTTAGAACAGTGTGGGATGCAAATTCCTGAATCTCAAAAAGTGCTGTTGGTGTTAAACAGTCTGGATGAAACGTGGGACATTATTTCTGCAGTGTTTGAGTGCAAACCAGAGCAGGACTTGCATTTGGAGGCTTTAAAGGCATGTTTGATTGCAGAGGAGAACAAACACCATTATAGAAGCCACCACGAGGAGAAATCCCTAAGGTGGGGGCCCAAGGAGCAGAGAGAGAAGAATGGAAAATTCCACACACTGCCTGTTAGCAGCAGAAGAAATCAGATTACAGCCCAGCAAAGACTTTGCAAGCAGCAAGAACAGCAACTACATTTAAAGAAGGACTGTTTGCAAAGAAAGCTGTTTGCAAAGAAGAAATTATTTGCAAGGAGGACAATCCACTGATGGACAAATTGCTGTTGCAAAAGTTGGCTATTGCAATAGCAGAGAGAAATGGTTAATAGACAGTGGGGCAAGTCAAACCATTGTTAACAATTCTAAATTGTTTTTCAGAATGGATCCAGCTGCTCGAAATGCAGTAGCCTTGGCAAATGGCCAGAAGGCTAAAGTCATTGGAAGAGGCAGTGTGCATCTGGAAACAAGGTTTAATGATGTATTATGTGTGCCTGAAATGGAGCATAATTTGCTGAGTGTCTAGTTTAGACAAGCAAGGTTTTGAGACCACATTTGCAAATGGGAGGTGTCTCATAAAGAGAAATGGAAATGTATGTGCACAGGGCATGAAGCAGGATAATCTTTATGTGTTGCAAGGACAAAAGGTTCAATGTGCGCAAACATTTGGAAATGTGGCACCACATGATTCATGTGTTCATCTCTTGCATAGAAAGCTTGGCCATGCCAGCTTCATA
>QLTV01003144.1:213835-247337 GCA_003457575.1 Thermophis baileyi
TAAGCGAATTTGGCCTCACCCATAGACTTTACTTGTCAGAAAGCAACTGGAAAGGCCGCAAAAGGTGATCACATGACCCCTGGGTCAGTGCAACCATCATAAATACATGCCAGTTGCCAAGTGCCTGAATTTTTGTCAGATTATTCATGAACTGGGAGAGCCAATGGTAACAAGGTCAGCCAATGAATAGGCATAGCAGCTAAGTCAGCCAATGGGAGCTAAACACATCTGAGTCTGTGCAGAGAATCAAAACTGAAGCTATAAGGCTGGGCGTGGCTCAGCCCACTCTGTACTCTCTGTCCGCTCTGAACTCTGAACTAGAAGCTGCTTGTATTTTACTTGTAACTGTTGCTACATTGAAGAAGAACTCTGCTAATGGTGTTGTAAATTCATCTGTTATTATGTTTATAAAGAAGTTAATGAATCCAGCTGAATCAGTTATCTGTGTGTGCTTCTGGAAATTGATTTTTCTGCAACAAACTCTGAGATAAAGTTTTTCTAAAGGATATCACAGCAACAGTTGACAACTTAGAAAAGGTAGGCTGGGTTGATGTCCTCTATATGGAGCAATGGAGAAAGAATTTAGTGAATTGACTGAAGAGAAGGAAAAGACTGGGATGAAAGGGAGACAAGACCCAATTGAGGAACAGACCATGAAGACAGAAGCAAGCAGCTAGGTCTGTGAAATGTTGGCAACAACAATAGAAAGAGTTCAAATGGAAGGGAAGGGGAGAGAATGAGTTTGTTCACTGGCCTAATCATTCAGCAGTTTACTAACACCTCTACTTTACTAGGTGTATATAACTTTTCTAAGCATATAAGGAGAATGGAATGGAATGGAATGGAATGGAATGGAATGGAATGGAACGGAACGGAACGGAACGGAACGGAATGGAATGGAATGGAATGGAATGGAATAGAATAGAATTCTTTATTGGCCAAGTGTGATTGGAATTTGTATTTGGTGCATAAGCTCTCAGTGTACATAAAAGATAAAAGTGATAAACCATGATCATAGTCATCATAAATACATTCATCATGAATCATAAGATACAACACTTAGTGATAGTCATAGGATACTAAATAAGCAATCAACATAAATCATACTAGGAAACTAAATAAAACAATATAAATCGTAAAGATACAAGCAACAAGGTTATAGTCATAGTAGAAAAGGAGGTAGGTAATAGGAAGGATGAGAAGAAGAATAGTAATACAGTCTTAGTAAATAGTTTGACAGTGTTGTGGGAATTAGTTGTTTAGCAGAGTGATGGCATGCGGAAAAAAACTGTCCTTGTGTCTAGTTGTTCTGATGTGCAAAGCTGTCAAAGGTTCACAATTAGACGTGGGAGATCAATTTTTCATCTTCAAAAAAACCAGGAGGGATGAAAGTCATTCAGATAATTTCAAAGCTGAGGGGCACATTGTGATTTTAGGATACAACAAACCAGTGGTGGGTTGCTGCCGGTTCGGACCAGTTCTTTAGAACCGGTAGCTGTGACTCCAAGCCGAGAGAGAACCGGTTCTCTGTATCCATGAAAGTGGGCCTGCCTGCCCGCCCCTGGGTTATACTGACCTTTATCTCTGCTTCCGAAGCCCAGCTGATCAGGGGCGGCAGATTGAATTGCTGCTCCGCAGCTGTTTTCCGTTCGCCTTGCCTAGTTTGCAACGCGAAAGTGCTTTTTTTTAAGTACTGAGCATGCGCGGAGGATCATTTCTGGGAAGGGACGAAAAACGTGCACTTCCGTCGCGATGCGAACCAGTGGGGAAGGTAAGTAGAACCCACCCCTGCAACAAACGTATCTGCACAGTGTAGACACCCAAAATAAAGTGAGATGAGAGTGAAATTAATATTCTCAGGGCATGATTCTGTCACAGTAAGACAATGTAATATTAGTATTCCTGGAGATAAAGCCGCATTTTTGGCTGCCCGTGTCCTCCAAAGCAGCCATTTTGTAATGGCCTTCACAAGCTTTCAATTTGCCCACTGAGTCAAAAGAAGTCCCTCACTGAGGGACTCTGTGCTACATATCAACACTTCTGAAAATGGGGCAGATGTCCATGCTGACTGTAGGTCTTTTGTTCTGCAGAAGTCAGAAGAAGGGTTTTTTTTTTGCTATCAACTTTTTTATTCAAACAATTAAAATACAAAACTAAAAAAAAAACAATTTTTAACAGTTGCCTCTCATAGTCAAAAAGATATATTATCACTTGGATGTAATTGTTTTGGGGCATCTGACCTGAACATAGGTAGGTGTCTGCAGACAGGATGGGAAAGAATTCAAAACATCCCATTGGCAACCTAGTCAGTTTTCTTAACTTATTATCACTTTTAGTATCTCAAGAATACATTTGGTGAGTAAAAGATACATTTTCTGGAATTGGTCCCTTGATGGAATTATTAATCACTTCAACTGGAATTATGACTCTGGTCACAAAACTTTCTTTCTCCAGTTGCACTTGTAGTGAAATCATTTCAAGAGTCCACTGAGATTTTCTTTCCTGTTATAATTATCAAAATTATGATGATTTATTTTATTTCCACAGAAGCCCATGGGATGTCTCTCCACTTCCCTTCCCACTCATCCTTGTATCCAAGGCAAAGAATGCTTATACTTTCCCAACCAAGCAAACATGATAAATATTCCACACTTCTTCATGTTAACCAAAGTTGCAAAATATCTTCAGCTCTGTGGTGACCATAGGATCAGAATCCTATAGGCCAGACTATGTAAGTCTGAAATTTAATGCTGTACCTTTAATGTGCCAGATTGCATTTACAGTAATCTCCCTTGACAGAGTTAGTGTGGCTGTGCTCTTTGGAAAGAGAATTGTGCTTCTCCATAAGGTAACTCCGAGAACAAAGACAGTGGCAGCTGTGTAAGAGAACTATGGCAGCAGATCTCCTCGTGATGTGTCAAATGCTGCTGCTGCTGCTTCTCCTTGTGTCCTATTGTCCTTGTACGAAGTTGATGATGAATTGTCGATTCAGTATGTTAAAAGAGAACTTCGTTTTCAATTTCTACAAACCAGGAGATTTCCTGATAAACGGAATAGTATCTACATCGGCTAGAAATTACGCACCATATCTTTTTATCCAGACTCCCTTCCACAGATATTCAAGGTATTTAACTCTGGTGTTTAATTTTATCTTTTCCACTGTCTTCTTTTTAGCAGAGAAAGATTCTGATTTCCTGGTACTTTGCTGTTTATATTTATATTTATTATATTTGTATGCCGCCCAACTCCCAAAGGACTCTGGGCGGCTTAACAACAACAACAACAAAAAACATTACAAACATCATAAACACATTAAAAACATCCTAATCAATAATAAAACATTAAAAACGTTAAACATTAAAACAATTTAAAATTCACGCATATCCCATCATGGCCGGATCTCGCAGATTACAACCGCGAGATCGCGGCCTAAGGCCTGCCGGAAAAGCCAGGTCTTTACCGCTTTTCGGAAGGCCAATAGGGTGGGGGGTGGTCCAGATCTCAGGAGGTAACTGGTTCCAGAGAGCCGGGGCAGCCACAGAGAAGGCCCTCCCCCGCGGGCCCGCCAGCCGGCACTGTTGTTGATCATGTCACAGTTTTCCTCCTTATTTCTTTTAAGAAAAAGGATTTTCCTACTCTATGCACACCATGCATGTTTTTAAAGTTAGAATTTGAGAGGGAGGGCGGCCATGGGTGTTCCAATGTCCTGACGCTATGAAAGTTCCATCACGTTTGCAAGAAAATTCAAATTACAGAAAGGCCATTTCAAGTGTTCCTAAGAAAAGATCATTTTTGCGAAGTAATCTTTTTATATTCCTTGAGGTAGAAATGTATTCCTGACTTGACGAGGAGAATTTAGTGCTGTGTAATCCTGCTTTTATAATATTATCTGTTTTTATGTCAATTGTCTACCAGTTTACCAACTTCAATCACTAATCAGCTAGAAAGCGAATTCGCTCATGTGCGCGCCGGAACCCGGAAGAGCAATGGGCGATGGCTGGTGTGCCCGGAGAGATGGCTCTGCCTGCCACTTCCGGCATGCGTGCCATAGGTTCGCCATCATGGTACTAAGACATCATTCAGAAAAAATTCCTAAAGAAAAAGTTGCTCATGTGCCTTTTGGACAGAACATCCCTTGGGGGTAAATGGGACTTTCCCTTCCGATAGGAACATCCAGGAAAAACCATCACTCTGGACAGGCCCTGTAAATAAATGATTAAAAAATAATGCAGTTTTTCATTAAGCAATAAATGTTAAACACACAACAGAGAGCTAAAGAGAGATTAAAAAAAAAAAAAAAAAAAAAAAAAAAAACCCCTAACAGAATTCTAACCATAGTTACTCAGTTTCCAGCCAACTCTCTCAAAAAAAAGGCACCCCAAATTCTTCTAATTCAAAACCCAATGGAATATTTCTGGGAACAAAAGACTGGCATGTCATTTAAAGTTCCCCACTTACACAGGCAATAACTCTAAAATTGCAATTTGGTGAGAATGAGATTCTGTCTTTTTGTACCATTCTTGAGACCATCCAGATTTGTTTGCACCTTTTAGAATGATTGAGTCCATCACACATCCGCTGACTTCAGCCTATGGATGTCTTAACCATCTCAGATGTAGTCAAAAGATAGAACTGCAACCGATGAGTTATAAATTCCCTTAAGGGAATGGGACAAAAAAGAATTTAGAAACTAAGATGAAAATCCAAACTGAGGCCCATTAATATTTTGTAACTTGCAGTGAACATCGGACCTGGTGGCATGTCCTGCCCTTCTTTTTCGCCATTCGTGAGATCAATCGGAACCCAAGGCTGTTACCAAACACCACCCTGGGCTACAACATCTATGATAACTTTTTCAATGGAAGAATGACATACGAGTCCATGTTGGATTTTCTTTCTACGGGGAATGAGACTATCCCAAATTACAGATGTGGAAGACAAAAGCATTTGTTGGCCGTGCTTGAAGGAACTGATTCTGTGCTCTTTAATCATGTTTCAACTATGCTGGGTATCTATAAAATCCCACAGGTATGAATAGAGGTTCATGCTAATTTCACTGGGTACATTCTCTGGATAGTCTAAACGGTGACTATGGTAAAGATCAAGAAATAAATTGATTTGTCAGATGATAAAAAGAATAATAATAGGATTTTTTCCTATTATGCATCCAAATAATTCTTTATTTCTTGTATCATTTTACAGCATTGTTTTTGAAAGATATATTGGTTTCACAAATTTCTCCTTTTTTGCTGTTGAATTGCATTCAAATAAGCCTGAGGCGAATCACTGGAACCCAGCCTCTGAATGAAATACCCATCCCACTTGGCAATCCTTTTCCTGTCTCTTCTATTTTATTTATTTGTTTGTCAAACATGTACAAGATAGCAGGTATAGGTATAAACATAAACATAAACAAAGTAAGTACAGATAAATGAGGACCATAGGACAGTAAGACAGGGACAGTAGGCACAATGGTGCACTTATGCACGCCCCTTATAGACCTCTTAGGAATGGGGTGAGGTCGACAGTAGACAGTCTAAGGTTAAAGTTTTTGGGGTTTGGGGAAGAAACCACAGAGTCAGGTAGTGAATTCCAGGCATTGATCACTCTGTTGCTGAAGTCGTATTTTCTGCAGTCGAGTTTGGAGCGGTTTACATTAAGTTTGTATCTATTGTGTGCTCGTGTATTGTTGTGGTTGAAGCTGAAGTAGTCATTGACAGGTAGGACATTGTGGCAGATAATTTTATGGACTACATTTAGATCGGTTCTAAGGCGACGTAGTTCTAAGTTGTCTAATCCCAAAATTTGAAGTCTTGGGGAATAAGATATTCTGTGGAGGGGGATTTTGGACTCTCTCAATTGTATTAATGTCCGATATGCAGTGCGGGTTCCAGACAGGTGAGGTGTATTCGAGAATTGGTCTAGCAAACGTTTTGTATGCTCTAGTTAGCAGTGTAATGTTGCCAGAGAAGAAGCTACGCAGGATTAAGTTGACTACTCTTAGTGCCTTTTTGGCAATGTTGTTACAGTGGGCTTTGGCACTTAGATCATTAGATATGAGTACTCCAAGATCCTTGACAGAAGGGGGGTCGTCTACAAGGTTGTGTCCTCCAAGCTTGTATTTTGTGTTCTGATTCTTTTTGGCAATGTGTAAGACAGAGCATTTGTTGGTTGAGATTTGAAGTTGCCAATTGTTTGACCATTCTGATACATAGTCAAGGTCTTTTTGAAGGGTAGCAGCATTGTCAGTGGTGTTAAATAGTTTAACATATCAGTGAAGAGAACACAGTTGCTTATAATATGATCACAAAGGTCATTTATGTAAAGTATGAAGAGTGTTGGTCCTAGAACGCTGCTTTCTCTCAGTCTTCCAGTCACTGCAATCATCTGACTTCTTTCCAAGACAAAAGAATTATTTATCAAAATCCATCCAGATTTAAAGAAAGACTCAAAAAGTGTAATGGTTGAAAAGGGGGGTGTCAGATTGCCCACAGCTTGAACCTCTAAATAAAAATGATCCTTGGCTCTATTTGACAGGAAAGGTACAGCTTTATTAGCGATCAAGTGTATTGCAGCATTGCAAAGCCAGAATTGAGAATTGTGAGCCAAAATCCCTTTTCCCTCCCTTAACTGTCTCTCATTGCTCATCACACTGTAACCAATCAGACTCAGGCAATATGTCTATGGAGATTCTCAGTCATCCAGGTCATGGTTGTCCCAAAGGTGCTTTTTCAAGAGGCAACTGGACTTTCTGGACTTTCTGCAAGGAGTATAAATCCTTCCATTCCCCACCATCCAGTCAGAGCTGAAGAAGCTTCTTGGATGTGAACATCTTCAAAACAACAACAACAACAGAAAGTCCAGTTGCCTCTTGAAAGAGCATCTTTGGTTCAGGCAAAATGTTTTCTAATGGTCAATCCAAGTGCAGTTTGGTATGCGGCCCCTCTTTCTTCCAGATGGGTTACCTTGAGGCAGCGTCTCGAGGAGATGCAGCACTTACTTTCGTTTCCCTAAGTATTCCCCTCCTTCAGTTCCCTACCTTCAGTTCATGGCAGTCTGATAGCAGCGAAGCACAAGCAAGCATAAGGTGGCAGCTGATGGGGGAAATATTAGTTAGTGAGTCTTTCCCCTCTACCAGCTAAAAACAGTTAAACCATATTCAGTTGATACTTTGTTTTCTGTTGAGATCCCATGATATTACATCATGTCCAATCCAGAAGAGACATGACTAGCTGGAGAGATGTTACCATAGTATCTTGTCTGTTCTTCCCACACAGTCAAAGTGTAAACTTAAGATGTTTTTAAAATATTACGTTTTCCCTTCCTTCAATTATGGAGGGAAATCAGGTGAGAGGTTAAGATTATTAACACAGAAAAGTTCTTAAAGCAGGGAGAGCACATGTCATGGTTGAAAATCAAGGGCAGAGAGAAATAATTTTGCTGCTTAGAGGAAAAGATCCTCAGATTTTAGCACTCCTTTTTATTTGTAAGAGAAAGATAACCAACCCTCTTCTCCGTTTCTTTCTAGATCAGCTATGGGGTCATCAGCCACATTCCTGGGCAGAAACATCATTTCCCATTTTTCTATCGGTTGAGTCCAAAACAAGAACCTCCTCACTTGGCAATGGTTAAACTGCTCCTGTATTTCCAATGGACATGGATTGGCCTCTTTGTTCCAGACAATGAAAACGGGGAAAAGTTCAGAAATTCCTTTGTGGCTGCAGCCATAAAGGAACGGGTTTGTGTTGCTTTCTCAGAAAACATCCCACAGAATGATGAAGAGGAACAAATGAGGAAACTTCTTCATTTTATCCCCAAGGAAGTAAAAGTTATTGTATGTCATTTGGATTTAAAATCTGCAATAATCCTAACCGCGGCAATATCAAAATTTGAGCAGATGCAAAAAGAGTTTGGGAAGAAAGTGTGGATTGCCACTGTTTTGAGTGACAGAAGCGTGAGATATTTTTATGAATTTGTTCACTTGCAGCATAAACATCTTCTATTATCTTTCTTATCCCAGGCAAAAAGAAGGGCACAAAATTATGATTTAAAAACATCTTTTCTTCCTATAAAACAGTTTGTGATTTCATCATTTTGGGTCTTCTATTCAAGCCCTGTGTTATCTAAAAAGTTTTGGGTAAGATTCATTGAACGAGAGAAGTGGAAAATCCTGTCCCAGGACATGGTTGCAAGTATCTTGACTCAGGATGGCTCTAGCATTTCCACTGCGATCCAGGTTATCTCCCACGTCCTCAGTGTTGCCTCTTCCTCCCAACTGAACAAGAGAAGAATGAGGGTTGGAAACCATCGGACATCTTTGAAAGTACAGCCATGGCAGGTGAGCTTTTCCCTTTTGAAGTTTCTCTGATAGAGCCCCTTCAGTTCCTCCCTTATCTCTTGGAGTAGGGAAGGGCTACAAATGGGGTGGATATGCCCAAAAGCAGTTGCCCAGTCTCTAGTGTTAGAGGCTTAGAGAATGAGAATATGAAGGAAAGGCTGTTGCTGAATAATGGCTAAAACATACGATGAACCGTTGCAGGAACTGGGCATGGCTAGTCTAGTGAAGAGAAGGACCAGGGGAGACATGATAGCAGGGTTCCAATATTTGAGGGGCTGCCACAGAGAGGATGGGGTCATGCTATTTTCCAAAGCACCTGAAGGCCAGACAGGGAATAATGGATAGAAACTGACCAAGGAGAGATTCAACCTGGAAATAAGGAGAAATTTTCTGACAGTGAGAGCAATCAACCAATGGAACAGAAGTTGGCTTCAGAAGTTGTGGGAGCTTCATCACTGGAAGCTTTCAAGAAGAGACTGGACTGCCATCTGTCAGAAATGGTGTAGGGTCTGCTTAGATGGGGTGGTGGTGTTGGACTAGATGACCTACAAGGTCCCTGCCCACTCTAAAACATATTAAGAACGGCTGCAGGAACTGGGTATGTCTAGTTTAATGAAAAAGAAGGACTAGGGGAGACATGATAGCAGTGTTCCAATATCTCAGGGGTTGCCACAAAGAAGAGGGAGTCAAACTATTCTCCAAAGCACCTGAGGGTAGAATAAGAAGCAATGGGTGGAAACTAATCAAGGAGAGAAGCAACCTAGAACTAAGGAGAAATTTCCTGACAGTTAGAACAATTAATCAGTGGAACAACTTGCCTCCAGAAGTTGTGAATGCTCCAACACTGGAAGTTTTTAAGAAAATATTGGATAACCATTTGTCTGAAGTGGTGTAGGTTTCCTGCCTAAGCAGGGGGTTGGATTAGAAGACCTCCAAGGTCCCTTCCAACTCTGTTATTCTGTTTCTGTTTTCTGTTTCTGCTAATCTATTAAATGCTTATTGAACCCTCTGTCCACAATGCCATCTTCAACTTCTCTCTTGTTCATCACACATTGACTTTGTAAAACTTTGTTTTCACTTGTGCTTCTATCACCACAATGTGTGAAATAATCTATGTGTCAGGGTTCCAAATAGCATCTAAAATCAAATCAGAGTCCGAGGCAAAACATTCCTCTAACTTCCAATTCTGAAGCCATATTTTATTAGAGGCTTTGGCCTGCCACTATGTCACTTCTAAACATCTCTAGAGAACAGAGAGTTCAGTTCACTTGCATCTGATTGTGGATTCCAAATCATATATGGCACCTACCACCATTTTCTTCTGCATTCACCCCCTCACTCTCACCATGGAGGATCCAGTCCTCCAGTCCCAAGGCTCTTCCCTGCTTTCCTTCCCTCCATTACAAATAAAAATCTAGAATGTGGTACCCCATCAATTCTTCCACCCCTTCTATTTCCCAGCATCATCAATTGATTTCATAAAGCAATGAGGAATTGAAACTTCAGAACCCAGGAGATGGGGAAAATTCACAGGCATGAAATGGCCTACCTGTATTGCTGTTGTTTTTAAGTTCTTCCAACAAAAGGCCCTGTTGTGCTCTTATGAATACCGAATGCAAGGGTGTCAAACTCGCGTCATCACGGCGTCGCCACGTGACGTATCGGGACTTTTTCCCCCTTCGCTAAACTGGGCATGGGTGTGGCCAGCGTATGACACATCCGGCCCACAGGCCGCGAGTTTGACAGCCCTAATGTAATGGGTCAGAATGGAAACAAATTCTCCAATTCTACTATTTGTCATTTTCATGCATCATCAGCCAGTGGGAAAATATTCTGCAATCACAGCAGAATAGTGGATATAGGGCAGGGGTGAAATTCAAAATTTTTCCCTACCAGTTCTGTGGGCGTGGCTTACTGAGCATGGCAGGGGAAGGATACTGCAAAATCTCCATTCCCACCCCACTCCTGGGGGAAGGATATTGCAAAATCTCCATTCCCACACCACTCTGGGGCCAGCCAGAGGTGGTATTTGCCGGTTCTCCGAACTACTCAAAATTTCCACTACGGTTCTCCAGAACATGTCAGAACCTGCTGAATTTCACCCCTGATCAGGGGCCCAACAATCTGGGTCCTCGTTTTACCAACCTTGGAAGGATGGAAGGCTGAGTCAACCATGAGCCGGTCAGGATTGAACTGCTGGCAGTGGAAGGCACTGTTCTGCTGCTTGAAAAAGGGCCCTTCCACCCGCCCCCGGGTTTATACTGACCTTTATTCCTTCGCCTGAAGCACAGCTGATCAGCTCCTCAGCTGTGTTTCGGGCTGATTGCAGCTTCTGAGCATGTGCGGAAGCAAAATTGTGCAAGGGAACGTCGCAATGCGAACCGGTGGGGAAGGTAAGTGGAACCCACCCCTGCCCCTGATATAGGGAGTTCTGACAGCATTACCCCTAGGATCTTAGAAGTAGCAGACATGGAGCATGAGAAAGAATAAAAGAGGGAGAGAGAGGGAGGGAGGGACGGAGGGAGGGAGGGAGAGCACATCCTTAACTTCAATCCTCCACCCAATATTTGCAGACAGAGCTTTTAATTAAATTTCAAGTGGGAACAGGGAAGGTACAAGGTTAATTCTTTTGATTTTTAATTTGTGTGTGTGTGTGTGTGTGTGTGTGTGCTTTAGCTTCATCTTATTCTCAGAAATTTCCAGCTTTACAATTTTTCTGTGGATGGTGTTTATTTGGATGAAAATGGAATTCCTGTTGCTGACTTTGATATTATGAACTGGGCAGTATTTCCTAATAAGTCCTCTGCTGGAGTGAAGATTGGAAATACAGAAAGAGACGCATCTTTGAAAACCAAGCTCTCCATTGACCGCAATGCCATCATATGGCCAACGTCATTTAACCGGGTAAATGTGGCTGGTTATTTAGAGCAGGGCTCTCCCACCATGGCAACTTTAAGACTTGTGGACCTCAACTCCCAGAATTCCCCAGCCAACAGAAATAAAAAGCAAAGAGTGAGATCTAACTGTATACAGTATTACCATTTAACAGGTTTCACACAGGTTTCTTGGGATCCAAAAGCATGAAGGCAGGCACATTTGAGAGCCTTCCACAAGGCTGGCAGAGTTGTGGTTAATCTGACTTCAGATGGATTGCTATTCCAGTGGGCAGATACATGTAACTGTGTGGAGGCACGCTCTCAAATAACCTGGATCTATGCCATGTATGGCTTTGAAGATCATAGCCAGGCCTTTGAATTAGACCTGGAACCAAACTGGCAGCCAATGCTTCTTGCTGAAATGAAGGGTAGGATGCATGGTTCTCTAAGCACACAAAATGGCCTGTGCTGCTGCATTTAGTATCAGTTGAAGCTTCCACATACTCTCTAAAGGGAGTTCTATGTATAGTACATTACAATAGTCCATTTGGACAATAACTAGGGCAGATGTGATTGAGCATAGGGCCTCCTGATCCAAGAATGGGTGGAAGTGGTACACAAGCTAAACTGTGCAAAGACTCTCTTAGCCACGACTGCTATCTCCTCTCCAGAAAGCGGAGTCCAGAAAGACCTCCAAATTGTACACCAGGTCTGTTTGGAGTGGTACAACACCATCCTGCTCCAGAAATGGTAAAACTCAAAGCTATTCAACCATTCAGGGTGGATTTGAAGCCTATCGTTCCCCTTCAAGATCCCAACAAGCACCAGGCACCGAGAGAACGTGACATAGCTCACCAGGAATGGAGATCTATAACTGGGTATCATCAACATATTGTTGGTACCTCACCTAAAAACCTTACCAGCCTTGCCATTCTGATGCTTGGAAAAGGCTGGGGTGAAAGAAACATTCCTATTTCTCCCGGACCTCCCAAACACCTATTGTTGATTGTGGAGTGCCAAAATTGTCCTGTAAGACATCTTGCAGCCTTTAGGGAAATAAGACATTCAGCAAATCCCTTCGAAGGAGGATGAACTAGCAGTACAGTGTCTTAATCAAGACTTCTTCTGAATTAGAGCATGCTTTACAAATAGCAATAGATATTTACGAGATAGATGTTAGAAGCAGGCAGCGAGTTGGCCATTGGCCATTGAAGTTGAAGCTGATGGGACTTGATATCCAAACCACATCTTCTTAGAACAGAAAGCTAAAGATCCCTGCTGTACATGAATGTTGAGCCAATTCTGGAGTCAAGTCCTGCTAAAATAGGACTACTTCTGGGTATTCTTTAGAGAAAGAAGAAAATGATTTTTTGATCACCATATTTTCAAAATATAAGTAATGGACATATAGAATTACAACATTTAACAAGTTTAGATACAGTACCATTTTGAGTTAAGAAAATTTAAAATTCTTGGGAGATCTTGATTTCTGCCAAAAACCAAGTTCAGAAGAACTCTTATTCTTCTCAATGCTCATTCATTCACTCTATTATTTGTACCCTATGACAATCATTAAGTGTTGTACCTTATGATTCTTAACGAATGTATCTTGTCTTTTTATGTACACTGAGAGCATATGCACCAAAGACAAATTCCTTGTGTGTCCAATCACACTTGGCCAATAAAGAATTCTATTCTATTCTATTCTATTCTATTCTATTCTATTCTATTCTATTCTATTCTATTCTATTCTATTCTATTCTATTCTATTCTATTCTATTCTATTCTATTCTATTCTATTCTATTCTTTTCATTTGATTATTTTTAGCTCATATATTACTCTAACTGCA
Organism: Thermophis baileyi; assembly: GCA_003457575.1. Lineage (NCBI taxonomy): Eukaryota > Metazoa > Chordata > Lepidosauria > Squamata > Dipsadidae > Thermophis > Thermophis baileyi. Next base: position 226,900 of record QLTV01003144.1, read on the forward strand.
TATATTGGGTTTTGTGAATGTGTGTAATGTTTGTGTTCCCATCTAAGGAAACTATGGTTTAGCACTGTTTGTTAACCTGGCCGGTAAGTAATTTCCATTCATTTAACTGGAACACAGACATTCTGGGTGTGAGAATTGGGCAGTTTCCAAATGTAATATATAATAAACCCCTAATATTGGTTAACTAGGATATTCTTTATTTACAAAGGTGCCAATTTCTAGATGTACCCCAAGTTGTCTCCCAGGATACAACAAACTCCTGAGAGAGGGAGCACCAGTTTGCTGCTATGACTGTTCTCCCTGTATGGAAGGAACAATCTCCACCAAGGAAGGTAGGTGGCTCAGGAGCAAAGAAGGAGCAGCATACAAATCCATATCAGGTCTCATCCTGCTTTGAATCTAAACCTGTCAAAGACTTCCATGTTCTGAAGGACCTCAATTGCTACTATCTTTCCAGTTTCCTCTCCCACAAAATGCCTCAGAAGCAGACTTTTGTGTTGGAGATGTGTTCGGGCACTCCTGAGTGGGGAAATCAGATATTTGCAATGATTAGTGAAGCAGAAAACTGAATCAGTCTTTTAAGAAAAGTGCAGGCAATGAGACAATTAAAATAAATAATTAATGTTCTAGCTATGCCACACTACAACATTGTGGTCGCTTGGTCATAAAGTGATAAGTGCTACTAACTTCATTGGTTGCTTGTGTTTTTCAGATGTAGTTCATTGTGAAAAGTGTCCAGATGATCAGCATTCCAATAAGAAGCGAGATAAATGTATCCCCAAAATTGTAACTTTCCTGTCCTACAAAGAAATACTGGGTCTCATCCTGGCCTTCTTTGCCATTGTCTTATCTGTAACTACTGCCTTTGTTCTGGGAATCTTCATTCAATACCGAGAAACTCCCATAGTCAAAGCCAATAACCGGGACCTCACCTACATACTCTTGATGGCTCTCCTGCTTTCCTTCTTGACCACCCTTCTATTCATTGGCCGCCCCAAGAAAGTGACCTGCCTTCTTCAACAAATCTCCTTCAGTATACTTTTCTCAATTGCTGTATCTTGCTTGCTGGCTAAGACCGTTGTGGTGGTTGTGGCTTTTCTAGCCACAAAGCCAGGCAGTAGAATGAAGAAATGGCTGGGGAAAACTCTGGCCTACTCCATTGTCTTGTCTTGCTCTGGGGTTCAGGTGGGCATCTGCCTTATATGGCTGGGAGTCTCTCCCCCATTTCCAGATTCTGACTTACATTCCCAACCAGGACAGATCCTGCTGCAATGCAATGTAGGCTCAGTCACCATGTTCTATTCTGCCCTTGGCTATTTGGGCTTTCTGGCTGCCATTTGCTTCTTTGCAGCTTTCCTTGCCCGAAAGGTGCCAGGGACCTTCAATGAAGCAAAGTGGATCACCTTCAGCATGCTGGTCTTCTGCAGCGTTTGGGTCTCCTTTGTCCCCACTTACTTGAGCACCAAAGGGAAATACATGGTAGCTGTGCAGATCTTCTCCATCCTAGCCTCCAGTCTGGGCTTACTGGGATGCATCTTTGTCCCTAAATGCTATATCATTATACTTAGCCCTGATCTGAACTTGAAGGCACATCTGATGATGAGAAGCTAGGAGGGCTCCTGATTTTGGTGCTTTATTGAGAGGAGGACAGAGTCTTTAGCAATAGCAATAGCACTTAGATTTATATACCGCTTCACAGTGCTTTACAGCCCTCTCTAAGCGGTTTACAGAGCCAGCATATTGCTCCCCAACAATCTGGGCCCTCATTTTATCAACCTCAGAAGGATGGAAGGCTGAGTCAACCTTGAGCCTGGTGGGATTTGAACTGCCAAATTGCAGGCAGCTGGCAGTCAGCAGAAGTAGCCTGCAGTACTGCACTCTAACCACCGCGCCACCAAGGCTCAAGAAATATTTAGAATTATAAACTAAGCTAGCTTGCCACTGGAATCTACAAGGAAGTCTCTCTTTCTTCTATGTCAGCTTTGATTTAGACCTAATAAATGAAACTAAGGTACCAAGAAGCCATTATTTTAAAAAGAAAATCCTTATAGATCATGTATACAATTTCAATTGTTAATTTGAAAACAAAATGCTGAAATGAAGGCACTATTCCCAATATATGGCGGTTTAAATAAGATTTGGAAGAATTGCCTTTTTTACATGGACAGATAACCACCTGATTACCAGTGGTAAGCTGTGCTATTCTCTTGTAGCAATAACCTTTGATCAGCTAAATGTTTATTCAATTTATTACACCACAAGTTTCTTTTAAGTGCTTCATTCCCAATTATTTATGCCTCAAATTCAATTCTCAGACAATTAATCAGAAGCATGAGAATAAGGGAAGTTGTTTCCCTCCAAGTCAACTTCAGTGAATGATATGGGGATTTTGTAATTTAAAGATCTTTTAATACCTGAAGTTTTATTTTTATGCAATACTGTGTACTAATGAGATTCTTTACTGGAGTCTTTGAAAAAAATCTAACATGATTTTTTTTTTCTTGTCAGCTAAATATTACAAGGATTTGGTATCTTATAGGACAGTGATGGTGAACCTTTTCGGCACCGAGTGCCGAAAAGGTCGCGCGGAACCGTCGTGCGTGCATGTGTGCGCTCGTCAGGGCCGCACTCCTTGAAAAGCTGAACTTCCGGGTTCTAGCGTGCATGCACACCCAACGATCAGCTGGCCGGCACGCATGCGCAGGCCGGTTTTCGGCACTGCCATGTACACAAAGGGATCGCGCTCCGGAAAAGCCAAACTTCCGGGTTCTGGCACACACGCACACCCGACAATCAGCTGGCCGGCGCGCATGTACAGGCCGGTTTTTGGCACTGCCATGTGCGCGAAGGACAGCTGATCATTGCATGCGCATGCGCACCAGAAACCCAGAAGACAAACAGGCAAGGCCGCGCGTGCCGGGCGACATGGCTTCGCGTGCCACTTTGGGCACACGTGCCATAGGTTCGCCATCACAGTTATAGGACCATTTCACTTCTTCATATGATTGTAAACTATACCAAACTATACAATATACTGAACCAATTTCACTAAAAGAGATTACTGGTAAAATTATTCATTTGGATCAGTCTGACTTTTCCCCAAATTTAAATATATCTACGGTACCTCTATCAGGAAATTGTTAGAACATAGAATTATAGAACTGGAAGGGACCTCAGAGGTCTTCTAGTTCAATCCCCTGCTTTACTGTTCAAGCCCCTGCTTTATCAAATGGTTGTCCAATCTATTTTTGAAAACCTCCAGTGATGGAGCACCCACAACTTCAGGAAGCAAGCTATTCCATTGATTACATAATAATCACAAATATTAATATATTTTTCTGAAAACAATTTGCAGTATGCATAATTGAGCAGCTTGGCTGAATCTAAATTCGACATGAGATGACTCTGTTGGTAATGAGAGTTTGGTGCATTTTTCATTTAATATCTTTGTCTTTTGAGCTTTGGTTGTTGGACAACTATTAAATTTGACATAGGTATTTGCTCCTGGATTTTTTTTTAAAATCTATATTTTATTTCCTCCCATTTTTTTCTGCATATGGTCTAGTTCCCCCCCCTCTCATTATTAATTTGAATATAATGTATGCTGCTATAAAGGCAGTAATCCCAATCATGGATTTTTTTAATGAGGCAGAAAAGTTGAAAGCACTATCTTTTTCATTAACAGGAAAAAAAGACCAGTTCATTTCCAGAATGAAGATGTAATCCTCTATTGTAAAAATAAGGAATCCTTTGGCAGCTAAATCTTTTCTTGAGTTATTGTGGCATAAGCTAGCCTTGATAACTAATTTAGTGTAGTGGTTATGGCACGAGGTGAGAAACCAGGAGACTATAAGTTATATTAGTTCTACTCATGCCTTAGGCACAAATCCAGGAAGGAAACCTTTTGCCAGTTCCTCTCTTTTGAGTCCTAGGAAGAAGAGGACACTAGAAATCACTTCCCAAAAGCTTGCCAATAATATTTATTTATTTATTTATTTATTTATTTATTTATTTATTTATTTATTAGTTTGTCAAACATGTGCAAGATAGCAGGTACGAATATGAACATGGACATGAACTAAGGAAATGGATACAAATAAATGGGGACAGTAGGACAGGGACGGTAGGCACGCTGGTGCACTTATGTACGCCCCCTTTACGGACCTCTTAGGAATGGGGTGAGGTCCACGGTAGACAGTTTAAGGTTGAAGCTATGGGGGTTTGAGGATGTAACAACGGAGTCAGGTAGAGCATTCCAGGCATTGACCACTCTGTTGCTGAAGTTGTATTTTCTGCAATCGAGTTTGAAGCGGTTTACCATCCCCAAAACCCACAACCAACCCACAACAGGATTCCTCTTATTGTCAGCACTTCTTTTTGAAGCACATATTCAGATTCATTTTAAGTAAATTAATTACAAACCTATGATTATGAGAAGCAGTTTCATTCCCAATCACCTTGAGTGATTTAAAGAAGAATCCATGCAGAGCCCTTAGAACATAGAATAATAGAGTTGGAAGGGACCTTGGAGGTCTTCTAGTTCAACCCCCTGCTCAAGCAGGAGACCCTATACCAATACCATTTCAGATAAATGGTTGTCCAGTCTCTTTCTGAAAACCTCCAGTGATGAAGCATCCACAACTTCTGAAGGCAAGCTATTGGTTGATTGCTCTCACTGTTTGGAAATTTCTCCTTAGCTGCTTCTCTCCTTGATTAGTTTCCATCCATTGTTTTTGTCTTGCCTTCTGGAAAATAGGTTGACACCCCTCCCCCCATCTTTGTGGCAGCCTCTCAAATATTGGAACACTGCTATCATGTCTCCCCTAGTTCTTCTTTTCATTAGACTAGACATACCCAATTCCTATAACCATTCTTCATATGTTTTAGCCTCCAGCCCCCTAAACTTGAGAGGTATGAAATTGGATTTTTATTATAATATCAACATTTGTTTGAATGAAAGCTTTTCTGATTCTGCCCTCCTATAGAAAGGAAGTACACATGGATTGATTGATTATGAACTATCACATGGCTATCAATGTCTAGTAAAATCATAGCTAGAATTTCTCCAGGATGATCTCTTCACAATCTGGCCCTTTAGGTATCTCCATGACGAACAGATAGCCACTCTAACTGAGTTCATCCATTTGATGCTGCTAATTCTCTTCTTTGCTTTCCTTCTAACTCTGTCCAGATCTGGCTAGCACATGAGTTGCAGCATATGCACCAAGACAAATTCCTTGTATGTCCAATCACACTTGGCCAATAAAAAAATTCTATTCTATTCTATTCTTATCTGGGGTGAGAAGGATGCCGGAACAACTCAAACCCTTTTCACCCTTGCTTTAACTACCCAAAGGTGCTTTTTCAAAAGGCAACTGGACTTTGTTTTTCCTTGAAGACATTTTGCTTCTCATCCAAGAAGCTTCTTCAGTTATGACTGAAGTCAGAGTCAGAACTGAAGAAGCTTCTTGGATGAGAAGCGAAACGTCTTCAAGGAAAAACAAAGTCCGGTTGCCTCTTGAAAAGTCACCTTTGGGACAACCATGACCTGGATGACTGAGAATCTCCATAGACTTGCTTGGACTATTTCAAAGCACTGTACATGAATGTTTCTTTGAAGACTATTTGGCAACTTCAGACCTGACACGGCTAAGGAACATTCAAATCAGCTGGAGCCTGTCAGATATGAGGGTCTGGATTCAGAAACCCAGCCCTAAAGTACAGATGTAGAGTGGAGTACAGAGCGGTACCAAGGAAATTTGCAGAAATCAGTTTGAGATGTGCCTGTCAGTCATCTGTGACCTACTTGGCAATGTGAACAAAAAAGATAAGCAATTACTGGAGAAAAAAAAAAGATGGGAGGAAAATTATGTGTTACAATTCCCAGTGGGACTTGTTTTCCTACAACCCTGTCACCCGTCCTTCAGCCAAATATATATTTGAAACTAATAAAAATTTTAAAATCTCAGAATAAATTTCAAGCAAATAAAATATAATCTCAAAATATAGTAACAGAAACACTCATCATAATTAGCCATAGCCCTTGGCTTCCTCTAAAACTACATCATGCAGAGCATCTCTGATAAAAGTTTATCTGGCTTAATTTCAGTAATGGTAATCATTTAACATGAATTTTGATAGCAAAAGGTAAATAATATAAGAACTTGAAAGCGGTTGAGTTGTTTCAGCAACTTTATTAGTCAATTATCAATTCACATGGAATGAAGAAAGATAAGCTACAACACATAAAAAATTACTTCCAAGATACGTTATTTCATACTGCCTGTAAGCTGTAAAAAAAAAAAAAAAAGCACCAACATCAGGAGCCCTCGTTGTTTTTCATCATCATATGCTCCTTGGTGTTCATGGAAGGTCTCAGAATAATAATGAAGCATTTGGGGGCAAAGATGCAGCCTAGTAAACCCAGGCTGGAGGCCAGCATGGAGAAGATCTGCACAGCCACCATGTATTTCCCTTTAGTGCTCAGGTAGGTAGGGACAAAGGAGATCCAAACGCTACAGAAAACCAACATGCTGAAGGTGATCAACTTTGCTTCATTGAAGGTCCCTGGGAGCTTTCGGGCCAGGAAAGCCATCAAGAAGCAGATGGCAGCCAGAAAGCCCATGTAGCCAAGGGCAGAGTAGAACATGATGACCGAGCCTTCATTGCACTGCATCAAGATATGTCTTGGTTGGGAATGAAAGTCAGAATCTGGGAATGGGGGGAAGATTCCCAGCCATATGATACAGATGCCTACTTGAATACCAGAGCACAATAAGACAATGGAGTTTGCCAGACTCCTTCGAAGCCACTTCCTCATCCTACTGCCTGGCTTTGTGGCAAGGAATGCTACCACCACCATTACAGTCTTGGCCAGCAAGGAAGACACAGCGACAGAAAAAACAACACTGAAAATGGTTTGTCGAACAAAACAAGTCATTTTCTTGGGATGACCAATAAATAGAAGGGAAGTCAAGAAGGAAAAGAGGAGTGACACCAGGAGAATATAGGTGAGGTCCCGGTTATTAGCTCTGACTATGGGAGTTTCTCGGTGTTTAATGAAGATTCCCAGGACAAAGATAGTGATAAGGGACAAAACAAGAGCAAAGAAAGCCAGGATGAGACCCAAAATTTCTTCATAAGACAAAAAGCTTATATTTTTGGGGACACACTGATTTCGCTTCTCATTGGAATACTGGTCATCTGGACACTTGCTGCAATGGGCTGCATCTGAAAAACATTTGCTAGCATGTATCTGTTTCTCCAGCTTTAGAATCATGAAAGAATTACTACTACAATACATATGTTTTTAAATGTGCTGGAGTGAGAGAGGATATTGAAGAAGGTTGAGAACATATTAGAAAATACTTTCCCACTGTACTTAGTTATTATTTCACACCATATTGGATGGTGTGAAAACATATTCATGAAAGATAAATGAACAAGTAATACTAAAGAAATCGTATGGAACGTAGGTCTGAATATCATCTGAAATTTAAAAGTGTAGTGCAACATTGTGTTTTGAATTCTACAGGAGGCATCAGATGGGCAGAAATCTGGAACTTTGGCTTTAAATGGCTTAATTACTATTGAGATGTTGTTGTGTTGTTACCTTCCATATTTTATAATGGCAAGGGATGCTTTTGGGGTACTTATATTAAATTCACTCACTGGATTGTTCCAACAATAGCAATAGCAACAGCACTTAGACTTGTATACAGTCCCATAGTGCTTTACAGCACTCTCTGGGCAGTTTACAATGTCAGCATATTGCCCCCAACAATCTGGGTCCCCATTTTACTGACCTCAGAAGGATGGAAGGCTGAGTCAACCTCAAGCCCTGTCAGGATCAAACTCTTGTCAGTGGGCAGAGTTAGCTTGCAATACTGCATTCTAACCACTGCTCCACCAGGGGTCTCTATTCCACAAGTGGAGAAAATGGTTGGAAGTGTGGGCTGAAATGGTATTAATGGAAATCATTCATTAATTTAAGTAAAATACAAATTTGTATTCTCTCCGTCTTCGTTAGGGAGTGTGGCTCTTAGCACATTAAGTCTGGCCTGTGGCTGGAAAAACAACCCATGCTGGAGCTCATTTGCCCACCAGAGAGACCAACATCATGATGATTGTTACATGCCCAAGGAATAATTCAATATTTCTGCCCAGAGATATTCAAAGCACCCAACATTAATTAGAAATAATCATCATTTGCTTTAAAGGCTGAAGAAAAATGTGATCATCATCATTCACAGGACTTGTCTTCTTTACTGAAACCAGCAAGAAGGCAACAAATTGATAGATTGCAGCAACCTTTTATTATTTATTTTAATGGCCCCATCATCAGGCAACATTGGGTGATAGTACCAAATCTTTGAAAAGTTTGTGAACTTTTTCTTACTTCGTGTAATTGTAAAAGAAACTCTGCTAGCCATTAGGTCTATAACTAGCAGGAAAGAAAACATTTTTAGAAACGTCTGTGGAGATTCTCAGTCATCCAGGTCATGGTTGTCCCAAAGGTGCTTTTTCAAGAGGCAACTGGACTTTCTGTTTTTTCTTTGAAGACGTTTCGCTTCTCATCCAAGGAGCTTCTTCAGCTCTGGCTGGATGGATCCTTCCATTCCCCACCATCCAGCCAGAGCTGAAGAAGCTTCTTGGATGAGAAGCGAAACATCCTCAAGGAAAAACAATGTCCAGTTGCCTTTTGAAAAAGCACTTTTGGGACATTTTTAGAAATGCTTCCCAGAAAACCAGGAATGAATTTTGATTGCATTCTCAGTTCTTTTTTTCTCCAAAGCCACCTACCTTCTTCCACAGAAAATGTTCCCTCCATACAAAGAGAACAGTCATAGCAGCAAACTGGGGCACCCTCTCTAATGAGTTTGGCATGTCCTGGGTAACAACTTTCTGTACATCTGGAAGACGGTGCCATCTAAACATAAAAATTAAGATCAACCAGGGCAACGTTTGAATATTTTAATCAACTGGTTTCTGGAAGACAAAGAGCACACTGAATCAACTCAACCAAGGAGTAGTAGCATAGCAAACCCTGAACTTTCAAGTTCTAACTATTGGAGGTACCATCTAACATTGACCTTTATGGAAATAGACTCTGCACAAAAGCAACAGATGAACGAGACAGATTTCTCTATCACATCTATTGTCAATCCAGAAACATTTTATTTCCACTATTCTTCATTCTAAAGGAAAGTGGTTCCATTGCAAAAGATGTTTCTTTTTAGGGGAAGTGTGGGAATGCTACATCTTGTGGTTTTCTTTCCATCTTTGCTTTGGCAGGAAATCTCCAAAATTTGGCTTTCTTTGTCAATGCGACAAATGTTTCTCTCCTACAACGGAATGTTGCATCAAAAAAATGTCTTTTTTGGGAGCTCTATTATCACACAGCTGTACTAACATGGGTGAGGGAATGGATAATTCTTGGGCATAAAAGATTACTGTTTTTGGGAGGCCATGATCTCCAATTAGGATGGCATGCTTTTTTATGGTATAACAAAAGCAAAACTCATAGATATTTTCAAAGACACTACAAAAGAAATGCTCTACTTTCAGTATGGGAAAAGGTGAAAGCAAAGGTTTACATTAAAATTCCAGTTTGGCTCTCAACAATGGAAGCATTTATACATCCAAATGTAGTAAATCTGGAAAAAAAATCTTAACATATAAAGATATTTTAAAGATATTTTAAATATGGAAGGGGAACTTAAAACTCAACATGAATGGCAGAATCAGGGTGTGGATTTATTATGGTGGCTGCATATGCAAATAAAATCGAGATATGATAAAGACATTAAGGATTATGGTTTTTACAAAGAACCTACAACATTTGACCAAATAATGTTAGGAGTAGATGAAAAAATGATAATATATATATATATATAACTTCTTGTTAAGCTTAAAAATGGAAGATGAACAGGTAAAAGAAACAATGATAGTATGGGCAAAGAACTTTGGATATACTATAGATTTAGACGAATGGCAAAAGCTTTGGGAAAGAAATTGTAAGTTGACAATGGCAACTGCATATAAGGAAAATTTATATAAAATGTTCTATAGGTGGCATTTACCACCGGCAAGATTAGCAAAGGTGTTTAAAGGTATGTCTGCCAAATGTTGGAAATGTAACCAGACACCGGGGATGTATTATCATATGTGGTGGACATGTGTAAAAACAAAGAGATATTGGACCAAAATACATACCTACATGGTTGGAAAAAATGTTAAAACAACATGTAGATTATAAGCCAGAAATATTCTTGCTAGGCATAATACCTGAAAAGTATGATAAAGGGAATCTATATTTAATATCACATGTCTTGACAGCAGCAAGAATTGTATATGCACAGTACTGGAAAAATGAGGAAACGCCCACAGAGGATGATGTAACTAAAAAAAGAATTAGATTGTGCAGAAATGGATAGATTGACATTAAAAGTAAAAGAAAAAGAAGAAAGAGTATTTTTGAACATGGGACTTGTTTTATAAATGATTGGACAGTAGGGGTAGAAATTAGGAGTGGGAAAAGTATTATTGTATAAAAATAAACTGATCCAGACAATATGCTGTTCACTAAGCACTTATATATGTAATGTGAAAATATATAAATAAACTGTTAAAAAAATGTCTTTTTTTAACTGCCCTAATTTCCTTCACTACATTATTAACTTGATATCTTTCTCTTATGTAATGCAGAGTGCTATTCCCTTGAATCTTTGGCTTTTCTCTTCTGAAAATAAAATCGTTTAATAGATTATTGATTAGGATACCATATTCCTGTTTAATAATGTAGACTGTAAAGTTCTAACGCAATTGTTGGTGTAGCAGATACCAGGTTGTGATAAATTACTGAAAGCTCTAAAGAATCATGGTATCTAATGAATTAATGGGGTCTTATGTTTCCTTATTTGAAAGTTATCTTGATTGTCCTCAATGAGAATTATTTCGGAACAGAAAAGTTTGCACGTGGAGAGATAATAGGAAAACCCAAAACCAAGCAGCACCAGCTACCTTGTTAAATGATGTTGGCCATATAATGGCATTCTGATTGTTGGAGACCTTGACTTCAGATGAGGTTTCTCTTTCTACACTCCCAACTTTCACACCAACAACAGACGCATTGGGAAACATTCTCCAGTGCATGATATCAAAGTCAGCCACAGGAAGTCCATTTTCATCCAAATAAATGGCATCTCTGGAAATATTGTGAAGCTGGAAGTTTCTTAGCTTCTGTTGAAGCTGCAAAGACATACAGTAGATAAAAAATACCTGGGCAGGTTACACATTCCCCTTTGAGCCCTTGTTGTAAGGAATATCCTTCTGGGTTCAGTTCCAAGTGGGGAAAAAGACACTGGAAGCATGGTGACTGCTTGGAAATATGGTTTAATGGTGGACAGCAGGACCGCATGGTCTGAGGTCCTGGGGAAAAGGGGGATCACATGCCTCGAAGATATTGAAGAAGAAGAGAGGGGCTTGCTGAGAGTCCCTGAGTTTTTTATACTCTCTGTTTGGCCCCACCTTAAGAGTTTCCTGTTCCTGTGTAAGAAATGTATCCCATTGGCTGTCAGACTCCCAGGGGGCGGGGGTCTTAGCTAACTCTGTAGGCTTTGTCTGTACTCCCAACACATTTGGAAAGGGGTAGTGCTAGGTTGAAAAAGGTTTCTCGATCTCTCTTACTCTATAGGCTTTGTCTGTGTCCCAGGCTAGTTTGAGTGCTGGCTGATGCAATCTTCCCAGGTGCCATGTGGTGAGATGGGCAGAGGGCTAATCCTATCTTTGTTATGTAGTATAGACTGCCCATTGACAAAGGTGGGGGGAATGAGTGAGCTGGGCTCAGGCTTAATGGTCCATTGACAAAGATGGGGGCTATTAAGAGTTAGTCTATTTTCTGCCTAAAAACATGTTTCTCCATTTTCTCATCAACCAAACCCAACTCTCCTTTCCTTAGCGGATTGCAAGCATCCCATTTCAGCTCTCCCTCAGTCTTCAGATGGCATAGCCAGCAACAGCAGCTGGACATGGAGGGTGAAGAGTGAACAATTGCATGGAAGCTGTAGTGTGGAGACAGGAGCTGGACTAATAAATGCAACAAAAGAAGCTCAAGAGTGTTGGGGAAGGCAAATCAGAATGTAAAAAGAGACGAGACCTACAAGATATGTAGATCAAAGATCAGAACAAAGTCAGGACTAACTCCTTGGCTTAGCAAATGCACAAGTCTTACACATTGGCAAAAAAAATCAAAATATAAAATACAAGTTGGATGGACACGACCTTGTAGATGACCCTCACTCTGTTAAGGACCTTGGAGTACTTATCTCTAATGATCTAAGTGCCAGAGCCCACTGTAACAACATTGCCAAAAAGGCATTAAGAGTTGTTAACCTAATCTTGCGTAGCTTCTTCTCTGGTAATATTGTACTTCTAACTAGAGCATACAAAACATTTGCTAGACCAATTCTCGAATACAGCTCATCTGTCTGGAACCCCCACTGCATATCGGACATTAATACAATTGAGAGAGTCCAAAAATATTTCACGAGAATAGTCCTCCACTCCTCCACTCGCAACAGAATACCTTATTCCACCAGACTTGAAATTTTGGGCCTAGACAACTTAGAACTACGTCGCCTTAGAACAGATCTAAATGTAGTTCATAAAATTATCTGCCACAACGTCCTACCTGTCAATGCCTACTTCAGCTTCAACCACAACAATACACGAGCACACAATAGATACAAACTTAATGTAAACCGCTCCAAACTCGATTGCAGAAAATACGACTTCAGCAACAGAGTGATCTCAATGCCTGGAATACACTACCTGACTCTGTGGTTTCTTCCCCAAACCCCCAAAACTTTAACCTTAGACTCACCCCATTCCTAAGAGGTCTGTAAGGGGTGTGCATAAGCGCACCAATGTGCCTATTGTCCCTGTCCTAATGTCCCCATGTATTTGTAACCATATCATGTATTCATAACCATGTTTATACATTTCATGTATTCACAACCATGTTTATACTTTCTCTGTAATATATGCTTGACAAATAAAAATAAATAAATAAAAAAGTATGCTCCAGGGAAAAGGCTGAGGATTGCTGGAGAATCCTGATACTTATTTAATTTGCAAATGGGGAAAATAGCTTTATCACTATACAGCTATCTCTGTCATTAAAGCATCTCAAATCAGCACAGATAGTTTAAGTTTGAAAGATTTATCCCCATAATCTCTCTCATGTTCATTCTCAAATTATATAAACTGGGCATCTGCTGTTTGGAATATCCTGCCCCTCAGAGGTGGGTTCTTACCGGTTCTATCTGGTTCTTTAGAACCATTAGTAACTCGGCGATGATGTCATGGAGCCGGTTCTGCTGGTGTCTCCGTGGGCACCGCCATCTTGGATTTTGCTTCTGCGCATGCGCAGAAGCTATTTTTTTATTGCTGTGGGCACACAGGTGTGTGCAAAGCATGTGCGTGCACGGCGCGACCCTGAGTGAACCGGCAGCAAAAGCATCCAGAACCCACCCCTGCTACCCCTCCTTACAGTCAATCAAGTATTACTTGAGGAAATGAAAGGGGAGCATTAGTGGAAGCTTGAAGGGGAATTCTCACCTGCCATGGCTGTACAATCTGGGTTGATTGATGGTCTTTAAACAGCATCCTCCTCTTACTAAATTGGGAGGAAGAGACAGCACTGAGGACCAAGGCCACAGCTTGGATTGCTTTGAAAATACCGGAGCCATCCTCAGACAGAATTCTTGCAACCACATGATGGGGTGGGAATTCCCACTTCTCTTTTTCTGTGCATTTTCCCCAAACTTTTTTAGACCACACAGGCCTTGAATAGGAACACTGGAATGCTTCCATTCCAAACTGTGTGGCAATATGAGAAAATGAATTAAAAATATAATATTGTGTCCTTATCTTCGTCTGGGTGAGGAAGGAAAACAAAGCATGTTTATGATGGAGATCAACAGAGTAGTAAAATATTCTTAAACTTATATCTGACAAGGTTGTTGCAATCCACACTTTTCCCCCAATGAATTCATTAATTGAATCAGTATATTGTATTAGGCTGGATAGCGTTGCTGTGGCCGGATAATCCAGTTGACAGATTATAATTTTGATTTGGCTACTGAAAACAGAAAGGAGATTTTCCGTTCTTTTTCCTCTAAGACTTCGATCCATGTTCATCGTTGGAATGATCTCTGAGAAGACAATGCATATCTCATTTTTTACAGCTAGATTCGTCAAGCTTCTTCTAAAATGTTCCCCTTTTTCATTTTCCTGAGAAATGAGACCAATCCACGTCCATCGGAAATGCAGGAGCAGCTTGACAATTGCTGAGAAAGGAGGTTCTTGTTTTGGGGTCAACCGATACAAAAAAGGAAAATGATGGTTTTGTTCAGGAGCGTGGCTGATGATACCATAGTTGATCTAAGATGAAAGAAAAGACATTGGTGATTTGGGTCACTTTTAGCCAGACAAAAGCCAGATGCTTAAGTCTAAGAGCTTAAATCTAACAGCAACAGACTATACAAAATCAATAGCAACAATTGTAAACAATTCTATGTGGGACAAACAGGAAGGCAATTGAAAACAAGGGTTCATGAACATTAACTAGCTACTGCTATTAAGCCTGGTTTCACCCAGTCTATATGTGTATTTTTGGTTTTTCTTGCCTAAGTGTAAGACTTTACTTTTCTCTACATTGAATTTCATTTTGTTAGATAGGGCCCAGCGCTCATGTCTGTCAAGATCCGTCTGGATCTTGAGCCTATCTTCTAGGGTGTTAGCTATTCCTGCCAACTTAGTATCATCTGCAAATTTGGTAAATTCCCCTTCTATTCCCTTTAATCCAAGAGAACTGACATTGTGGCAAGTTCCAGTTCATAATAGATAGGAATAAATTTATGATGACATCCTTTGTTCTATCTTATGGGCTAGAGGAAGCATGTTAAAACTGCTGTCTGGATGTGCCTTAAACTCTCCATGCTCTTCTATGGTTTTCCTAGACCCATTCACTTTTCCATCATATCTTTCTTCTGCAATTTGATCCTTAGACTCATACTTTAACAAATGAGGAATTTCCTGATTATGAAAGTGATTAAGTGCTGGACTAGCCTGCCTCTTGCAGCTCCATAGCTGGAGGTTTTGAAAGAGAGGTTGGACAGCCATTTGTCTGTAATGATCTGCGGATTCCTACTCTGGAAAGGGGGCTGGACTAGAGTTCCTCAACCTTTCTGCCTTTGTGGACTGGCAGGGGAGACGGGGGAGAGGGGATGGGTCTGTGTGAGTGGCGGGCATGTGTGTCTGCTGCTTGCACAAATAGTGCACACACACACATGCACTTGCCCACTGCTTGGGCAAGTGGGAAGGCACACATGTACATGCGCTTGCCCACCACTTCTGTGGCCTTGTTCTGAACGACTCAAGGCCCAGTGGCATTTTTCCATTCTATGTTTCTGTGACCAAAATTGCCTCTTTCGTTCTGGTCATTAACTTTTCAATTTAAAACTCACTCATTCTGTGCTCATATATTCTTGTTGTGGCCCGCCAGCTGCCAGCAGAGCTGGCGGCAGACTCGGATGATGAGGAGGTTGGGGAGGAACTTGGGCCAGTCCTGGAGTCTGGGGAAGGCTCTGATGGATGCTCTGCATCAGAAGCAGAGATAGAGCCTGGGCCATCTGACATTTACCAGCTGCCTTCAGAGTCAGAGATAAGTGGGGAAGAAGAACAGCTAGGGCCTGTTCCAGATGCACGTATACGCAGAGCTGTCAGGAGAGGAGAACCACTGAGGAACAGGAGCCGACTTGGGAAGCAAGGCACACGTGGACGCTGAATGGCCCCTCCCTGGCTGGGGAATAAATAGAAGCAAAAAGGGAGTGGTGGTTGCAGGAGACAACAGTTCGGATTTCTTTCGGAAGATTTGCTTATCGTGGTTTGTGCCTCAGAGACTGCTTGCCAGGAATTAATTTACAGCTTTGCGACTGGAAGCTCTCGGCCTGGCAATTATCCAAGGAACTGATAAGGTCTGTACTGCAGTTAACCCTTGGAAGGATTATTGCCTGGACTTTTCTGTGTGTGAATGCCATGAATTCACAGTAGCTTAATAAAGAGGGTTTTTTTGGGACAAGGAGTCTGTTTCTTGGTTCTGCCTTTCAACCTTTCAAGGTTGACTCAGCCTTCCATCCTTCCGAGGTGGGTAAAATGAGGACCCAGATTGTTGGGGGCAATATGCTGACTCTGTAAACCGCTTAGAGAGGGCTGTAAAAGCACTATGAAGCGGTATATAAGTCTAAGTGCTATTGCTATTGCTATTGCTAAGGCTGGGTCAGAACAATTCTTGGGTCTCTGTCTTCCTGTTTGTCACACCCATTTTCAAAAATCCAATGGCCACTTCAACTCATTTTAGTATTACTTGTGACAGATATCAATACACACATTAATTTCACAAAGTGGGCAGAAATACATTGTTTTATACAGCTATTGTGGTTTTTTTCAACCAACACCAATTCTTGAAACAGGCCACATTGTACCTGTTCCCTTTCTCCAAGCCTTAAATTTTCTTTGCCCAACTTTAATAAATAGTCTAGCAACTAGAACCTTAGTTCACCTACATTCATCACAACCTATTTGATTGTTGCCTGTATAAGAGGGTGAGAGACAGGTACCTTGGTCTATATACTAAACGAATGATCCATTGGGAACCCCATATCAAAACAACTTACCTTATGTGCAGCCAGAATTTGAAAATAACATTTAATACAGCACTGTACTTGAGCAAAATGGTTCGGTTGAGATTGGCATATGTGGGACTGATTGGGGTAGATTGTAGGGGTGACACTGAAATATAATTTTATCATATTTTATTTATCCATATATTAAATTCTTGTATTTTATTCCAATTTCATTTTAAATTGTATTTTATTCCAATTCCATTTTAAATTGTTTTTATCAGATTTTAGTAATAATTTGTGTTTGGAACTCTGTACTTTGATATGGCTCATAGGCTAATCAATAAAGTAAACTAACTACATGCTGTTATCCCTTTTTGAAAGAAAGATTCTTCAGTGGCAAAAAGAAGTCACAAAACTTAGGCATTGTTTCCAAGCCATTTTATGGCAGGGAGACAAAAGAAATATCTATGTAATTTATGGATAGAAAATTCATTCTGGTTTTTTAATATCTACTCTGTCTCTTCAGATTTGTTTGGAGATTAAGAATTTACAACAAGGAATTAAGTTTGCTTTAGCTTTATACCTGTGGAATTTTGTAGATGCCCAAGACAGTAGAAATGTGACCAAAGAGTTCAGAATCTGTCTCTTCAAGGACTGCCAGCAGGTTCTTTTGTATTCCACATCTGTAGTTTGGGATATTCTCCTGTCCTGTAGACAGCAAGTCCATCATGGCCTCATATGTCATTCTTGTAGTGAAGAAGTTTTGATAGATGTTGTATCCCAGAGTGATGTTGCGTAACACCCTTGGGCTCTGGTTGATCTCATGAACAGATAAGAAGAAGGGCAAGATATGGTAGAAGCTTGTATTCATACTGCAACACAAACAGATATCACATCATCCATCTGGATTTTCTTCTTCAGTTCAATAAAGTCATATTTACTGGGGATTTATATTTCTATATTGCAATGCATAAAATAGTATCAGACGCTCATTGTTAAAATTTTTATCATTTTATTAGTTTTAAAGTAGACAATAAAAATGAAAAAGTACAAAGATAAAAATATATATCCAGAAAGTAAAAAAGAAAACACATAAAAAGTTATTTATAAAAAAGTGAAAAAGGAAACAAAACATTTATGTATACAATTTTAGCAGCAAATCATTATAATTTTACATATAGTTTTCTAATGCGGTTATTATTCAAGTCCACATATATAGTAATTTACATAACTATCATGTTTTCTTTTTTTTTAACGTAGCATATTTTGTATTAATGAGTCTCATACACTTATCCCTACAAAGTCTACATCTATAGGTGACACGCTCATAAGTCACATGCAATAGATTCTTCAATCCTTTGAATGAAAGGGGAAATACAGTTATCCTTAGAATGCTACAATATCAGTCTTTTGTCCATACTAATAGCAGGGAGAATCTATTTACATTGTCCAATTACCAAATCCCATGAACTTGGTAGGTAGTAAGAATAGAATAGAATAGAATAGAATAATAGAATAGAATAGAATAGAATAGAATAGAATAGAATAGAATAGAATAGAATAGAATAGAATAGAATAGAATAGAATAGAATAGAATAGAATAGAATAGCAGAGTTGGAAGGGACCTTGGAGGTCTTCTAGTCCAACCCTCTGCTTAGGCAGGAAACCCTATACCACTTCAGACAAATGGTTATCCAATCTCTTCTTAAAAACTTCCAGTGTTAGAGCACTTACAACTTCTGGGGACAAGTTGTTCCACTGATTAATTGTTCTAACTGTCACAAAATTTCTCCTTAGTTCTAGGTTGCTTCTCTCCTTGATTAGTTTCCACCCATTGCTTTTTGTCCTGCCCTCAGGTGCTTTGGAATATTTTCCTACAAAATTTTTAGCTTCTGTCATATAATCATATTTATCCCCTACTTTCTCTCAAATCTGGGTAAGTATAGGACATTTAGAAACATATGTTTCAAAGAAACATTATCCTTATTGCATCTCCAACAAAATGCTGCACATTTTGACAGTCTTTTTCTATAAAAACATAATGGAGTCCAATAAATTCTAAACATATTTTTTGTTGTATATATTGTCGTTTGAGGTCCATTGACGCTCTTACTATAGGTGTTAAAACCCTCTCCCATTGTCTCGACAATATAGGAAACTCTAATTTTTTTATTCTGCTTATATACACAGCATGTATATTCCAAAGTTGCCCAAATCAGAAAATGAATATCAATTATTGGCTTCCAATATTTAACATTTGCCTATAGGTAAGAATAAGGTTATAGTTCCAGATTCACAAACCAAATCATCCTTCATTAATTGGTAATTGCAGTTTTTGGGAAAATATTTTACAAATCAAACAACCCCATAAAATTTTTTAATTGATCTTCAAATAATATTTATTTTGATAGCATTCACCTTTCTCCACAAGATAAGTTATAATGACTCACATCTATTAATATCAAAAGAAACCTTTCTAAATATTTATGGAACTGGTATTTCTTAAATGGACGAGTAACCAAATTTTCATGTTAGCATCAATTACTATTTGGAACATTTTATACAATATCTTTCTATTTTCCTAATGACATCTATATTTCATTTATAATATCAGAGTTGAAGGGGCCTTGGAGGTCTTTTAGTCCAACCCTCTGCTCAAGCAGGAGATCCTATAATATTTCAGACAGGTGGCCTTCCAATCTCTTCTTAAAAGCCTCCAGCGATAGAGCATTCACAACTTTTGAAAACAAGCCATTCCACTGATTAATTGTTCTCACTGTTAGGAAATTTCTCCTTAGTTCTAGGTTGGATCTCTTTTTGATTAGTTTCCATTCTTTCCATTTCCTTCCCCATTCCATTCCATTCTCTTCCACCCAGATCCCAGAACAGACATCCTCATCATAATCATCCCATCCTACCCCAATCTTAGGGGAACAATCAGGTCTTCACAGTTCCCCAGAATGCTAAGATGAGTATGTTACCAAGTGTGCATGAATGTTCTCTTAACATATATTAATTACTCCCATTATATCATCCGGGAGAAAACTAAAGTCTGGGTACAAGTACTTGTAAATTCACTCTGAGCAGAATACATATATGTCTTTGGAGTTACTGTCCGATATTCAAAAATATTTGATGTGGTCCTCCATAGCTAAACCATTAGCTTCTCACTTAAGGTCTCTGTCCAGATTTGTTTTTTTTAATGTATTCCTTTTATTTAAACCAAATGTAAAGTGGAAGGGACAAAAGGTTGAAAAATAGGTAAAAGGCATTGGGTGGAATGAAAGGTTGGAAAGAGAGCAGGGAAGGATTGAGTGCAACATAGAGAAGGAGAGGAGATGGTGAGAAGTAAGATCAAGAGTTCCCTCCTGCTCAAAGAGTCTTTGGTGACTCTCTGCAGTAGCAAGGTAATAATTTTGAGAACAGGCAGAGCCTGTTACCCACTTACCTTGGCAAGAGTCATCTTGTCCTGTTTGGAGATTGACCCTAGTAGAAGGATTTACAAGTAAATTTTTATGCTCAGCTTTTATGTGTCTTAGGAGACGTTTCCCTAAAACACATTGGAAGAAGCAATGATGACTTGCCTTTCTCAAGTTTGTCCTAGTGGACAATCACTTAAATATGAGGCCAGCCGTGTGCAGCAGCTGCCAAAAAAGCCAACACAATCCTAGGCTGCATAAACAGAGGGAGAGAATCAAGATCACGTCAATTGTTAATACCACTTTATAATTCCTTATTAAAACCACATTT
>QLTV01003146.1:0-15830 GCA_003457575.1 Thermophis baileyi
CATGCTGCTGAAATTGAGAGGAAATTTAAGTATTGTTTTGCATTTTGAGTATATCTTGCTTTGAAAAGTACTGACATCAAAATTCATAATTTTCACATACAACTTTGTTTCACTGTTTCCGTGGTGTTTTCATTCTTTAAAAGCATTAACATTTTATACTAAACAATTTCACTTTAAAAAAAAAAAGCAATCTCTCATATATTTGTGCTAAGTTTATGTAGCTCATTTCTAGTTTAGTCTACACCCAGCAGCATCTCAGTCAATGCTGATCAGAGCAAGCATGCATGCACTCAGTTCACCCATCCAAATACAGCTTGTTTATTTATTAAATATCAGCAAACATATTTATGAACTGGCAAAGTTCAAGACAAAAGACAGGGAAAAACAGGGAGAGGGAGAGAGGCATGAAGAAGAGGCAGAAGATTAAAAGGGCAGGGGCTTAATATAAACAATATATATTATCTACATCCATAAAAATTATCTATATATTAGAAGGTCAGAATTTTCCAAAGCTATTGAAAATAATACAGCAGATAATTAGCAGAGGCAGTTCCAAATGGAGTGGCCTTGCTTATTTCGGTTTTATCCTATTTATGTACCTATTAGCAGCTAAATAAAGAGATAAGTAGGACATCAGGTGATAACACATATTTGTACACAATGGAGAAAATCTATGTTGTGGGTAGGATTGATATATCCAAAAATATTTATCAAACACCTTCCTGAAATTTTGTTGGGGGGCAAGAAGAGCAGTACATAAAAGAGTAACAGAGGCTTGTAGCTCTGTGCTTTTGGTGAATCACCTCACAATTTAAATGATAAGTTAATTAAATTGATGTATAACATGACACATCTGAACATTTTGATGGAATAATTGATCTCTGATGACTTAGTCCTACCAATAAATTATTACATTATTCTATAGTCATGTAAGATAGTCAAATATCTGAGCAAAAATATTACTCCAGACACATTTTCTCTGTGCTACTTAGGTTCAACATATAGGACTGAGAGATTAAATTCCCACTCAACTGTGAAGTTCATTGGATAATTGGGCCAATCAACCTCCTTTTTTTAGTGAATTGTAAATTTTAGTTATTTTTGTTTTAATTATTGTAGTTATTTCATTTAGTACTAGTAATGCATAGGAGTAAGTAATTTACTTATTTATAGTAATAAATAAAATTGGTGATTTTAAGATTTTAAGATTACTATTAGTAATTCTGGTATAAAGGCTAGCTGGTATTTTAAAGCCCTGGCTAGGTCTGTGGGCATGGCTTGGTGGGCGTGGCTTGGTGGTCATGTGGGTGGGTGGGCGGCCATTTGAGTGGGTGGGCGTGGCCAACTCAATGTCACTCTCACCATCACATGACCCCCTTCAGCCACACCTACCCAGGTTTTGTGGCTCCCGGTGTTTTCTGTGGGAAACTGGTCATGTGACTGGGTGGGCATGGCCAACTTGATTGGTCTCACCCTTAGGAAATTTCTCCTTAGTCCAACTCACAATAAAATAGCACTGTTCCAATATTTAGAATAGAATAGAATAACAGAGTTGGAAAGGACCTTGGAGGTCTTCTAGTCCAACCCCCTGCTTAGGCAGGAATCCCTACACCACTTCAGACAAATGATTATCCAATCTCTTCTTTAAAACTTCCAGTGTTGGAGCATTTACAACTTCTGGAGGCAAGTTGTTCCACTGCTTAATTGTTCTGTCAGGAAATTTGAAGGGCTCTTACAAAAATGAGGGAGTCAATCTATTTTCCAAAGCACCAAAAGGCACAACAAGAAACAATGGATGGAAACTAACCAAAGAGAGAAGCAACCTAGGACTAAGGAGAAATTTCCTAAGTGTGAGACCAATCAACCAATGGAATAGCTTGCCTTCAGAAGTTGTGGGTGCTCCATCACTAGAGGCTTTCAAAAAGAGTGAGGGAAGTACACCCCCAAAAGGACAGTGCCATTCCCCTTTTTTAAAAAAAGTCAACCCCAAACCAAAGAAGCAGCTGAGAGGGAAACTAAGAGCAGCTGCTCAGGCTAATTGAAAGCCTGGGCATGTTGCCAAAAGCCATTAACCCTTCCAACTCTATTATTCTATGTTCTCTATGTTCTAAATTGGGTGCTTCACAGCAGAAGCAATACAGCTGGTTGGACCACACATGCATTAAATTCATGGCCTGTATGATCAAGCTGCATCATTGTCCACTCCCAGGGAGAAACAAGAAGTAGCCAACACTGCAGCAGCTATAAAAGGTTTTGGGAAACTCCAGGGAGTATCAGCTGATCACAGAAATGTTACTTAATACTCTTTATAATGAAAATGTTTGTAATCTTGTCCTTCTTCCTGAAGGGAAGAGGTTAATCCCATCCCTAGATGAGTGATTGATGGGTCTCCCTGCCCTAATCCTGTCAGTTGTTTATTGACTTGATTCAGTGTGTATCAGCTGCATTCCAGCTGCAACTCTTAAGTGGAGCTATTAACTGAAGGTAGAGAGAGGAAAAAAAACCTCTCTTGCACTTTATTTTTAACCTGTTCTCCAAACTGCATAAGCAATTTACTAACGATTCGGGCGAACCGGTGAGAACTGGTTGAATCCCACCTGTGGATTAACTGCAGCACAAGGACACCATACATAAGTCTTCTTCTCCCTTGCAACCTCCACTAATAAATCTCACCCCTTACTTGATTGGTAAGTGGATTATTTCCCTTTTCTCCAAAGATGAGGTTTTAGTAAGAGATAGAGGAGAGGTTGCTATTAAGTGTGTGTGGGGTGTGTGTGTGTGTCTGGATTTGGTTGCCTAGAATTGCCTTCAAAAATGCAAATGCTATATTTGAGAAGATGTTGGTTGCCAACCAGAAAATATATGCATTAAAGTTTCTAGTGGAAAAATAGGAACCCTTTCTTGTTATGAAGTCAGACACCATCTTAACTCTTTAAAATGTACTAAAATCCACTCAGTGCTGAAAACTATGGAGGAATAAACTTGCAGTGACATAGAATTCTGTGCCAGATTACAGAAATTCCCTTCAATGAGCTTCGGGGGACACAATAGAAAAACAATATTCCCTTTCACAGCTTTTCCATTGTGCAGGATATTCCATTAGGCAGACAGAAATGTCCTCCCTCCCCAGATACCATGGAATTAAAAGGACAATTCTGATTTTTAGGCATTTTACTTTCCTTTCAATGTTTTCTAAACTCTTCCTGAGGAGATTTTGCATTACACCTATTTGGGTTTTTCACAATAGCAATGTATAGCCTCTGCTAAACTCTGGAAGGGAAGTCAAAACTGTGAGGAACAAGGGTACACATTTCTGAGCTCATAATCTCAGTCAACAATTATCTGTACAGCAGAAATCTCCACCAACCCCATAGTCAGGATCAGATAAACAAGAAGAGAAACACAGTAGATTTAATTAAAGGGAAGGTGCGGGCAATGGTTGACCTTATGGAGAAAGAGGAAGATGTAACCCAGTTGGTTGACACTCTTTCCACACAGGGACAGCGAATGATTTTAAATAATCTTCAGACAAGTGCTGCGAGTCACTTAACACTTTATTACCCTTCAGTTGTCCTTCTGCTGAAATGCTGACAAGTCCACTCTCTGAGAACGTAACTTCTCCATTAAATAAAAGGAGAAGGCATTCCAGCCAGAGGCACATTTATACAAAAGAAAAGAACACCAAGCTGGTCAGTGTAACACAACCTTTATTTAACCATTGGTGTGACCAGCCAACTGCTGATAACCCCTTACAATTGACTTCTGAAGAACTGCTTGGACTAACTACAACCTTGTCCTCATTAGTTCTTTCCTTTTGTGTCCTGATTCCATTTATTAGTGACTGTTCATCTACATTCCACCATTCTATCTTACAAGTTAACCTTTGTTACAGGAGCTCTGAGCACCCATTGACTCTGATCCTCTGATCTGACTTTATTTGCTCCTTCCTCAAAACTTCTCTTGACATGCAACCATCCCAAGTACAGGATGCCATCCCACTCCCTATTTTCCCTGATTACTATTTTGACCAATCCAACCTAGCAGGACATGAGGCTCTGAGGAATTTAGCAAATTGACAATTACATCTTCTTAATGATCTCTCCATCCACACATGGAACATTGTTGAACAGTCTTCAAGGTAAGCAGACTCTGATTTCCTTGGATCTATGTCCCAATTTTTTTATTATTTTTTTATTTTTTATTTTTTTGCAGGAGTCATACAGTAGATATTAGTGGAATTGGTCAAGTTCAAATTGAAGAGATGTTCTTTGAGGTAATATCTCTGATCATATGAATATTGCAAACCCCACCTCCTTCCTATGCTCACTTTGCTCCTTCCGTCTCATCCTTGTTAGTTTGATTTTAATTGAATTTTAAACTGATGGTCCTTATTTATTACGTTAATGTCTTGCAGTGCATTTTAAGTGAAAGAGTCATCCCTGGTGAGATGGGCAGCATACAAGTTTAATAAATAAACAAAGCCATGTCTGCAAATCTCACCTAAATGAGATTGTATTTATCCTTGTAGCTATATAGGTAATCACTTCTTTCAAAACATGTGTTACCGACCTGTTGCATAAACAAAGAAGAAAAGAAACAGTTAAGCAATTAATCAATCTTCACTGTACACCTGGTTCAAAACTAGAAAGGGTAACAATCTGTTTTCATTCTCCCTCCCAACCCCCAGGCCAATCCTCACCAATGACATGGAGGCCAGGACCCCACATTTCTGAAATGTATGATTTGTTTTTTTTGAAAGCTGTGAAAACAGAATGATTGTCGGTCAGGACTACATTAAGAACTAAATTTACTATGAAACCTCCCTGGTGAAAGTTGCCATCCCAATTTTTCATCGGTCATTTAACCTCTGAAATAAAACATATGATAAGAAGGTGGGGGAAACCCAATCAACATTCTGCTCATTTAGAGTGTATTCATTTTGTTTGTCAGTGTATATTTTCCCCATTCCTTCTTCTGAGTATAAGAAAGTTACTGGCTACAAAAATGAAAATCTGCTTCAAAGTCCTACATTCCCCTCTACTAGTATTTTTTTCAGTGTCATTTCACCAAGGGTAGATTCTTGCTCTAATGATATAATTTTTTTAAAAAAAACAAAGTTGTTCTTTCACACTTTCCCCCCTTAAAATAGGTAGTCATAGAGATAAGGATGAAGTTGGAGATGATTTCAGTTTATGATATTCATATTTGGAGCTGTGAACTGAGAAAATAAGTCAGTAATGAGAAGATTAATCACCAAGCCATAGTGCAGACATTGTTCTGGAAGCCTGTCATAATATCTGGAAATAGCTCACCATTTTCTCTTATTTTTAAAACTATTATTTATTAAGACTTTTATACCAGTGGATACAAAACACAAACACAAACTAATAGGTAGTAAGTAGGGGTGGGGGGAGGGAAACAAAGAAAAGCACAAAGTGTAAAAAAAGGAAAAAAGGTTAAGAAAAAAGTAAGAAGTACAGCAGTTACAAATACAAATATATATATAACCTTTCTCTCTAAAGTTACATCTTATTACTCTCCTTCCTATATTCTAGCCTGTCTAAGGATCAAAACTCTTAGTCTGTTCATTTTTTTCAATGTTATGCAAAAAGTCTATGAGGCTTCTAGATACCCATAAATGTAGATAATGTTTTTCGCTAATAAAATAATTTATCCATTTCAGCAAAATCTGTAAACTTCACTAACCATTCCTCCATAGTGGCTAATGTTGATTCCCCCCCCCACATCTCTGTGCACACACTAATCTTGTTGCTGTGATCATATATTGAAATAATCTTCCATGGCTTTTTTCCAACTGTTTCTCCATTAATCCTAAAAGGAAAAGTTCTGGCTTCAATTGAATATTAATCTTTAAAATCCTCTGTATCAAAGTAACTATTTGGAACCATTTTTATGCCTTTTTTACATTTCCACCAAGCATGATAAAATGTCCTTTTATGTTGTTCACTTTTTCAACCTACATTTGAAGTCCCTTTATACATTCTAGATAATATCTCCAGTCATATACCCATGATATATCATTTTATAAAGATTCTGTTTTGAGTTTATAACACAATGTATAAATTGAACTTATCTATTTAATAAATTATGTCTATGACTCATATGTTCTAAAATTATAAACCAAAAAGTCCAGTTCAAATTCAAAGGCCTTCTCTGCATCTAAGAATATTAATGTAGATTGTTTTTCATTATATTATTCCAAATATTCCAGAATATTCCAAACATTTATAATATTATCTCATAATTGTCTTTTAGATAGAAACCCGCATCAATTCCATTACTTTCAAGTCCACGTGGCTTAAAACATGATAGCCTACATAGATAGACCTTATGCCACAAGATTTATTGTCATCAAGTTGATTTTGATTCCTAGATAGATAATCCTTTCTACCACAGCCCATCACAAACTTCCACCAAATTATAATCTTGAAATTAGAGAATGGCAAAAATATGTAAAAGGTACTGTACTAATTACATCTGACTTAAAGAAAGTGATATGAATTACTTTTCTTTTTTAAATTTTCTTTTTTCTTATTTTTTGGCCTTAGTGTTTGGGAGAATGACTTCCAGTACACAAGTGAAATAATAAATACAGTATTTAAAATAGTTGGGGGGAGGGGACCACAATATACTCTTAATATCTACAAAGTCTGTATTATTTTGTGAGATACAATTGAATGTCATCTCTTCTGATCTATAATGTTGCTCCCAAATATAAGCTGAAGGTATTTTCCAGCTTCATAAATTAAGAAATTCAGTATTGGAAAATGCACTCTAACATTGATCTATAACCTTTGGTTATTTGCAAGGACATTCCTCAACCTTAGCAATATCATTAAACCGTTCATGAGCATTCAAAAAACAAGACAAAGCCACATCTACTATTGAAAAATTTAATGTATATTGGATATGAGCTTTCCACTTGAGCTGGCTAATCAACTTCTCCAGGAAGTGATACCAGTGATTTATTACTGGCATATACCAGAACAGTTTCATTTGTAGCATTCCAGATGGAATTCCAGCTCTGCATTAGCCAGCCTGAGGAGAAGGGTATTGGCTTGCTGAAATCAAGCCAAAACTCAGACTGGATGCAACCACTGGCTTTTCTGGATGACAGGAAGAGATGACTGGAAGGGAATGAGTTTCCTTCCCTTGCTCCTTCTGCCTGAAGAGTACTGTATTTGGCCAATGGAAAATCTGAGGGAAAACCTTGGGCCATATTTAACATTGCATCTATGAGGCAAAATTCTGAATACAAAGCTAAAAGTATAGTTAAATATTCAAACAATCTTTAGATTCAGTGTAAAGTCACAGTTTCTTTAATTTAGTTAATCATGAAGGACAACATTGATCTTGGCTGTAAAAATGGCTATACATCCTTTGTCAAATTTTCTTTCTGAACATGAATTTAGGCTATAGTCCAGTCATGCTTTACTCTAAGGATGGTTGATCTGCTTTGAAAAATAGAATTCATAGAAGAACATGCATTGGCCATTTCTTAGAGACTGCAGGGAGCTCATCACTGCTTCTGAACTGATTTTGTTCAGAGGATGTTTCTTCGCACGTATAAGAATGAATCAAATACACATATACATTCTCCTCATTTGTCTTTCCAATGTTGAAGAATTACTTTCTTAGCAATAAAGACATTCACATTCCCATTGCCTAGTTGTCAATTTTTATGTAACAATTACATAGTTCCAAGATTAAAAATTACTTTTTTCTCAAAATCAGATTAATATATATTATTATGTCCTCCCAGAATATAATACATTTTGCAGAAAACATATTTTAATTAATCTGGTTGCATCTCCAGCTACATAATGATTTACTCATTCTTTTTCTGTATGAAACAAATTTGGTCCAATAAGTCTAAAATAGTATTTTTGTTATATAAACTATAAATTTGAGATTTAGTGAGAAAAAAATCAAAAGGTTAAACATTTTCCCATGGTTTTAGACAGAATGGGAGTTTCTTATTTCATTCAGTCTTTAAAAGTTTTGTATCAAATTGATTTATTTATAAAATATATTTATAAAAATTCATTTACATTTTTTGTCTTGTAGGATTTTGTGATCCCATCTAATAACGTAAGTATTCTGAAGCTGAAAATCTGCAAATCCAAACTGAAATATCAATAAATGTTGCAATTGTAACTCCTGACAATAAGGGGATTACCAAATGGTATTATCTTTAGTACAGAGAAATGAAAACTTATCATTACTCAGTAGTTGATCTAAAGTAAAAATCCCAACATCCATCTAAATCTTCTGTGTAACAGTTTTGTTAATAATTATTTTTAACATCTTGAAATACAACTCAGTTACTGGATTTCTTATAAATGTGAGAACCAGTTCTCAGAGTAAAACTGAGTTTTATTCGAGTTGTCACTTGTGAAGACAGGCAAGGTTAATCTCGTGATTGTTTTAGAAATAGTTACTGGATTTCTTATAAATGTGAGAACCAGTTCTAAGAGTAAAACTATTTCTAAAACAATCACGAGATTAACCTTGCCTGTCTTCACAAGTGACAACTCGAATTTACACTTAAAATGGCTTGAGAAAATAAGGCAGAATCTTATCTCAAATTGCCTATACATATTTTTCTCATTTGAAAGTAGAATATCTGCTAGAATTCTGATGTTGAACTATAATTTCCTTTCTAATGTTACTAATTAGAATTTTGAGACGTGTTCTTTCAACTGACTTGTTTTGCACCAAAACTGCTGCTGCAAGAGAAATCTGACATAATTGATACTATTGATTCCTATACCTTTACAATATTATAAACTGTCCTTACTCCACTACCCCATGCATTGATTTATACAGTGCTTTTTATTATTGCCTCTCCCTTCTTCAGTAAGAGAGAGTTCTGATAAGTTCTTTTCAAGCACAACTTTCTCGAGCTTCCCATTTGTCTTGACCTACCTGCTCATTCTTTATATGCCTGATTTGCAATTTGTTCCTCATGCATTCTCTTTATATGATCAGCCCTGCTAAATATTTCATATGGGCCAGTCATATGTATTTTGTATTCAGTCCATTTTCAGTCCATTTTCAGTCCACATAGCCACATAGCCATATTCAATCCACACAAAGAATTTTCAAAAAAAATCTTGGACATCTCACAGTGGGGAGAGAATATACATCAATTCCCCACTAAAATCAAAGACCTAAAAATAGAAAAAGTTGAAGTTGGTGTTCATTCGATGTCATCGCTTTTTTTTATTATGCCTGCAGATCCAGACCTGGTGAAAGAATTCATGGCAGCAGCACTACACAACAGAACTGACCTAGCCAAATATATTAAAATTGAAATGCATAGAATCATGGACCTTATCAACCTCTGCCTTACTACCTACTTTCATTTTGAATGACAACTATGCCAACAGATCTAAGGAACACCATTGGGAGCACCACACTCAGACTGTAGCAGAGACTGTTTTGCAACATCTAGAAATTATAGCACTCCCACACATAGAGTCAAAAGTATGGGTCTGGCATACAGAGGACATCATTATAATACACAAGGAACTAAAGAAGACACATGAACCAATCAAAATCTATTATTCCCTTCAAGGGAATAATATTCACGAGGAAAGAAGAAAACAAAACATCACCCTTCCAGATAGCCTCCTCAGCAGAGGAAATTATGACAAATTTAGAAATTCAAATCTATTGAAAAACAACCTATACTAACCAACTGCTCCATTATCAGAGTAACAGTCCAAGCTATCACATGAGGAGCTGTGTAAGAAAATTATTCAGATGAGTACAAGCGCACTGCAGCAACCCAGAACACCAGAACAAGGAAACAAATTGTCTATCTAACATTTTCCAACAAAATGGATATCCATGCAATTTTATCAAAAGCGCCTGACCACTCAACCCACTACATCACAACCAACACAAGCCATGAAAAGGATAACATTACCATACATCAAAAACATCTCAGAAGCAACCAATAGACTATTTCATCCACATGGCATCACTGTAGTACATAAACCATCTAAAGCCCTCCAAACATCTGAAGGAAACCAAGACACATAAGCCCTGAAAGAAAAGCCACTATGTAGAACAGATAGACAGAAGATTAGCAAAGCAGATTCATGAACACCAACTACCATTCAGAAGACATAATGAAGATTTTTTAAGCTCACAACACACACTCAACTATAGTTTCCACTGGGAAACTGTGAGTATCCTTGACCAAGCTAAAGTCCAAAATGCTAGGGAATTCCCAGAAGCTTGGCATACAGACAAATCAACTACAATAGATACATAAAGGTAAACTACATTTACATACTCTTAAAAGGAAACAATAAAAAAGCTGAGAAGGAAACAAAAAGACCAGAAAACATCTACCTCAGCAGCAAACACCCAGATAAGCAGGATTAACATCAGCCAAACAATCAAGCAGAAAACAATAAACTAATTGTACCCTAATTGAACTATAAAGAAAACCACACCCCCACCAACACAGTCAGGGAAAGCTACTATATATAAACAGGGAGCACCTCCACACTCACAAACATTGATATTACCTAGTTGGGTAATGAGATGACTGCAAGCAAACAATCAAACTCAGAAAGCACCAAGGACCCCATAGTCCCATGATGGCAAACCTATGGCACGCGTGCCTCCTGTGGCACGCAGAGCCATATCTGAGGGCACACGAGACGTTGCCCTATGTCAGCTCCAGTGCACATGTGCATGCTGGCCAGCTGATTTTTGGCCTTCCCGAGGATGGGGGAGGTCATTTTTGCCTTCCCCAGGCTTCAGAAAAGCCTCTGGAGCCTGTGGATGGCAAAAAACGGACCCAACGGCCCAACCAGAAGTTTGGAAATGAACTTCCGGTTGGGCCGTTGGGCCGTTTTTTACCCTCCCCAGGCTTCAGGAAAGCCTGGAATCCGTTTTTCGCCATCCACAGGCTCCGGAGGCTTCAGTGAGCCTTGCGCGCATGTGCGGGGGGTGCCAGGGGGTTGTGTGCGCATGCGCAGGGGGAGGGCATTGCATTATGGGTGTGGGCATGCGCACGCGCGCCCTTTTGGCACTGAGCAAAAAAAGGTTCGCCATCACTGCCATAGTCTATATTCATTGAGTGTTCCTATTTTTTTTTACAACACATATGTCCCAAATACCATCCTCACACATCCAGTTTAGCATTTCTCCAATTACCCCATGCATGGGAAGATGATTCCAATATAAGAATTTAACTGGATAAATTTTCAGAATTCACACTTTTACATTAACCATTCATGGGCAAACATGTAGTGGAGGAGGGGGATTTCTTTGTAGCATATTTTACGTTTTTTCATTATGCATAATATAGAGTTATTTTATTAATTCTATTTGGTGTGAATATTGGCATACTCCAAGCACTGGCAAACCTCTGACAATTGGGATATATATTTTAGAGCCACAACATTCAGAATAATACAATAGCAATAGCAATAGCACTTAGACTTATATACTGCTTCATGGTGCTTTTACAGCCCTCTCTAAGCAGTTTACAGAGTTAGCATATTGCCCCCAACAATCTGGGTCCTCATTTTACCCACCTCGGAAGGATGGAAGGCTGAGTCAACCTTGAGCCGGTGAGATCTGAACTGCCGAACTGCAGCTAGCAGTCAGCTGAAGTAGCCTGCAGTGCTGCACTCTAACCACTGTGCCACCTCGGCTCCTATACAATAAAGTGATCTAGATACAAAAAGATTCAGAATCACCTTTTAGAGAGGGATTGTAGATTTTTTTTTCTTTTTAAACTATGCTTAAATCACAGCTTTCAAGTGTTGGAAATTCTACTATGGAAATTCTACTATGATATACAGTGATTTTAGAAAGAGGAGGTTCCAAAACTTGTAAAAAAAAACCTAAAAATGTGTTTCAATAACTGCATGTATCTCTAGAGCTATGAGTAAATTCACTAGCTACCCTAGTTTAAATTTCTACATCATGCTAGATAGAACAAATTCTTTTAGTTGGACTAGGTGCTGTCGAATGATAAAAATGCTACTTCCATTATTATTGCATTATCGTTCTAAGCCAATTTATTTCAGTTTGTACTGCAATAAGCTCTTGATGTTTCTAATATTTTCTTCTCAGCATGCAAGGCAATATGAATGGCTGTAGTTAGCATTCTCTTAATTCATCTTCCTTTTTATCATACATATTGTAGCCTCTGACCTCTGCAAAAAGGCCAAGCTGATCTTTAAACAATGTGTAAGAGTTATTAAAATCAGTGGTATGGGATCACTCCCCGGGCAGAATCTACTTAAATAATAATTCTCCATAAAGTGGGTTTTTAATCCTTTCCTGACAAAAAGTCACTACTTCTGAGAATAGCTTCTTCCCTTGATCTAGGGGTATATTCAGAATGCTTTGGTCTTTTATTTAATTCTGACCCAGCCATAGCTTTTAGAGATGGTTTGTATGGGATAGTGAATTCGCCAGTTCCCCTGCTGATGTCCTACATCCTCTTTGTTTGTTTTTTTCTTTTTGTGCCTTTGAGTCACTGTTGGCTACTGGTGACTGCTTGGATGAGTCCCTGCTTTCTTGACAAGATTTTGGAAGTGGCTTGCCATTGCCTGCTCTCTAGGGCTGAGAGATAGTGACTGGCTCAAGCTCACCCAGTTGGCTTTGTGCTAAGGTAGGACCAGAATCATGATCATGACACACTTTTGAACGAGGAATACTTATATGGCATTATCTCAGAACTTTTTTAAAAAACATACAACCTTTTCTCACCTAAATGACAGAAATATGAGAATTTAATAATTTGGGGTTTGGAAATAGGTATTCTCAAAAAATAATAATAATAATTTCTTCATGAAGATGGAAAGGACTTCAAATCTCAGAAATCTTCAAAACTGAATTTGGGGGGAAATGAATCTCTTCTATTCATAGACATCTATATTTGCAACCTGAACTAAAATGCTCGAAATGTTCATTCTATCTTGAACAAAAATAGACATTTTAAAGCTGTACCACAGTACCTTTTGGGAAAATGTCATTGATGAAGTAAATATTTCTATGATAAGGCAAGTAGTTGTGAGAGATTCTATGCTGTCATTCAAAACAAATAAATTAATAACCCTTCCCAGACATACATCATCAATTTATCTAACTCTGCTAAAAGATATCAGAAACCTGGTTCATGTGTTGCAGTTCAGAAGCTTATTTAATGTTTCAGCCTTGCTGCGTGTTGTGCTATGAAGGAAATCAAGAAGACAACGGAGGGGGAGAGAGGGGGAGAGAGGGGGAGAGAGGGAGAGAGAGAGAGAGAGAGAGAGTGAGAGAGAGAGAGAGAGGAATGGAATGGAATGGAATTCAGCAAGGTTTCTAAGACAGACAGACAGACAGAGAGAGAGAGAGACAGAGACAGAGACAGAGACAGAGACAGAGACAGAGACAGAGACAGAGACAGAGACAGAGACAGAGACAGAGACAGAGACAGAGACAGAGACAGAGACAGAGACAGAGACTGAAAGTCAGAGAGACCAGGTCAGAAGTTGGGCTGAGTTGGGGAGGCCCAAATAAAAAGAGAAGATGACTCTTTTTATCACAACCTGTCTAAGTCCTATTTACCTCTGATGAGTACAATTAAATGATGGCATCTAGATGATCTTGGCTAAGTTTGGAAAAAGCTATGCACAGTTCAATTGGATTAGTTCCTGAATGGAAAACTGACCCAAACGTCCAATGCTAAAACATCCCAGAAGATAGGTAAAACAATTTCAGCATTATTGCTAAGAAAACAATAGACATGTACTCTTGTAGGCACCTTGAATTGACATTTGGATACATTTTCCTTTTTTATCTTGATAGTTCTCTGCAGATTACTCCCTACAAAATGTGTCAATCACCAAAAAAGTTAAAACACTAAAAAAATATCACATTACCACAATTTGCAAAGAATGAACTGCTTTCTCCTATGTGTTAGTAAATGCCCTAATTCTCTTTATAGAAATACGAATGTGCACCAAATGGCAAACGTATTATTAAAATAATCTACTGTTATCATTCTTAGAGCCAAGTCTGGAAAGAAGTTACTAAAACAGTTCATCACTATTTATAATGTGTGCCAACATATCTATTCAGGTATGAAAAGATACAGGTGCTTTTTAATGCATACATTTTTTTCATGGAGAATAAAGTTTTCCCTGTAGCTTTTATCCCCAATTTAAGACATGTTTTTTCTGAGCCAAAGACAGTGTAGTTATGTAGTTGACATGTTATTGAAGAAAAGATAACTAATCTTCCTGACCTGATGTAGTATCTGATTTTAAAGCAGTAAATATGAAAACAGAGAGGAATAAAAATATGGCCACCTATTATCAGGAAGCTTAAAAAGAAATAGGTAGTCATAAGCTATTTAATTGGTAGCGGCAAACACTTGAGTATAAGAAGGCTGAAATGAAAGATTTTGATTCTGATTTTGAACAGAAGCAGTCACAAACCAGAGTGACAATGGGTACTCTGATTCATGTGCCGGAGCATAATGATAAAAGCTTGAGGGCTTTCCTTTTTTGTATTTTGTGAAATCAGTTTCTTATTGACCAAGCATAGGCAACCCAAACAGCAAGGGGTTCATATTAGAGCAGTACAAAGCTGACAGACTGCCAATTGGAAGTCACTTGTGCTTGGAGTTTTCAGGAAAAAAATATAGCTGCTTAGGAGGTATATCAATCTTATTTATTTTATTTATTTATTTTGTCAAGCATGTATATGATTACAGGTAAAGTATAAATATTAATATGAATATAGTTCATTCATTTGTCTCCTGTTTATTGCATTACTGTACCACTTTCCTGATAAGGAAGCCAAGATGGTTTACATTTTTAAACTACTGAAAAGGGATACGTATTGTGTACACTCAGGCCACTGAGGATTTATGATGTGAAGAATGATGCTATGACCTCCCCGTTTGAGGTTTTCTATACCAAGATTATATTTAAAACATTATTGTAAAAGGTGTATTTCTAAGGATCTATAGAAGAATTTTTGAGTTCATTTTTAAACCAGAGACCAGCAGAGAGAGATGATCACAGACTTTGGTCAAAAAAATCAAGATGGTGGCCACAATAGTACAATTAAAACTATATGTGGTTTTTATGTGTGTTATGACACATAAAAAGGTAAAGCTTAAAGCAAGAATGGCTGCCATATATCATATGTCAAGAAGGCAAACTAGTTTATTGATTTTTGTAATTTATGTTTCTTTCTAACTTTTTTTCATTTTAATACATTGTTGTTGTTGTTTTAAAGCAAAACTTCAGTTTGTACCATCATGGCTGTCATCTTCAGGATTTTTTAACCACAACCAATGGATATCAAAATTGTAACATATATTGGTTTATTGATCAGTGCTGGAGGCAAAGACACACTTAAATAAGGGAGGGGTTACAGTTCCTCTTTATAGGCTTATGCAATTATAATAGACATTTCATTTGATTCTCATTCAGTGATTGATTAACAGCATTTATGTGTTAATGTGATTGGCAACAAGGTGACATTGGTCAAGTAATGGGTTTTGAATACAGCAAGACCCCTGAGTTCAGATAAAGGGGCAAAGAATTGAAGCTGCTTTATTTTTCTAGTTGCTAACTTATAACCTTGATTTCTTCACCTTATGTGTTAAACCTTATTGGTCTAGCTAACTTTTAGCAATTTCACTATCTTTTTTCCACTATATTTTTTCCCCACTTGCACCATTAGTATTATTGTATTAGTAAGGAATAGAACTCTCTCTCTCTCTCTCTCTCTCTCTCTCTCTCTCTCTCTCTCTCTCTCTCTCTCTCTCTCTCTCT
>QLTV01003146.1:15928-39011 GCA_003457575.1 Thermophis baileyi
ACATGTACATGTACATGTACATGTATATGTATATGTACTGTATATCTATATGTATATGTATATATATATCATTTGGTGATTCACAGCTGAACTCAGGCACCATTGTAGAAAATTAATATGAAAAACTGTAATGTTATATGAAAGCAAGAAGGAATATTGTTCTTTCATCTATGAACGCTGAAGATTTGAATAATTTGATCAATAAATGCATGTGCAAAATCAACATAACTATTTTGAAAATAAGCTGTTGGGAGGCGTCTACACAAACATCCCATTCATCCTGAGCAAAGATGGAGGTAAACATTGTGATTTAATTTGCTTAGGGTCTTTAGCATTGGACACGAAATTTAAAACAAAATCATGATATACATTAACTGTAAATGTATTCTTCCTTCCCTGCATCTACATACTCTGCAGATATTGTCAGCAGAAGTTGGTCATCAAGCATGAAATGTAGCATTACTGGAATTTCAATTAGAAAATATTCAAAATTGTAGAAAAGCAATATTTCTATTGTAGCTTATAAAACATGCTTGATCAAAATATTGTCAAAACTTTGTTCAAAATATTGTTCCTTTTTGTATTTTCTAGATGTTTGTGAATCTTTCCCACTGAACTTATCAGAACTTCAAATAAATCCAAATCAGATATAAGGGGATATAAATGATATCATCCCACATGTGAAAAACTAATCAGATGCAATTGCCCATTAAAAAGATAAACATGGCCAGTTGTGTGGGTATTTCATTAAACAATCAGAACTGATTTTGACTAGCCATTTTTTTTACCAGCGCTGTTCTATTAGTGCTCCTAATCTTGACAACTTATCATGGCCAACTCACTATGGAACATGTTACACTAATATTGAAGAAATGGTGGAACAGAATCATTAAAGAAAGGATGCCAAAGGAAAGACAAAATGAAATGTGAATAACAAAAATTAAAATAATTGTTTAATTATTTTAAATAATTAAATTGAATTATCCCATGGCGAGTTGTCCAATGTTGTGTCGGCCATGGTGAGTTGGCCACAATAAGTTGGCTGTGATGAGTTGGCTGTGGTGAGTTGTCCATGGCAAGTTGTCCATGATGAGTTTGCCGCAGCAAGTTGTCCCATTCCATCTAAGGGGGTGATTGCTTTTTCACATTGACACATTCATGCAATGGATGACTTTATTAAAGAAATGCATGACACAAATATTAGGCTTTATTGTTATGCTCATTCAGATTCTCTTTCTAATCAGTATAATCTGCATGAAGTTCTAATGATGTTCAGTGACAAAGATATGGAAAAATTCAGAAACCTCAAAAGGAGATAATACTTTTCTCAAGTATACTTTCCTCAAGTACAGGAAAAAAAAGAGGCAAATTTAAAATCATGTCACTCAGGAATGCAGGTATAAGTGTGTGTGTGTGTGTGTGTGTGTGTGTGTGTGTGTGTGTCTGTGTCTGTGTCTGTGTGTGTGTGTGTTGTGTCTAGATAGAGCTGGACACATACTTGTATTATTATTTCTTCAAGAAATGCAATGTTTTCCGCAACTAAACTTTAATTCTGCCTTCATTCAATCATATGGCTCAAGGATTTAGAAATAAATTTCCTTTTCAATAAGGCATCTTCTGATAAGCCAAGGCAGATGGAAACCTAATTCCAAGGAAATACGTCAAATTTTCAAATTTGTTCCATGATTCATGATGCTCTCAGAAAGGCTACTGCATTATTCAGAACAAATACAATAGCAAAGAATTATCTGTAAAATAATTCCAGTATTTCTTAACTAGAATAATAATCTAACTTACATCAGTATTTGACACTGAATAATGCCGTATTTTAAGCATAATTTCATTTCTTTGTATAGTACTATGCAGAAAAATTTTAGAAACCTGAATAGAGAAGTCATTGGAAATGCTAGAGCCACATCAGAATATGCAACTATAATATTACAATCAGGAAGTCAAATCATGTTAAAAGAATTCTTTAACATGGAATTCATGTTAAATAGAAGGGGATGCAATAAAATAATAATCTCCAAATGATTGCATTCTTCAATAGTTCTATTGAATTCTCTTCTGGAAGATAATTTTGGAATCTGTCTTGGAAGAGCAGCAATGCTAGGCACAAAAGCCTGAAAAAGGGGAACTTTAAGGATTAGCAGAGAGGTGTTGTGTTTATGGTTGTGCAAAGTCAAAACCACTTCCTCTGAATAATTATCAAAGTGTGCACAGCCATAAAAGCCAAGTGCCTCTTCTCTTACTAGTGTCAGAGGTAATCCTACTAATGATAAGAATAGTAGGACATAAGACATTCCATTCTTTGAATGGAATGGTGTTGACCATGAACCCAATTCATACATAAATGCTACTTAGTATATGCCAAGATCTTTTAAAAACCACGTTAAAATTTGGGATGTAGAATGTATCTTTGCTTAAATGAATGAGTGCTTCTAGGATAAGATGTACAGATAGTCCTTGACTTACAACAGTTCATTTAGTGACTGTTTGAAGTTATAACAGCATTGAAAAAAGCAACTTATGACTGTTTTTCACACTTACGAAAAGTGTGCGGCATTGCAACATCGCCAAGGTCATG
The DNA here is from genome assembly GCA_003457575.1 of Thermophis baileyi. NCBI lineage: Eukaryota > Metazoa > Chordata > Lepidosauria > Squamata > Dipsadidae > Thermophis > Thermophis baileyi. The sequence continues at coordinate 18,516 of QLTV01003146.1, forward strand.
TGATTGAAATTCAGGTGCTTGGCAACTGGTTCATATTTATGACAGTTGCAGTGTCCTGTTGTCATGTGATCACCTTTTGTGACCTTCTGACAAGCAAAGTCAATGGGGAAGTCAGATTCACTTAACAACCTTGTTACTAACGTAACAGTTAGCAGTGATTCACTTAACAACTGTGGCAACAAAGATCGTAAAATGGGGCAAAATTCACTTAACAAATGTCTCACTTAGCAACAGAAATTATGGGCTCAGTTGTGGTCGTACTTTGAGGACTATCTTTATAATCTTAATAAAGATGTGATAATAAAGATTTGATATGATTAAGTTAATATATCTTGCAAAAACAACTTAGGGTATCGGTTATATATTTAACGTACATTGTAGCAGCATATATTTTAGTACAGACACAAATACTGCTTGCCAGAAGATATATTTAGGGTTGTGATGGAGGAGGCTCAATATTAGAGCATATAAATTAAATACAAATAAACAAGAAAACAAAGAAACTCTATCTCATCTCCCCTTACAAATAACCAAATATCTATAAGTCATGATAAAGCTATAGCATGTTGGTGAACACCATGAAGTAGTGGAAGCAGATTTTTATGAACCTGAAGTAATTTAAACTCTATTAATGGCTAAGCACATATGGAGTATTCTGGCAGGTGCCGTATGCAGCTGTTTGGCTGCAATACACTCATTACTGAGCAAAAGGAAGTAAAACACTCTGCTCTAATTGGAAAGAGGAAAAGTTAAAAATATCCTTTATCTTCTCTGGCACAGTTCAATTAAGAATAAACCTATACTTGGGGTTATATTTGTAGAAGGCAGTTTAAAATATTTTGGATAGAGACGGAGATCCGGGGTGGATTCTGGATCATCAGCTTTAGTAGTTTTGCCCATTAATTGATCTGCCCACAACTGTACAATTAAAGACGCTGATTATCACTTTTAACACTCTTCAAGGCTCAGGATGTCCCTATATTTCGAACTGCCTTCTCCCAATGGTATTTGCCTATCCATTGAGATCTGAACAAGGAAGCCTTCCTTCCTCAGGAAATCATGCTTGTCACCTTACAGGTTGCTCATCTTAATTTATCCATTCATTAAGATTGGTATTAACATGCATTTAGGCAGCTATCTTAGGGTAAAGATATCTGCCCAAAGTGCCTGTTAATACCAATCTTAATTAATTATTTATTTAACCCACTACCTTACTTAATTAATTGGATTGAATCTTAGCTTCCTAACAAATATAAATTCTACCAATCCATAGCTGAAGATTCTTTCTAAAGTTGGAAAATCTTGTTATGAATTGTAAGGTAGAAATGAGACTAATGAGTTGTAACTACGGGATGAATCCAGAAAAGCATGAAGAGTCCTCTCATACAGTGAGACTTTCCTATTTATCTTTCCTTTCTTCATGTCATCCCACGAATATAATTGCTATGGAACTATAATAACTATTGAATGGTGTGGAAGGATCATAAAGAAAAAGAAAAATCTTTTTCCAGGCACTAAATATTCTTGGAACTCGGCCGATAAAAACAAATATGGAATGTAATTAAACACTCTATGTGTTCATTCTTTTCACCACTATGCAATTATATATTCTCTAACTTTTAGGAAATAGTTTTTACAAGGTGGTTCATTTTGTATTAGCATAAATTAGAATGTCACTAAATCGCAAGGAGAGGGTTTCATCTAAACAGCAATAATTATACTTTTAAAATGTAGAACATCAAAGGGAAAAATCTGAGCCCATCCACACCAAATTCGGTGGTGATGGTAGGAATAATTTCATCAACAACAAAACAAAGAAATATTACAATATTCAAATTAATGCGCTTTGCTCAGATGAAATGTAGGAGATGATAATACACGTTTATTATTTCACGCTGTTTATCTTGATATTTGTTATGCATTGTGTGATCAGTCTAATAACTAATAACTTCACCTTTTAGCCCTACAAGAAAATGTGGTCCATCTAAAACATTCATTCACTTATTAAAGAAATAGAAGGCCAAGATATACAAATACAGTGAGTATTGTTTGCAAATATGTTGTCAATAAATAGCAGTAAATGGTGGTTTTAAAAAATCATTATCCAACCTAATTTTCCAAAATTAACAAATGCTTTATTGCATAAGCTTTCTCTGATTATTTTCCAATAATTATTTGAAGAATAATGATTATTATTCTGATTATTTGGAGAATACTGACTTTCCAGTAATGACATCCAAGTACAATATGCAGTGGTTATAGGATGCTTCATAAACTGTATCTGTTACACATTCTGGTTGAAAATATAGCTGAATAAATGTTGCTAGGAATCAGATAGTTGGTTCATATAGCAATTTTCATTATAGGGGGTGACAATGCCTTTCTAATACAGACATATGCATAAAGACATATGCATAAAGGAATTAGAAAACAGGTATCACACCACTGTGTGAATTAGAAAACAGATATCACACCACTGTGATGTGAACTCTGTCCATTCTTTATGTGCATTGTGACATTGCACACATGTACTAGGACAGGAGCTCATGTTATGCTGTGACAACCTGTTACATCATTTTGATGTAATTATTGGATTCTTTGGACCTCATTGTTTTAAAATTGTTTTAAAATGCTGGTTTTAATCTTTAAAATTGGTGATTAACCCATATTATTTAGAGATTTTTTTAATCTTTAAATTTGGCAATTAACCCATATTATTTAGAGATTACGAAAAAAGATGTTGAGACTTTGAAAAAAGTGCAGAGAAGAGTAACTGAGATAATTAAGGGCTTGGAAACTAAAACACATGAAGAACGGTTGTATAAGGCTAGTCTAGAGAAAAGAAGGACTGGGGTGGACATGATAGCAGCATTCCAATATTTGAGAGGCTGCTACAAAGAAGAGGGGTCAAACTATTTTCCAAAGCACAGAAGGCAAGACAAGAAACAATAGATGGAAACTAATCAAGGAGAGAAGCAACCTGGGATTAAGGAGAAACTACCTAACTGTGAGAACAATTAGCCAATGGAAGAGCTTGCCTTCAGAAGTTATAGGTGCTCCATTGGAGATTTTAAGGAAAAGCCACCTGTCTGAAAAGGTATAGGGTCTCCTGCTTGAGCAGAGCTTGGAGTAGAAGACCTCTAAGGTCCCTTCCAGTTCTATTCTGATTGATTGATTGATTGATTTTTAAGAAATGACAGAGAAGGCTTTTCTGTAGTGGCCCCATCTCTAAGGAATAATTTTTCAACTTGGATTCTCCCTTTCTACAAGCCTGAGCATTCCTTTTTCTTTAGTTTTCTCTGAAGAAACATTTCAATGGAAAGCATTCAATTCTGGACTTTAATACTATGGAAAGGGAAGCATTCCTTTTCATAATTTGCTTTTATTAATTTTAATATGTCTTGTATTATTTCATTTTATTCTGCAAGCCAATTTGGGAGGATTTGTTCCCTAAAAAGTTGCTAAAAGAATTTTAAATAAAGCAATAGTTCTAATGGAGTAGATCACAAGCCAGGAAAGCTTATGAGAAAATTAATTGGTTAGCCTGCACTGTTTTTCTTGTAACAGACTAAAATAATTAGGCTCTGGAAACATTTTAAAAAACATAACTGTGATAAGTAGTTGAATTTCCACCAGTGTTGTGCCCTGTGGAGATACAGTACTTCAACTTATCCAAGATATTAAGAGGGCATCAGGAAAGCTGCTTTATACAGTATGGGATATTACTGAACTTCACTTGAATGGGGTTTTTTCCCCCTTGCTTCAATTTTTCTGTAAATTTTAGCTTAGTTTCATTACTATCTTATGAAGTATTTGAGTCATAGTATTTACATTGTATGGTTATTTTCCCATAGTTTATTATTGTGAATATTATAAAGGGAAGGACAGAGTGAATGTTAAATGTGAATAAATGTCTTACTATTATTAATATAGATTATATTCAATTAAATATAAGTTAAATTAGATTTAGTGATAATAGATTTTGGACCAATTTAGAAAAATACATCTCAAATCATCATAGTTATTTTGAAGAAAGAGGTTTGCAACCATAACAGGTGATAATATTGTTTGGTAACATAGATTGCTCTTAAGAGTGCAAGCAATGTCACATAGATTTTGTGTAATAACTGTCAATTACAGGATCCAAATCCAAACTGTATAACCTGTAGTTACTATATTTCTGTTTACTATTGTGGGGCATGATTATAAAGTAACAGGAGAAGCTTACCCTTTCATTCTTTTCTTGCGAGATTTTCAAAGACAACTAACTGGTCAATACTCATCAGAGAGTATTAAGCTTCATGGATCTATCAATAGCAATAGCCCTTAGACTTATATACCACTTTATAGTGCTTTACAGCCCTCTCTAAGCGGTTCACAAAGTCAGCATATTGCCCCCAACAATCTGGGTCCTCATTTTACCCACCTCGGAAGGATGGAAGGATGGAAGGCTGAATCAACCTTGAACTGGTGAGACTTGAACTGCTGAACTGCAGCTAGCAGTCAGCTGAAGTAGCCTGCAGTACTGCACTCTAACCACTGCGCCACCTCGGCTCTATAAGGCAGTTGGTAGATTGTAATCTATGTCCATTTACCTGAGAACAAGTCTCTCCAAGTTCTCTGAGAGTTCTGCTTATGCAACAGGTTCCCCCCCCCCAAATCCTAATGTTATCTCATCTCCAAAATATGATGTACCCTCAAATCTTTCCTCAATCCTTCCTGAACTGGTAGGACTACAGCATACAACAATGGAAAAGAATCAGTTCTGTCAGTAGTATCAATTCAGCTACTGAGCACAATTCAACAGAATTATTGAACTCCATTGGTTTCTTTACAGAATCAGAATAGAGCTGGAAGCGACCTTGGAGGTCTTCTAGTCCAGCCCCCTGGAGACCCTATACTATTTCAGACAAGTGACTGTCCAGTCTCTTATTAAAAACCTCCAGTAATGAAGCACGCACAACTTCTGAAGGCAAGCTGTTCCACTGGTTAATTGTCCTCACTGCTAGGAAGTTTCTCCTTAATTCCAGGTTGCTTGTCTCCTTGATTAGTTTCCATTCATTGTTTCTTGTCCTGCCCTCTGGTGCTTTGGAAAATAAATCGACTCCCTCCTCATTGTGGCAGCCTCTCAAATACTGGAATACTGGTATCATGTCCACCCTAGTCTTTCTTTTCTCTAGACTAGCCAAACCCAAATCTTGCAACCGTTCTTCAAATGTTTTAGACTCCTAAATTGTTTAACTATTTAATCTTTTAAAATGGAATTCACAGGATTGCAGTATATTATGTCTCTTTTTAAAATGTTCATTAAATTCCTCTCCTGCTTGTTTTTAACCCAGCTTTGAAAGGGGAAAAAATAAACTCATACTTATAGAGGAGAATATTTGTAGCTTTGAAATGAGGGGTCCTTAGAGCTCTCTGAACTTGGTTGTTTTCTTGCAGAAGTTTCATTACCCAAACTAGGTAACATTATCAATGCACTGATGATGTTACCTAATTTGGGTAATGAGATTACTGCAAAAAAACTACCAAACTCAGAGAACACCAAGGACCCCTAAATTCATACTTTTTTCTGGAGATTTATTAAAATATATTGTCTTGTAAAAACATACTAGAATCCTGTCCCTATGTTGAATGTCTGAAAAACATAGCAACATCTTTTTGAAGGAATGAAATCATAAAAAAGATTCTATCTGAGCTATTGTCATGGAGACAGGTTGCTAAATGCATGGGTTATCATGGAAAGAAGAACTTGATAAGAACATATCTTCTCCATGACAATTGATCCTATTCACATCAAGTCATTCTTCTCCTGAATAGTCTTATTAAGTTCAGACCAAGTTCAGTATTAATTCTGCCATATATTTCCTAATAATTGAAGAAGGCAGTTACTACTGAGAGTGTTTCTTCAGCTAAGCATGGCCATGGGAAGGAATACTGAATAGCCTTCAGCATCCAGATGTCTTCTAGATGTCTATTCCCAAAATCCCTCCAGTTGTAAATTTCTGAGAATGGAAGTCTAATTCATTTGGAAAGCAAATTAATCCAGAATATCAACTTGGGAGCAGAAAGCCACAAATGATATTCTACCACAAAAGCAAAACACTCCCTTTAGGTTTCCAACTTAGATTTTCAAAAGGCGCTACTGTGCTTTTGGTTGTAAAGGATAAAAAAAATGTATTTAGCAATAAACAGAACCCTCATCTATTATGTAATTGGCATAATTTACTCTGTATTTATAGCATTAGAAGTTTACTGTATTTGGGTTGTTTAAATCATTTTGCATATCTAGTTGAAATTGTATTTTTTTTTACGTGATGATTTAATCTATCTGCAGCTGCAGCAATAAAAATTATACTTAAAACTATGCTGATTGATTATAATCAGTTGTAATCATGTCTTATAATTATGTTGCATTCTAGAGACAGGACATTTAAGCATACTCAGCACCCTGTTATACAAAGAAGATTAGCTGTTACTTCTGTGAAATTCTCCTCACATTGAAATATTATGTATCTTCACACCATGTTTTATTAAATGTATTGTCCAGCAGCCAAATTAATTCTCCTTTTTGTAAATGTAAAGCATAACAAAGAAATCAAAATAGTCATAATGGTTTGGAATTTCCTGCTACTAACAATACTCTCATTAGACATGTACAGCCTGTTTAGCTTGAAAATGGCTATCTATTCAGTATTCATTTGATAATAATTGGATATTACAGAATCAACTGTGCATTCATGAAATAATAAAATTGGGCAGGAAGATGCATAAGCGATATCTTATGTACCACAGATAACAAGACTGTATATCATTATCAATGGTTCTCAACCTAGTTATCTGAGTTTTAATTATTGCAGCATTTCACCTTATAGTGATTAACCCTACATGTAATACTAACTTTAGGTAACAATTTGCAAGGCACTAGAAAGATTCAAAAGGGTGCTTTGCTTCAACAAGGCTTTAAGTGAAGCACTCTTTTGAAGATGCTTCCCAAAGCACTAGAGCCTTCACTGATTGCCTTTTTAGCAGATCCATTAACTAAAAGAAACTTCTGAAGATGCAACGTGCCTTACTATGCCTTTGAGAAGAGATCTATTTTATCTCTGTGACAATTTCATGTCACAGAGATAATGATCTTCATGTACTTGTGGCATAGAGGCAACACTGCTATCCATACAGTGTATTTTGTGTCACTCCAACCACCTCTTCTAAAACAAGACAAGAAGCCATGGATTGAAACTAAGGTCCTGACTGAATGTGGGGAAGCCTTTTCCTACTTATAATGACCTGTGTTTTAACTGTGTTTGAGGAACCAATGTGAAGTATCTGGACAAGGTATATACTGTAGTGTCACTTTCACACCTCAAGAAAGCAAATAGCTTTGTCTCTGTGTCCCAAAGAGTCATGGCAAGATAAATTAGGGCAACCTAACATTTTGTGGTTCATTTTGTAATATGAATTTTCTCATTGCTCATTACTTTCCTTAAAAGATGCAAAACATTTTTAAGTTTTGAAATATTGAGGATCAAAATCTGGTCTGTCAGAACATCAACTTCCAAAAGTTTTATCAGCCAGCATAGTTAAGGATAAGGAATTATGATGTTGCTGAACAAAAAGGTATTGAGGCTAACCAAGTGGACTATTCATTTTACATAAATTCTGTAAACGTATGGTTATTGAGTACGGGGCTAAACTGAATGCCCCCTTATTAGAAGGAAAAGCCATTTAATATTGTTGCCGAGAAAACCATGCATGCCTGTATCCATGTAATCATCAAGAGTTAAATTTCATTCAAGAACAATACTTACTCACTAATCTCTAAAGCCCTAAACATTTTGGGATCAAGACATCTAAAAGAAGACTTTCGTGCAGATCTATCTGACTCCTGAATTGTTACTAGAACTACTGTGCAGTTTTCTGTAGTTTTCATTGGGCATCAATAGGAAGATATCTTTTTCTGCTATGGTCCCCATTGACTGGAAATACTTCCCCCTAAGTTTGAACATCTAATAGTTCTGTTACAAATTCAAAATGTTTGTGACACTTTTTTGAGATTTTTTTTCATGTCATTGTTGAATTGCTCATAGCCATGGTTCCATTCTGTGTTTTAGTATCATGTTTTCTGTCTATGGAGATTCTTAGTCATCCAGGTCATGGTTGTCCCAAAGGTGCTTTTTCAAGAGGCAACTGGACTTTCTTGTTTTTCTTTGAAGATGTTTCTTTGAAGATGTTTTACTTCTCATCCAAGAAGCTTCTTCAGTTCTGACTGGATGGTGGGAAATGGAAGGATTTATATTCCTTGTAGACAGCTGGTCATTTGCCTTCTTTTAGAGAGTCTTTGAGGCCACTTGGAGGTTTATCTGTGTCCTCAGGGTCACCTGAGTAATGCAAATGGGTGTGGACCCTTCTTGGAACTGCTGAAAGGACTGTGTTGTCATTGAATATAAATCCTTGTGATTCTTCCTTGGACAACACTGACTTTTCCTTGGAGGCCGGCACGAGGGAGGATGAACTCATTCCTGGCACATTAGGAACTGGGTTAATTAATGATTCTTAACTGCCAGCCAAAAGAGATTTATGGGGGGCTTCAGCTGGGGACAGTTTGTAGGTCAGTGAAGAGGAAGAGGAGGAGGAGGATCCTTCTGTGGTGGATCCGAGAACATGCAGGGCAGAGAAAAGACAAGAGCAAAGGAGATCTGCCAGATTACTCTGGAGAAGGCCCTGCCTATCTTGATGGGCTGCACTGGAAAACTATTTATCATGGCAGGCAGAGGGAGGTGTTGCTGGAAACAATGTGTTTGGTTTATGGCTGTGTGTTTGTTCATGCTTCCTGCTTGACTTTGTGCCTTGGAGATTCTGAATTTCTCTTGCCAAGTGAGCTCTCGTGGATGTACTTTCGGTTTTGCCTGGTAGATTTAAGTTTGTTTGCTGGACTCACTTGTTGGAGCAACTTTCTATTGTTTTATGGACTATTGGCCATTGTCTTGTGGACTAATCTTGGCCTGCTTGTAGCTGGATTTATTTGGGACAGTTCTGAGGCTGGGTGAAGGGAACTGCTGAGGAACAATAATAAACTCTCTAAAAGCACTTACTTGTGTGTGTAAGTGAATGGGGCAGCACAATCCTTTCATTCCCCACCATCCAGTCAGAGCTGAAGAAGCTTCTTGGATGAGAAGTGAAACATCTTCAAAGAAAAACAAGAAAGTCCAGTTGCCTCTTGAAAAAGCACCTTTGGGACTACTGTGCTTTCTGTTCTTGTTCCATTGTCATATTTTCTTCCATTCATTTACATTTTTAATTATGTACAGAGTCTAATATGCATTGTATGTTAAGTAGAATACAAACAGTTACGATACAGTACAGGTAGTCCTGAACTTACAACCATTCATTACAACCGGGGAGGCAGGGAATGCTGCAGGTACCATCCCCGAGGGAGATACACCTGGTGGGACCCAGAAGAAGGGCCTTCTCTGTGTTGGCTCCCTCTCTCTGGAACATCATTCCCCCAGATATTAGAATGGCCCCCACTCTAATACTCTTCCGGAAGGCACTGAAGATCTGGTTCTGCCAGCGGGTCTGGGGAGCCATTAAATGGGAGTCCATTAAATGGCTCGTGTGAACTGCTGTCGCCGGGGCGGGGGGTGATTTTATTATATTATACTATATTAATTTATTTGATTCTTTGTATTAGTTTTATTGTTTTAAATGTAGTTTTATATTCTGTAAGCCGCCTTGAATCGCCATGGGCAAATAGGCGGCAATATAAATTCAATACATACATACATACATACATACATACATACATACATAAATACAAAGATACAGTAATTTAGTGACCGTTCGAAGTGACAACAGCTTTTCACACAATCATTTCAGCATCTCCATGGTCATGTGATCAAAATTCAGAAAATTTTGCAACTGTTTCACTTAGCAACAGAAATTTTGGACTTAATTATGGTTCTAAGTCAAGGACTACCTGTAATTTAAGATTCAGAATAAATCTGCTGCCTGGCTCTTCCAATAATACTGTCCTACTCATTTATAGGTAAAATCAGTCCAATCCAAAAGTGGCTTTTTCAGGAGGCAACTGGACTTTCTTGTTTTTTCTTTGAAGACATTTTGCTTCTCATCCAAGAAGCTTCTTCAGCTCTGACTGGACGGTGGGGAATGGAAGGATTTATATTCCTTGCAGACAGCTGGCCATTTGCATTCTTTTAGTCTTTGAAGCACTTGGAGGTTTATCTGTGTCTTCAGGGTCACCTGAGTAGTGCTAATGGTTGCTGTAGTCTGCAATATTTTCTGGAAATCCGTTCAGCCCAATCAGACTACAATTGGAAGAAAAAAGGAACGATCTCTCTAGAAACTAGGGACAATGGGCTTATAGTACTTTGCAATGATATAAGAATAGCATCCACAAATAGAGACGTCAGTAAGCATTTTGTATTCAGTGGAGATCTTGTTGAGGCTGGTCAGGCAACTCAGCTATGAGTCCCATCTGCCTACTTTAGATGATAAATCAAAAGACTTTTTGTTTTTGTCCTCTTATTAGGATGGGAATTGTATTTGAATATATGGCATGCCCACTGCAATATTGCGCACTTGCAATTTAATTATGCAAATCAGCAATTTGGGAGGTTTTCTTATGTGATCTAACAATTAAATTGCATGGTACAAGGGTTAACTATTTCATCTGTTCTGCCAAATCACCACTTGAGATGCTGAAGCATCAGTAATTACATTTCTCAATGGCTGGATTTCTCAGTATGCCACTGTAGCAAAAAACAAACAAACAACAACAACAAAAAAACAGCCCCATCCAGTTGGATATTGATGCATTTTGGGGCACAGGGACGGGGATTTGAAAATGGAATTTGCAGGGCATAGAGCAAAAGGAATTGAGACCTGGAGGCAAAGAGAAAATGTGTGCAGAGGAGAGATAATTGGGAATCGAATGAGAAACCTGGGAATAACCAAGTGCTTGAACATCAGAAAAGAGAATTAACTCAGGCATCACATTGTGCACTCAGTTACACCAAAAATCAAGGGTTATATGAATATGTTACAGAGAAGAATTTGATCCAGAGAAAGAAAGAAATAAAAACTACTAAGGGTTTCACAGCACTGAAAGGAAGCAGTACCACCATGCTGGTGTTTTGGACTCAACGAAGCAAATCAATGACTAATAGTACGTTAACAGATTTTAATAGGCAGCAATTTTTTTTTAATTTAATATTTTCCATTCCATTATTTTGTTTAATCTGTACTTTATAATATTAATAATATTTAGGAATGGTAATTTTCTGCTCTGTTTTTATCTTTTACTTTTGAAAAATTAGCCTTCTTATAGATAAATACAAGTAATCCTCAACTTACAGCCAGAACTGATTTCAACATTTCTGTTGCTCAGTTGTTAAGTGAGTTTTACAATCTTTCTTGCCACAGTTGTCAAGTTAATAACATGGGTGTTAAGTGACTCTGGCTTCCCCATTGAGTTTGCTTGTCAGAAGGCCACAAAAGATGACCCTATGACTCCAGGACACTGCAACTGTTATATATAAGAGTCATTTGTCAAGCATCTGAACTTTGACATGACATGACATGACATGACCATGGAAATGCTGCAATGGTCATAAGTGTGAAAAATGGTCATAAGTCACTGTTTTCAGTGGCGTTGTAACTTTGATCACTAAATGAACTGCTGCGAGTGGAGGACTACCGTGTTTCCCCAAAAATAAGACCCTGTCTTATATTTTTTTTGAACCCTGAAATAAGCGCTTGGCCTTATAAAGCCCGATTGGGCTTATTATCAGGGGATGACTTATTTTGGGGGAAACAGGGTACCTGTACAGTGTATGTGTGTGTATGTGTGTGTTGTGTATAATCATGTACATATTTTATTAGTTTTCTAATAAAGTACCTTGAATTTATAAGAAATATTTCAAATAAAAATGTTACAAAATTTAAATCTATTGATAATTTTTTTTTGAGGGCACTTGACTAGGGTATCCATTTACCTTCCTTACCTATCTAGATTTCCATCTATCCTACCATTCCAAATGTGGGTAGAGTCAATTAAAAAGGAGCCAGATGTTCCATATACACTGCAAACTACATATAATTAAAAATAGGATTCATAGGAAAGGAAAGCTTTCTTACATATACAATTGTGAATTTGTTGCATTTGGAATACCTCAGATTAAATCCCAATATCTTCACATATTTTACTGATGTACTTTTAGTCCAACTAGTTGATTACAAACTAGAGAGGAAAAAGGATAGAGAAGGCAATTGCAGATGAAGCCATGTAGATCGAACCAGGAGTCATGATAGATGAATTAAGACTAGATGGAGTCAGGGATTACCAGGGCAAGAGATTAATTTACTCAAGAAACCATCTTGTCCCAATTACAATATCCCTTCCCACCTAGTCAGGCAGGGAGGGCATGTGGTGGATCCTGTTGTTTCAAGAATTTTGACTGGCAGGATCCAAGAAGAAAGGCTTCTTTGCTGTTGGCTCCACTCTTTGGAACATCTTACCTCCAGAGGTGAGGTGGGTCCAGAGGTGGTATTCAACCGGTTTGGACCAGTTTGGGCGAATGGGTAGCGGCAACTGTGAGTGGGCCCGCCCACCCGCCCACCTGCCCGGATGTAATGCCATCCTATTTAGCTATGTTTTCGAGGCTGGGCGCATGCGTGGAAGGTGCACACGTGAGTAAAGGGCATGCACGGGAGGCTGTGCACATGTGCGGAGGTGGTAGGGAAGGTAAGTGAATACCACCCCTGGGTGGGTCCCCATTCACCTAGCCTTTTCTTATGGAAGAAAAGGAAGAAGGAAATTTTGTGAAAGTGAATTTATACCTAAGAATTTTGGTCCCTTATTATTGTATTATATCATTTTATTATATATTTTTAATTAAAACAAATATTAAAGTTCTCTAACTTAACTGTATGCCCTAGAAGGTGATATCATGTATCCAAATGCTAAATGGGCTGAGTTGTTTTTAATACCTGGATGAAAGACCACTAGAAAAAGAAAAATCCTGGACTGCTGACTAGACTAGGAAGTAAAAATAAGTATCTTGGAGGGGGGGGGAGGACAGGGGCATGTAATTTCTGTAATGTGGCCAAGAAAACTCCATGTATGTATCCATGTAATCTCCAGGAACTGATTCTTGAAAAAAGGCATCTGATGAAGTGAGCTGCATGAAAGCCTATGCTTTGAATAATATTTGTTAACTGGAAAAGGTGTGACCAGATTCCTGATATGTCCTTATTTTAAGTAAGCTTCAGCCGGGTAAACTGAACTAAATAAATAAGAGATAGTAAGAGTTCCGTGAATTTCATGGCATAGAATAGATTTGAACCTAGGTCTCCCAAATTCTTCTCCAACACTTTAAACACTGTGTTCTGTCCCAGCACGGCAACCCCCAGAAAGCGACACACACACACTGTTCTTTACACAAAAAGGCTTTAATACTAATAATTGCTTAGTATTAAAGTGAATACTAATTCTTTGCCAAAGTGTTTGTTTTCAAGCACAGAACACTTTGGCCGGGATTCCAAATGTGAAAGACACAAGCAGGTCAATTAGTCAATTAGTCAAATAATAATCACGTGCTGAAGTTGGCCAAGAGCCCGGACTGGAGTCAATCCAACTGATAGGGACGAAGTTCAGAAGGCAGCCAAGATGAATACAAACAAAATTGTCTTCAGCAAAAGTGTGTGGTGTGATCCACCCTTATATAGTCTTAGAGCGTGGCCCCTCTGCCGGCAAGCTTACTTTCGAGTAGACCTCCTTCTACACAGCCACTCTTGCCGGCTAGCTGCCCTGCGTGCTCTGGCATCAATCAGAGGCCCCTCCTCTTCACTGGAGTCACTGAACTCCTGCTGAGGAGGTGCAGAAGGCCCTGATTGCATCGTCCTCTGGCCCTGCTTCCTCTTCGGTCTCGGACTCCGGTGCCGGCGCTACAGACCGCTCTTGCCACCCTATGTACTGTTCCTGTTCGTCCGGATCCATGAGCAGCTGCACGGGACGGGGGCAAGCCACAACACACTGCCTCTTATTTCTTCCTGTGCCAGAATGAACTGCAGAAAAATAGAGAAAGGATAAACACAATCGGGGTCAGGAAAAGTTATCCTCATACTATTTTCAGTGAGAAATAGCTATTCTTCTTTTTTTTTACACAGACTCAAAATTGATTTTAATCCTTTCTATATAAACAGTTGGCCAATACAAAAGGGCTCACTGCACCCTACTGAAAAATTGGATTGCAAAACTGTAACCTGACTTAGATGAACAAGTTTACTTTTATAGTTGTAAACCAAAAATGGTTTATATTGATATTTATATATGACATCAGCCAACACTGTTCTGCTCTGCACAGATTGTCATAAAAGACAGCTACCCCACAGAAGCACTGAACATCAGAGTTGTGCAAAATTTTGAGAAGGGACTTCCTTATCAAAAAAATATTCAAGAAGTGGCCTCCACTAGAGTGGAACTACAGTGAAGCTATCATGCCACATCAAGCGATAACTTTGCTGGTCTTCTGCATTGCATCCACACATGCAGTAGATGTTCCAATAAAAACAAAGTGGTCAGCGATGTGGCCCAGCAAAACACTATAATTGGAGATGTAAAAGAGGTAAACCAAGATTTCTGGGCCACAACATCACTATGTTCCATCTAGCAGAGAGGAAAAGCTTCATAAAATAGCTCTATTGAATGCTTCAGATAGTTCTATTGAATAAACCAATGTTATAGCCACATAAATGTCAAATCCATTCATTAGAATGGGTACTGCATGGTTTTCTGAATAGAAAAAGAAAGGCATTATGGGTTTAGAATGAGACAAAGCTTTCCTGATCTGAATCTGATGTCTTCTGCTAGGGAGGTGACTTGTGGGGGGCGGGGGGGAAATAAGTATCCATTGTAATAACAAAATCTGAAGGATGTGGGATCTGTGATACTGACCTGTACAAAACCAGCTCAAGATATTCTAACCTT
The DNA here is from genome assembly GCA_003457575.1 of Thermophis baileyi. Lineage (NCBI taxonomy): Eukaryota > Metazoa > Chordata > Lepidosauria > Squamata > Dipsadidae > Thermophis > Thermophis baileyi. The sequence continues at coordinate 33,526 of QLTV01003146.1, forward strand.
GGACAAAATCAACCAGTGAATGGTCACTCTCACCCAAAGCACTAAAATCAAAACCCTGAAATTGCCAACTGGAGTTCAAAATAACATCAGAACATTTGTGTCCAGGATATACATTGTATGCATAGCGAGGCTTCCAGTTCCTGAGGCGGCTAGGCAGACGGCATTTCCATATCAATGTTTTCATGTTTCATTTTTGAACTTCAGTTAGTATGGTTCAAACTTTAAAATGGAAAAAATGGATAGAAGGGAAAGGAGAAAGTTCATCTTTGGAGATGTTAAAGCTATTTTATCTGCTTTTTTTTGGGTTTTGTAATGCCTTTAAAAATATATTTGAAGCAATAAAGATTATTTCCGTTATTATTGGCTCAGGATGGAATTTGTTTTTAGAAAGAGGTTTTTTTTCCCCCAGTGGTTGAATAAATCCATAAAGTGGAATAATAATGAGATCATTACTGATATTATATGCTGACCCAAAGACGGAGTCCATCCTCTTAAGGTGCTGCTTGAGCAATCATTCTGTCTTATTTCTTATTTCTTGCTAGAAAAGATTTGATTCATGCTGACCCTATACCTTCTGAAGAGGCTACAATAGTACAAAGTGTGGCCACTAAGATAGCATTTTATCCTTACATTTAGTGCCTTATGAAAGGTAATATTATATCTGAGATGGTGAAGCATGTATAAGACATTGATAACTTTAGCAATAATTGTTGCTTTGGTCTATATTTGGTCAATAAAATACAAAAGCAAATAATAGGAAAAGCAGGGGAGGAAAAAGGGAAAGTGTAGAGAAGAAGGGAAAAAGAAAGAAAAAGCATTGACTTCTGACTCCCTTTAGTGCAGTAGAATAAGAAATAACATTGAACCTTAACTTTTTACTTGTAGATAATAGTATAAACTAGCCATTTCTATAACAACAAATCTATCTAATCAGTAAAACCCAAAATCAAAGTTTCATTTTTTTCCACCTCAAGCACAAAGTCCAGAAGCAGTTTCCAAGTAGCAACAAAAGTGCTTGTGTTTTTTCCCCCTTCCTTTTATCATCTTGTAAATGGGATCGTGAGCCATGGTAGCAAAGTGGTTAGAGTGCAGTACTGCAGGCTACTTCTGCTGACTGCCGGCTGCCTGCAATTTGGCAGTTCAAATCCCACCAGGCTCAGGGTTGACTCAGCCTTCCATCCTTCCGAGGTGGGTAAAATGAGGACCCAAATTGTTGGGGGCAATATGCTGACTCTGTGAACCGCTTAGAGAGGGCTGTAAAGCACTATAAAGTGGTATATAAGTCTAAGTGCTATTGCTATCGTATTGAAGGAAATATAGTGAAAGGTGAGAAAAGAGAAAAGAAATAGTTCTGAATTCTAAGCAAATATGAGTTGATCTCAGTCAAGATTGAGACTTCCATTAGGTGGCATTGCTGCTGATAATTATAGACTTCTTTCTCCACAGCCATCTACTAGGATTGATTTATACCAGGGGTTAAATTTGACCGGCTCGCACTGGCTCAGGCGAACCTATAGGGACGATTTAAATCCGTTCGCCGAGCAGGTAAAAAACACCCCTGGTTGGCCCCACCCACCCCCGCCCGCTCACCCGCTTGCCACTCACCCCTTCCGCTCTGTGTGTATGCCTGAGAAGGAGCAGAAGACCTGGCCGAACTTTTCTTCCTCCCTTCGCAGCGAAGGGAAGGGAGCCTACTTGGAAGGGAGCTGCCTGCCTGTCCCTTTAAGGTATTCTCCCCCCCTTCCAAGCAGCAACTGAGACTGTGCGGGGGGGGGGAGGGGGGCAGGAGAAGATAATCTGACAGGACAAGAAGATCTGAAAGCCAGGAAAGATGGAGCGATCCCAATTCTGCAGCAAGAAGAGTTTTTGCAAAGGGGAGGGGGCAACCACAGCTTCCAAAGGCCTTTTAGCCATAATTGCCATCAGAGCAGATGTTGGGGAGGGGGGAAAGGAGGAAAGGGGTCCCCTGCCTCTCCCTCAGACCCCAGGAGGGAAGGGAAGGGAGGGGGAGGGAAAGGAAAGGAAATGGGAAAGAAGGAAAGGAAAGGAAAGGAAAGGAAAGGAAAGGAAAGGAAAGGAAAGGAAAGGAAAAAAGGAAAGGAAAGGAAAGGAAAGGAAAGGAAAGGAAAGGAAATGCTTCTCTCCTCCTTCTCGGGCTCATACACACACAGCAAACATGAGAAGGAGACGAGAAGCAGCCAGGTTGAATGCTAGAAGATTTGGCCGAACTTTTCTGTCGGTTCTGTGGGCGTGGCTTGATGGGCGTGGCTTGGTGGGGTGGTGCCGCCCCACCTTGCCGTGAGTGATGTCAAGTTGGCCACGCCCACTCAGTCACATGACCCCCCCACACACCAAGCCACGCCCACAGAACCGGTAGGGAAAAAAATTGAATGTCACCCCTGATTTATACCCCTTCATTTAACTACTGTTCAACAATGAAAAAAGTGATTAATGACCAGCCCTTGCAATTATAATCATTGCACATCCTGATGGTCACATGATCAAAATTTGGGCATTTAGCAGTCGCCGTGTATCTGTTATGATTGCAGTGTCCCAGGGTCATGTGAATCACCATTTCCAACCTTCTCAGCCACTTTCTGACAAGCAAAGTAAACGGGGAAGCCAGATTCAATTAATAGCCACATGATTCACTTAACAACTGTGGTGATTCACTTAACAATCATGGAAAAAAGGTGGTAAAAGTCAGCTGCTACTCATTTAACAATCATCTTGCTCAACAATGGAAATTCATTAACTTGGAGACTACGTTCATTTTAATAATTATTGTTTTTGCATAACTTTACTTGGATTAATTGATCATTTTACTTGGATGAACAAGTGATTTTAAAAAACAAAAAGTGAAACTACATATTAAAAAAAAAGCCTAGACCAGTGATGGCGAACCTTTTTTGGTTCACGTGCCAAAAGGGGGGGAGCGCGGGGGGCTCACGCGCATGCGTGCCCACACCCATAATTCCATGTGGCCATGTGGTTGGACCAGAAGTCCTGTTTTTTTGCTCTCCCCAGGCTTCAGAGCCTTTCTAGGAGCCTGGGGAGGGCGAAAATGGCCTTCCCCACCCCCCCGGAGGCCCTCTTGAAACGGGCCATTTCTGGCCTCCGGAGGACCTCTGGGGGGGTGGGGAAGGCCGTTTTTGCCCTCCCCAGGCTCCTCGAAAGTCTCTGAAGCCTGGGGAGCACAAAAATGGGGCGCCCTCCAGAGGCCATAAATGGCCCATTTCAAGTTGGGAAAACGGCCTTTTCTGGCCTCCGGAGGGCCTCCGGGGGGGGGGAGGCCATTTTCACCCTTCCCAGGCTCCTAGAAAGGCTCTGAAGCCTGGGGAGAGCAAAAAAATGGGACTTCCCTAACTCCTCCGGAGGCTGGAAACAGCCTGTTTCCTGACTCCCAGTGGGCCCAGAAGGCCCGAAAATCAGCTGGCCAGCGTGCATGAGCTCGCGTGCCCCACCGATATGGCTCCACGTGCCACTTATGGCACACGTGCCATAGGTTCGCCATCACGGGCCTAGACCATTTTCCTTGGTGTGCAAGCTAAATAAAGATGGGTAAATAGATCTTTGGGCTGAGTATATTATGTGCAACAGTACAGTATAATACATTCTCTTACCTCCATAGTATATTTTCAGGCCTCATATTATTATCTATCAAAAGCACTGCATAGAATTGATTGCAGAAATTATGATTTTCTCTGAAAAAGATAGTAACAGGATCAGAACTGTTTTAGAATCTTACTAGAATAAAGAATGAGGTGAAGGAGAGACAATACAAATGAAAAAAGTAAAAGCGTCTGTGTGTGTGTGTGTCTGTCTGTCTGTCTGTCTGTCTGTCTGTCTGTCTGTGTTTGTGTGTGTTTCCATTTTGTAAAATTGTTGCCACATATTTATATCAAGCACTCTCAAGACATTGAAAATCATTGGCCAGAAAAGAAAAATGAAAAGGAATAGTGAATTTTGGAATATGGAGAAGGCAAATTAGAGCAGCAGCTGCCAACTGAACCGAAAACAGAGCCAAAATGCTCTCCCAGATTGAATGGTCCAGGGGTGCACCAAGGATAAGGTGGTGTGGGAAATCTGTCTTGAAGGCAAACAATAAGGGGCTTCAAGGTCTGCCACTTGGGGGGGGGCGTGAGGATTGACAGTGGTGGGTAGTTTGGTTGCTGCTGGGAGTGTGCCATTTGTACCTGGAGGTTGGCAGTATGGCACAGCAACAACAGAGAATGCAGGTTATGGAATGATTCACTTCAAATGTCAAATGTATTAGATCCACCACTGGAATGATCGGAGAAAAGTGGGTCTGTTGCTTTCTTAAGGACTCACTGCCCCTTATCTTCACTTCCAGGATGGTCTATCTGCCATCCTTCTCTCAGGCTTCTTCAAGCACTGGTGTTTGCTGGAAATGCTAGCTTTTGTTTCCCAGCCTGGATTAGCTGCCATTCTGTTCTTCCCTTTTTGTTGATGTGGAAGAAATAAAAAAAAAAATTTCTAGTTGATAAGCTGTTTGGCAGCTTCTAAATTTCAGGGATGATGTGATCAATCATTAATAAGGATGATGCTAACCACCAAGGAATGGGGAACATGCAGAGTGGAGGGAAACTGTTGTCCCCCCCCCTCTGTCTCTCTTTCTCTCTCTTCCAGGTATAGAGTATGACACTGATTGCAAAAGGCTCTTGATTTTGCTGCTGTAACTTGCAGAACTGAATTGTATCTGGCTGTGAAGTTGCAGGTACATGTTGTAGTGTCAAGAGGTTTGCTATCAATACAGTTTGTAGAAATGAACACAATTCTTGGGCTGGTTTTATATTATGGCCTACATTCACACAACTTCTTCACAAACTTAGAGAACTGTTTTCACAGTCTAGGAAAAAGACATTTTCAGTATGAAAAACACAAGTGGGACTAGTGAGCAGTTTTGCCATGCATTTAAATTGCAGGACAATTAGGGTAATATTGCAATCTTACTGTTGAAGAGGACATGGCAATTTTTATATGGTGAATATGATTTTTTTTTTCCATATAGACTATGTCCTCTAAATTTGTGTCAATATAGAGTCTAGAATCTTAGAGCTGAAAAATGAAGAATACAGGATTTGAGCAGGATTAATTTTCTTTCCAATATGACTCACTCAGATAATACAGCTGATCTCAGAACTTCATAGAATCACAGAATGTCAAACTTGGAGGCATTACAATGTTGTTTAGCTAGACAAATGCACACCAAGAAAGATACATCCTTTTTGCTCTCAAGTAGAATTTATTATACTAAGCCAATGATAGCACTATGTCCTCAAGTTTTATTGATATGCATTGGTCTCAGAGAGTGAGAAACAAAGAAAGACACATATTTATTGCATTTATTTTACTACAAATTTATCCTACCATGGCAAATGGATGTTATCCAAAGTAAAAATATTTGATTAGAACAATACATAAAATCACCTGCTACAACTTAGATTGAGTCAGATTATAAATGT
>QLTV01003146.1:60900-85704 GCA_003457575.1 Thermophis baileyi
GCCCTCAGCCTTCCTTATGCCTACCCTATGACAATCATTAAGTGTTGTACCTCATGATTCTTGATGAATGTATCTTTTTCTTTTATGTACGCTGAGAGCATATGCACCAAAGACAAATTCCTTGTGTGTCCAATCACACTTGGCCAATAAAGAATTCTATTCTATTCTATTCTATTCTATTCTATTCTATTCTATTCTATTCTATTCTATTCTATTCTATTCTATTCTATTCTATTCTATATTCTATTCTATTCTATTCTATTCTATTCTATTCTATTCTATTCTATTCTATTCTATTCTATTCTAAATAGCATGGGTGATTAACTTATTCAGGTCAGTATGAGACATTTGTTAATTTGCACCTTGTATTTGTTTGGTCAGTGATATGCCATAGAGAAAAGCTGCTGAGGAAGAGACAGGTTGTTCAAGCAATCTTCCTGACATTGATTTACAAAAGGTAACGTCAATACATACATGTGGATGCGCACCCACCTACAAACAAATAATAATAATTCATTACATTTGCATGTTGTCCAATTGCCAGTGACTTTCTGGAAGTATGCAATATTTTTAAATAGTTTTCTCAAAGATGCCACTATATGTCATTTTTGACAAAAGTGATGGGGAACATGCCAAATGCTAAACGTTGGTTTCTATCATCTGTTATCTTCTACCAAGGTGGTGGACGCTGCTGGCAGCAAAACTTGTTCAACAATCGCAATAGCAATAGCATTTAGACTTATATGCTGCTCCATTGTGCTTTACAGCACTCTCTGAGCAGTTTATAAATGTCAGCACATTGCCCCCAGCAATCTAGTCCTTTTTTTACCTATCTCAGTAGAATGGAAGGCTGAGTCAACCTTGAGCCGGTCAGAATCAAACTCCTGGCAGTGGGGCAGAGTTAGCCTGCAATACTGCAATCTAACCATTGTGCCACCATGGCTGCTACAATGGTGGGATCCCTGGTGGGATTCCAAACAGCATTTGGAAAGCTGATCATTTTGTTGCCCTGATCAACCAAAAGCATGTATATTAACAATGCCATCCTAAATAGACATACTCAGAAATAAATTCCACTGAATATAATTGCATTTACTTCTAAATCCAACCCAATTGATTTTATTCTGTACATTTTAATACGATGCACTCTGATATGTTCATATAGATAAATGTCTGATTAAAAATGGATTCAACGTCATGAAGTCTATAGCCGGAATCCTATGCATATAAATTCAGTAGAATTTACTCATGAATTATATTATTAGTCTGGGCTGTACAGATAACACTTCTTGGAACAGGTTACATTTATTACAACAACTCATGGGTTTTCAGACATAATATATAAAGTTTTAGAAAATTTCAACTTTTGGTGTTATATTCTATTCTTATCCTCATCTGTAAATCAAATATAAGTGTCAGTAATCTTTAAACCATGTCAACTTATTTACTGCAATAAACTGACTTTCTTAGTAACAATTTTAGTGTGATGGATAAAAGCTGATCAGGGTCATTCACTGATAAATGTATTTTGGAGGATTTTCTCTTTTAATCCTAGTCTGAATTTTTATCCATAAAAACATGCCGTTGTGCACATTGCACACATACAATCACACAACTTCTTCAGATTTCAATTTCTTACTTTTTCTCCTTGCTGAACTATTGGGATCTTTTCATTTAAAATTTAAAGCCCAACTCTAATTCAACTTTACATCTGCAAAACCCTTTATTGCTAAATTCAAATAAAGATTCTTTTTCTTAGTCAAGAAAAAAAGGAGATGGAGATGATAGAAAAGCTTACCTTGTTTCTTTCATTATTAAAAAAAGATGAAAATCAATGGTTGCTGTTGCCTATTTCTACACATGCCTGAAACATAGCAAAAATCAACCATTTCACTACCTTTGTCACTGCCATTGCATTTAGCTACAATTAGCAAATTAGTAGAAAAAGCACCCAAATAATTGATAAAGAAATATTTGGGATAATATCACAGCAATAATAGTATTTAGTGATAACATATCTTTGTACCGAAGAAAATGTTAATATTTCTTGTAAAAAAGGAAGTTATTCGTGTTAAATTTATCCATAAACATTTTTTTTTCGGAACACTGGAGGCTTTGCAACAATTCTCCTGTTCATCAAACTACAAATAGGTTGAAAGAATGCTTACTGGATAATTAGAAGAACACCAAAACACTTAGATGCTAGCCAGCCTATTGCCCAGCATTCTATTTTCTTCCAATTTAAATGTAGCCTATGGTAAAATAGAAAATCACAATTTTCACCGAGTTGAATAACAAACCGTATCTCTGGAATATAATGAAACTAATAACGAAAAGGTCAGCAACCTCTTATAGCCCTGCCCTCTCCACAAAACATTTGGACATTTTGTCAAGGCCCCATATCTCTTGCATGATCATCCTGAGCATTTGCAAACGTTTGAGGGAGAATGCCAACTCTCATGAAAAAATCTCATGAGGTAAAAGGATCATTTTCAAAAGATAAAAGACAATGAGTGTACTACTGATCTCTGAGAAATCAAAGAAAGAAAAGCTGAAATCAGGATGAAAAGGAATGCTCATTTTGTAAATTGTCTGTCTCTAAAATGACATTCTAGTAGCACCCAACCTCCAGAACAGTTTGATGATATGACCAGAAAACAGAGCAAGGATTCTATTATTACACTGAAGTAATTTGTTTGCTTTTGGTTTAGTCTATTTTGTGAATTCATCCTTTGTGATTCATAAACTGTGTTTGATGACTCTGAGATCAACCATCCACTCTGATGTACTCAACACATCATGGTGCTACTAAGCAAATCACACCACCTGGCTCCCCATGACATATGCACCATTGATTTCATAGCTTTTTTATTTCACAGTGAAATCATTTTTGATTGTGCAGAATTTCATCCATGCTACAAAGGGTCCGTCCTTGAGAGAGATGGGTGGTTCAGACATGTGACAAATAAGTTAAAAACTAATATTAAAAAGAAATGATATACCAGTTTCAGCAAGAAGCCCTCTACTTATTTATTTATTATAACTCCTTTATGCTGCTTCTGTTGAACAAATCTATAGTAAAGTATAGATAAAAATATATAATAAAATTCCAAAAAATGCATCTCCATTGGCTAAGTATAATAATCAAGTAAAAAAAAATTGTTGGTCAAGACTTATAATTTGAATTGAGGGGCAAAGTCAGTTTAACAAATTAATAAAGCATTTCTATACAGTATTTCAGCTTGAGAATCAACTGATACAAAAAATACATATTGTAATGTAGCTAATTTAGATTTGGATTTAGCTGCAAATGTGGGGAAATGGCTGGCATGGGGGGAAAAGATGATGCTACTGTAGACAATTCACGTATTATCTAAATTATGACTTTGACAGAGAAGATAGAGATTAGGTTTAAGGTTTTATGTCTATTTAGAACTGAATCAACATATGTCACACTTCGGATAAATGAATAATTCAAACCACAAGATGACCTCCATAAACAGAAAAGCATCAGATCTCTGAAACAACTCATTAGGAATCAATAAATAAAACCAGAATGAGTCACATCACCTTGATAAAGAAAGACACAGCAGATGCTGATTTGCGTTTCTTTTCACTTTTGTATCTAATTGTAACAATAAGTTTACACATAATTAAGTTCCTAATGCCTGTGGGCAAGAAAGGGAATGAATTAAACTGCAACTAATCTTCCTTTCCATTCTTCTCAAATAATAATAAAAATAATCATAGTGATAATAATTGCCATTGAGGTCTATGATGTGCAGTGCAAATATAGGCTATCAGCAATCTGGTATTTCTAACAAGGAAAGCATTCCTGGGAAGCCCCCATGAGCCAGACTCATTATGGCTTTGCTATTTGCAACTCTAGAAAGTGGTTAAGGCACTGTCAGCATTTTTCCCCCCATATAACCTCCTCCTTGAGGTTGTTTAGAACTCAGCAATAAAAAAAGCACACATGTCAGGAAAAAAAACCCACACAAACAAGATCCTGGGTATTGTTATTAAAATAAGCATGACAACTTAGAAAACTTCTCTTTTTCTCTTTGTTTCTTTGTTCCCTTATAAAAACTAAGAACTTGCTGTAAGGGTTGCTTTGACATTCCATTCATTCTATTTAGCAATGAGCAAAAAGGTCTTGGAAAAAAGGAAGCTTCTTAGAAAGAGTGAGCCAGGAATACTAAAAAAAAAAAAAAAAAAGTTTATTGTTACCCACTAACAATGAAACTCAGGATTCTAAACATAGTTATATTTCAGCTCAGTGGATTAATTGATTGATTATGTGCCACCAAGTCAGGGTTGACTCTTAACAACCATATAGATTGATTTTCTCCAGCATGATCTACCTCCAATATGCTCTTTCAAATATTCCATTTCTGCCAGCCATCGTCTTTTTCCTTTTTTTTTCTTCCACTTTTCCCTCCCATATAAAATTCTCAAGACAGCCAGTCTTCCCATGTGTCTAAAATATGAGCATTTGACTGTGGTTATTTGTGTCACAGGTAAGAAGTCGACATTTATTTGTTCTATGATCCAGTTGTTTATTTTCTTGGTTATCCAGGCTTTCTCAACAACTTTTCTCTAACTGTTGGAAAAGTGACAAGAAGTGGATTGCTAAGTTCAAGCCCAGGCTTTAAAGCACCAATACTTTGAAGCTTCTTCAAAGTCCAATATTTGCTTCCATAGCATATCACAGGGGAAATCATTGTCCGTATGATTGTAATCTTTCTCAGTATAAGTATATCATGGCTTATGAATCTCCTTTCCAGCATAGCACAGATTTTGAAACCACAGTTGTTGTCTTCCAGTGTAGGTTTGATATACAGAAAAGTGTGGCTTTAAAATTGGAGGAAACATGTTGAATAAATAAGGGGACGATAGGCAGTCTGGTCTCATTCGTCTGGCAACCCAGGGCCAGTCTGTTTCACCATGTTCCATCTAGACCAGGCCTGGGCATTTTATGCCCACATTTGGCCCTTTGGCTGTCCCTGTATGGCCCATGTGAGATAATCAAAAATTAGAAATCAAATGTAAATAAATGTATGTCATGCACAGAATACAACTGCATTGCTTTTATTCTGAAGGCAGCCGCTGGGTTTTTTAAAAAATTATGTATCTATGTGTAGGTGTACCTATGCACTTTCACTGTCCTATTGATTTGACCATCCACAACACTCTCAGTTTGTCATGGGAAACAAACTGGGAAAATTAATTGCCCACCTCTAATCTAGGACGTGGTGGCTCAGTGGCTAAGACCCTGAGCTTGTCGATCAGAAGGTCAGCAGTTCAGCGGTTTGAATCCCTAGCGCTGCGTAACGGGGTGAGCTCCCATTACTTGTCCCAGCTTCTGCCAACCTAGCAGTTCGAAAGCACGTAAAAAAATGCAAGTAGAAAAATAGGGACCACCTTTGGTGGGAAGGTAACAGCGGTTCGTCCCAGCTTCTGCCAACCTAGCAGTTTGAAAGCATGTAAAAATGCAAGTAGAAAAATAGGGACCACTTTGGTGGGAAGGTAACAGAGTTCCGTGTGCCTTCAGCATTTAGTCATGCCAGCCACATGACCACGGAATCGTCATCAGACAGCGCTGGCTCTTTGGCTTAGAAATGGAGATGAGCACCGCCCCCTAGAGTCAGGAATGACTAGCACGTATGTGCAAGGGGAACCTTTACCTTTACCTAATCTAGACTATGGCTTCCTTACCAGGGTATAGGTCTCACTGTGGACAGTGAGATGTTTCTATGATTCCCATTTTCTAAGCAGATTCCGCAGGTTGACAACGTCATTACAATAAAAAGCTTTTCAATGGCGCACAGATTGATTTTTTTTGTATCTTTTTTCCCTTTCTTGATTATCCAGCATGCACCAGCAATAGTTTATCATGTTCCTTGGGCTTTTCTAAAATCAGCTTGAACTTGCAGTGTTTCCTTTTCCATAAAGAGCTCTAATTTCCATTGGAGAAGGCTGAGATAGCACTATGAAATTCTTTGTAAAGTTTCTTTCTGAAATCTTTGTCTTTCTTGAATTTGGCTCTTTTTGTAAATTTCCACTATTTATTCCAACATCCAGTTTGATTTTTTTGGTCTGTGGAAGATTCTTTTCACATTCAACGTTAAAAATGTCTCTGATTTCATTTCACAGCCTCTCTGAACTTATCCATGAGGTTCAGAACTTCAAAGCAATTCCTGGTGTTCTCCTTGAAAATGTGAGCATGTATTTAAGATTATATGATGGAAACTGATTGTCTTTCTACTCTGTTCTCTGTAGCTTGCCTTGAGAATGGCACATGAGTAGCTGTGCCCTATTCTACAGTCACCTCAACCATGCTTTTGCTGTCCTGCTGTGTTGCCTTATTGTGAGGCAATGGTGTGTTTGAAGAATGAGTAAAGAACTCGGACAACATATGCCTAGAAAATATCATCTCAGCAGGATCACTCAATTCATGAAGGCCATCCCAGCTGCCCATCTAAAGTAAGTTGGAACCTAAATTAGACAGCACTGATACAGAAAGGTATTGGAGGCCAATGATCACTTTAGCAACAGTATCATTTCATACTGTATAAAAAAAGGCAATGATAAATCACTTTTTTTTAAACCAGAATACACATGGTAAAGAAAACCACATGGATAGACAATATGAAAAGATCAGTGGAAGTCCTATGCAAATCACATCAGACTTCTTCTAAAGAGACAGTCAGTTGGAACAATGCTTTGGAAATTGAGGAAGAGGTTTTGCTTTTTATAAATCTTCATCAGTTTCCAAAGTATTGTAATTTATTGTTTATTTAAATAGCCATCAATTTCCAAAGTATTGTAATTTATTGTTTATTGTGGTAATTTATTGTTTATCATTGTTTTGTCAGGCACTCACACTTCTACTCTATTCATTGGGAGTGTTCTTTCCCAACAGGAATTGCAACTAATTTAATCCAGACTACACATCTCAGAAATAATGATTCATCATTATTCTTAGAATCAATTCTTAGAATCATTCTTAGAATCAATTCCAGGACAGAATTTCACTGGTGCAACATACATTTACTGTACTTCTAAACTTTTCATGCTGGTTGCTGTTAAATCATTCTGTTGTGAATCACCTTTAACTTGGCACAGATCCTAAATACATATGTCCTTCTCATGTTAGATAATAAAAGGAAGGCCCTGCCAGTTTCCCAGCAAATGCTGCAGAATTTGAAAGAATCATAAAATACAACCCTGATACTTTTTTTAAAACTTTTTTTTCTCTTTCAGCCTTCCCACTTAGCAGAAACCTGTATGCACTTTTATTTACATTCCATGATATTTGATAAATTAGTAGGGAAACTCTGAGAAAAAAGACTAAACTGGTACATTTAATAACAGGAAACATACAGCCAAAGGCACTGCATTCTAACTTACTTTATAATAGATGTCTAGGAGCTCACATTCTTTTCTTAGAAACTGTAATTAGATATTTTACCCTTTATCTGATTACTTACACTGATGTATATAAGATATTGATATTAAATTTTCTAAAAAGCAACCAATTGATGCATCCTGCTAATTATGTTCCTATTCACCCTCTCAGCATATCTTGTTGAAGGAAAACTGAATCCAGAATCTCACTGTTTGAAGGCTAAAGTTGGGTTGAAATATATAGATCTCTGAGCTGCCTCTTCAGATATTTGTTAGTCCTGTCTCCAAGGTAAAAATGAAACACATTTTGAGACAACCTTCTCTTTTTTGCATGTATGGTTTCTTGACTCCGAATTGTTTTCTAATTTCATTAGAATCTTTGGGAATTTATTCAGTGCAGTAGAACCAATTTTTGCCCAATTATTTTTCTAACAAAAGGCATATACTTGAAAACATGCAGATGAAGATTTGTACTTTTGGAGAAATGCATATTAAAAATCTCATGAGGGCCCCTGTGGATTATTATTTTTAAAGTCACATATTGCTGTGGAAATAGATGGAATTGTTGTTGAAAAAAACGAGAATGAGCACAGTCAAATTTGATCTTTTAAAAACCTGATATATATCATTGTGAGGGAGGGAAATAGAAGCAGAAGCAAACTTAAATGGAACCCAGTCAGTAGTTTGATTAGGATCAGGGGCTGACAGATTCAAATCTATCTTCAGCCATGGGAGTGAAAAGGATCAGTTTTGTCCTCTTTCCCTCACTCAGCATAGCCTCACTCAGCTTGCCTTTAGGAAAGTCATTAAGATCTGGCTTTTACCCAGACATTTGGGTCTTGTTGACTGAAATCCACCTTTGGTTATTTGGTTATTTATTTGGTTATTTGGTTATTTAATTACAATGTTTGCTCATCATTACATACACACACACACAAACACACACACACACACACACACACAATTGGGTAGGATATGTTTTTTGGGGGGATTGGGTTGGTTTACATTAGTCACATTTATTGAATTCAGTAGTGCTACAAATCCATTAAATTAAATAAAATAAATACTCTGAGCTGGACTCCTGATGGAATTAAATAAATTGGCTTTGGTTTAATTGATCCTCAAACTGAAGTTGCCGATTAGCTTTTGAATAAACAGGATCCACTAGTTTCAAATTCTTAAAATGTGCCACAGTTTCACAGTTTTTCTAGAAATTGTGGTTATTGTGAAATTAATTGTTATGAAAATATTACCTAGATGCTTGCTCATTTTGAAGGTGGGTCTCTTCTATATTCTATCTTTGCCCCAAATACTAAATTACCATATACAACATGTTTCAGTGACATCTTACTGCTTTCCCCAGAATTTCTCCTATTGTTTTGTGGCAATAGTAAAAAGGCCAACAAAAATGATATCAGAGAAACTTGCACCTGCCATAATTAAAAATCCAATTATCTGACTAACATTCTCTGACTAACATATCTATGAACAGTTGCAAAGAATCTTCTTATTTTAAATTAAATATAATGCCCTAATAATTTACAATAGAAATTCATCAGGCGTTACCCATAAAGAGTGACACTGAAACACAGGGGTAGGTTCCACTTATCTTCCCTACCGGTTCTCATCGCGATGGAAGTGCGCATTTTGCGCGCATGCACTTGCTTTGCTCACGCATTCACTGACATCACGTCGGCGAAATGACCATCTGCGCATGTGCAAAAGCCTCTGTGCATGTGCAGAGGTGTTTTTTTTGCCAGCCGTGGCAACAGGAGAACCGGTTCGGGGGCGTGGACAGCCGGCCATCGCTGCTGGTTTGGCGAGCGGGTGCAAATTTCTCCACCGGTACGGGAGAACCAGTCCAAACCGGCAGCAACCCACCACTGCTGAAACAAAATGGTACATCCACAAAGCATAGAAATATTTAGATAGTGTCCCAGGCGTTTAGACATTATTTGTTCAAATCCTATTCAAAGGTCTCTCTGGTAAAGCTTCATAATTTGACACATTATAGATATACCACTTTAAATGCTTTTATTACTGCATTTGCTTTTGCCATTTCAAAACTAGCTATAACATAGAGAACATAGGTTCTCAACAGAAATTTGCTTATTCAAATTAAAAGTTAATCTTTACAGTATTTGTCATGGGAATAATTGGGTAGCTCTTCCTTAGACTTGGAGTTATATAGATATCTGAGCAATCCATGAACTTTTATTTAAATGGAAATTTTCCAGAGAGTAGCTCTAAATGATTATTGTGCAGATAAGTCAATTACATAGAAATCCATGTTCCCTTTCTATATAAGTTCTATTGCAATATACATACTATATATTAGAACTGTGCAGAGTTCTCCTGATCTGCTAAAGGACTAGATCTAGTGTTGCAGGAATAATCCAATTTCATTTGAAGGTGCTTTAGAAGTTGTTTCCTCCAATTTATTTCAAAAATCTAGAATGCAATTTTTTTTAAAAAAATAGAGCTATAGTTGTTGTTTTTTTTAAATGATTCTCTCTGCATTGTTACAACATTACATTGCTTCTTGGGGTATATTTCTTTAATTGTGAAAATAATCAAGCTCAATTAATCCATTACAATCCTTTTCACTACAATCGTGACAGGATTTAACATTTTCTCCCAAGAAACCAACTCCATATACTTTGTCTAGAAGAATTAGTACAGAAGGATAGCCAAAATAATTAAGAGCAACTGTGAAATTGCTGTCAGCCCAACTGTCTAAAAAGTGGAAATATGTTGGTCATTTGCGGAGAGATAAGGGTCGAGCATTATTTTGACTCTTCTGATATTTTTTCTGACAGTTTGGATGCCAGTGTCTTCCTACTGGACCAGAACCTTACATAATTCATTTTGGAAATGTTATGCTTGTTTTGTTTGTTTTCATCCTCAGATTTTTGTCAACAGCTCAATACAGACTACTGCCAGAACGTTGTCTAAACTCCTAACAAACCTTTGCATTTGCAATTTAACTGAAACCTGACCATTCCTTGTCCCTCTTCAATATTTCTATGTGGTCCATTGCCATCGAGTGAATGCCGCAAAGATTCATATTCTTAATCATGGCACTTTTCAAAGACCCTATGACTGGAACAACAAATAGTAGTGATATTACTCTAATATGAGGACCCTCTCCACCAGTCTAGGATGAGATGGGAACAAACCAGGCCAAACGCAAAAGTTATGCAACAGCAAGGATTTATTCCCACATACACAAGCCTCAGAATGCGGTGGGTTTGCATTTAAGCAGTGCAAAGTCTGCCTACCAGCCCTGATTTAAACTACCCGCCCCACCCCCCAATCACCCAAGTGCCACGCCCCGAGCATTCCGGTCTATGCCCCAGTCACCCATGTACCTCCCACAACCATCATCTGGTCCCGATCCCAACGTCCAACCTCGAGCCATCAGCGTATGGAGCACAGTCTGCAACAAAAGCCTAATTGCGGCAGCCGAAGCCAGCTGGAGATATCCGACGCCCAGCTGGCCGGTTTAGGAGGATGCGGCTTGATGACATCACACCTGCTTGCCACGGAGCCGCTGCCTCCTTGCTGCCTCCATGCCGGTCCTAACATCCGCAGGTTTGGTGAGCCCCGGACGAGGGCTCGACAGACAGACCTGTCAATCACTTAATCTAATCATCTCCTCCTACGGAATTTTCAATAAAGAACTTTTTTTCCCCCTATGATGGTTTTGGCACAATTGCTTTATCGCCACCATTTGCAGACCACTGTAACAAGAAATACAGTCTGGGACTTTAAAAGTTCATTCAGATAAGGATGAGTTAAATCCATTCCTTCATTTTGATAAATGACAATATATTATGAATGATTCCCAATCCATCTTGGGATTCAGGCTATATCTCTACCTGGAATACAGCTATACTCTGTACATATACACTCTGCAACCCTGATATTGAATTAGCTGAATACATATGCCCATCAGTTCTTACACTATTGTATAAAATACATGCAAACAAAGCTGTGTGGCTAAGGATTAGGGGTAGCAAAACCAGGTCAATAATAGCCTAGAACTCCATTTCTGAAAATCTATTAATATCAGTCAGCAGCATATATTTCATTCCAAAATATATCAGCTTAACTTGAGTTTTTATACAGATTCTGCCTATTTCTAAAACTGTATAGAGCATCAATCACAGAGTTTATAATGTATCTCAGAACATTATTTGACAATAATGTTAAAAATATGTTCACTGAATTTAGCAAATGAGGCCTGAGAATCTCTGTGACCCTTTTTAAAAAAAAACATATTCTTATCTTTTCCTAATAGTATTTGCTGCAGACTGCTTCATCCGAGGTACTAATAGATACTAAACCTAACATACATCCTACTTCTTTACTAAGTATTGTGCTTGACAGATGATAAATATGCCTCTTCCAGAATATTGTGACAAACAGTTGCAACTTAACATTATGAGGCACATGTTTGGTGAATTTTATCTTTATAAACAGAATTACATCTTTCTTTTGTTATTCAAGCCTTCACAAGAGAATAAAGTGACAAGACTGGGGAGGGGGAGACTTGTTGCTAGTTTATGCAATGAACGTTTCTTAGTAAAATAAAATCATGCTGAGTCTATTTTTCTCTTCTTTGATTCTTCTAGCCCAACCAACAATATAAAAGGTGTTTTAGTTCCAGATAAAAGACTTTCTCAAAAGTAAGGCATCTTCTCCACTGAATACATACAACCAGCTTTGTACATTTCAAAAATGGTTTGGAAAAATGCTCCAGCCAAAACATGGTCACTTTATTAAAGCAATCATAGTTTCAGTGCAAATGTGGGAAAATGCTGCTTATTTAAGAGTTGTTTTAATGAATTGATGACTTACAGTATCTGCAGATTCATGCTTCACGCTTTAATTAGTAACAGAGAGGTGACTTGCTCACAATTTTGTAAGGTCTGAAGAACCTCTTCCAAATTGCTTTCAAAAGGCACACAGTCTTATCATCTATAATAAACATTTTTCTAGTGCCAACAACATGCTCAACATGACCTGCTTGAAATGAACATTCCAGCTGAAATTTGGCACATGAATTCAACACTTAAAGCAATTGAAAATACTTGCAATTTTGCTTCCAATGGCCTATTGTTCTACACTTCTTATCTTGTATTAGAACACTTGTAAGCTTAACACTTATCCTATGTACTAAAAAGAATGCCCTTAAGGGTTAGATTTATTAGCACATATGATACTCACTACCGGTATATATATATGGAAAGGATATGAAATGTATTTTTTGAAATAGCAATACTTTTACCATGTTTTTGTATCATCTACCTAATTCATATTTAGAGCATAGAATAACAGAGTTGGAAGGGACCTCAGAGGTTTTCTAATCCAACCCCCTGCTCGAGTAGGAGACCCTATGCCATTTCAGACAAATGATTGTCCAGTCTCTTTTTGAAAACCTCCAGTGATGGAGCACCCACAACTTCTGAAGGCAAGCTGTTTCATTGGTTGATTGCTCTCACTGTTAGGAAATTTCTCCTTAATTCTAGGTTGCTTCTTTCCTTGGTTAGTTTCTTAATTGTTTCTTAATTAATCGGCTATTAATAAATATAATATTTTGAAATAAAGTCTGTGGGAAATATATTAACTAATCATTACATTCCCAAGTTGAGATTTTAGCATTATTGTGCCCTTTTCCTGTCTCCTCCATACAGCTCTAATGGCTGATACATCAAGCAAAATGCAGCATAATACATGAGTTTGATGATGATCAAGAATAGCAATAGCAATAGCACTTAGAGTTATATACCTCTTCGTGGTGCTTTACAGCCCTGTCTAAGCAGTTTACAGAGCCAGCATATTTCCCTCATCAGTCTGGGTCCTTATTTTACTGACCTCGGAAGGATGGAAGGCTGAATCAACCTTGAATCAAATATATACTGTATGTTTATGTTGCCTGGGAATAAAAAAAAATACACAGGGATTTAAAAAAATGATCAGATATTTATTCTTCATAATGGTACTGCAGAAATACATAGAGACTTCTAGAAATTCTAGAAATACAGAAAGAATTCATGCATATATATATATATTTTTGGAAAAATTATAATAAAGATAGTCTTGACTTACGACCACAATTGGGACCAGCAAAGCAGTTGTTAAATGAGTTGTGCCCAATTTTACCTTTTTTGCCACAGTTGTTCAGTGAATCACTCAGGTTGCTAAGAGAATCACATGTTTGTTAAGCATTCTCTATTGATTTTATTTATTGGCAACTGACTAGGGAAGTTGGAAATGGTGATCACATTACCCCAATATGTTGCAAGCGTCATACATTCATACCAGTTTTCAAGAGTTCAAATTTTAATCACTTGGACATGGAGAAGTTGCAATGATTATAAGTGCAAGGACTGGTCATAAGTTTCTTTTCTCAGTGCTGTTGCAACTTGAAATGGTCACTAAGCAAATGATAGTAAGTTGAAGACTAACTGTAGTTACTGTGGAAAGTAAGAGGTAATCCTAGATGGATTTCAGGTTAGATCAAATGCTTTTGAAGATCAAAATAATTGAATAGGATGCAATATATGAGTAGTAGGTTTCATATTGATCTTGTTGTGTGACAACACTTAATCTTTTGAACTTTGTAACCCTAGCCTTATGCAGCACCTACTCATTCTCATTCAGTGAACATGATTTAAACAAGATGAATAGCATTTAGGTTGGAAAAAGTTTTTCAGAACTAGCCTTTGCTAACATATACACACTTCCCTTCTGCCTCTGATTTTTCATATGAAACTTGATGATTAAACAATTTGATAACTGGCCTACCTGGTTTATTATTTTATTTACTTAAATGTAACCATATGGTGATCAGATCTCAATTGGGGCCGAGTTTGCAGACATTGGGAAGCCTAATTCTTGTTCCCAACATCTTATGCCCATTTGCTAAAAGAAAACATTATTTAAAATTCCCAAATGAAAACAGTTGCAACTCCAATGACAGGTGACTGATGTTTTGAGAAACATTTTAGTTCCAACTATTTGTTTATCAATTACAGAAGAAAAGTTTCTGGTCTCACTTGTATATTAATCTTTAAAATCCTCTGATTCAGTCGATGTTTTCAATACAGAATTTACATGTCTACCAAACATGATAAAATGTTCTTCCTTGTTGTTCATATTTCCTGCATAAATTTTAAGTTCCTTTATACATTCTAGACAATTTTTAGCACAAATGGCATATCATTTAATAAAAATTGTCTTTAAGATAATAACATGATGTAAATACCAAATCTCTCAGCCACACAGTTTTTCATTATTCCATCTGTATATTATAATAAAACATTTTGGTCTTTTTATCATACATTATTTCACTTGTTCTGTCTGGAGTTTAAGAGGGTAATCTCATTTACTCTCCTTTTTCTGGAGAAAATTTGCCATCTCCACCATTCCTTCAGGGACATCTAGTTTGCCTTGAATCTTCATCAGAAGTTACATTTGTTTTTTGTACGATAGTTGCAGTAAAAATATTGTATGCACAAAGATGGAAAGATTTGACATTACCCACAATGGAGGAATGGTTAGTGAAGATGATACAACTGGTTGAGATGACTAGGTTTATTTCTTTCATCAGAGAAAAGACAACATCCACATTTTTTGCTGACTGAAAGCCCCTTATAAATATTTTGTGTGAAACAAAAAATAAGAATTTAGGATTTATGGTTTTTATGATTAGACCAGAAAGATTATAGAAAGAAGAGAGCTGTGCTGTAACCATAGAGTAAGGAGTAAAATTATAATTGTACTGATTTTGCATGAAGGAAGATTGGAAACATTTTTCTTTCTTTTACATTTTTCTTTTACTCTTTTTCCCCCTGTCTTGAACTTTTACCTTTCTCTTTGATTTCTTTTTTCTTTTCTTTTTCTTACTTTCTATTAGTTTGCATTAGTTTTTATTTTCCTTAAAAAAAAGAAAAAAGAAAACATTCTCGTTTCTTACAGAATTCCATGGGGATTCCTGAATTCTCCAAGAAACCAAGTCATATGTTCTTTCAGATTTTGCTTTACGGTTCTGCCTTTACAGGCTTATGGAGACAACTTTCTCATGCTGAAATGTTTAACTGACAAGAGGTTGAACCGTTTCTTACAAGCGTAACTTCATGAAGCAGCTCCCAGCATGTGATGAAACTCTAAGGGATTTCTCAGCTTTAGCAGTTCCTGTGGCAGATCTTGAGTCTTTCATCAAGTAATCCTGTAACTCTGTATCTCTAGGGAATTTTGCAGCACTACAGTGTGTTGAGTAGTCCTAGTTTCATGCTTGCCTAATATACAAAGACTTAGAGTTCAGAGTTAAAACTTACTTGGCATTGTTAAGCTCTTCGTGTAGGTTTCAGAGGCATTTAACTTTTTAATCTCAGGATGCTGTGTAAAAGAGGCAAGATTAGTTACCCTTTTCTACTCTTTTGAATTTTATCCCGTAAGCCAACACTGCCTTACATCAAATTGAACTTGGCTCATGCCAGTCTGAAAAGCTGCTCCAACTCTTTTCCTAGATACCTGTGCAATAGAGGAAAATGCAAATGCAGTCCATGAATCTGAATTTGATAGTGTTTACTAAATGCAAGCCAGTCATAAAAGGGTTTATCGTAAGTGATAGATGTTTTACATTTAGTGCAATGCATTTACTGCAAGTATCACCAAACTAGAGAGCGTGCTAACCCCATAACAGCATGAAAAAAGCTCCAAGAGAAGAATTTGATCTTGATGGGACTCAAGGTTGACTCACTCTTCTATCCTTGCAAGATCAGTAAAATGAGGACCCAAATTGTTGGGGGAAATATGCAAATAATGCTTTAACATTGTAAATCACCCAGAGAGTGCTACGGGGTGGTATATAAGCCTAAATGCTATTGCTGTTAAGAAGATGTAGTAAATGAAGACTTCACTATTTATGGCAGAAAGTAATAGCAATAAGATTGACCCTTACCAGTGGGCAATTCCTCATTGGTTTCTTAGTATGTCTCAAGTAACATTAGGAAAGACAAGCAAAAAGCAAAAAAAAAATAAAAAAAAATCATAGTAAACTTCAAAATTTGAACACATGAAGGTGGATTCGATTGAACCCTCTCATTAAAGCATTGCCCACAGCACCAGAATCTTCTGAATTGGCATTGCTCACTGGAAAAATCTCTTCTGCAGTCTTGCTTGTTGAAAGCAGTTAATATTGAGCTAGTTGCTGAAAAACCATAAAAATTGTCAGAAATTTTGCTTTCGGATAGTTCCTGCTTTCACAGCACACAGGCTCATTGGAAAATCTTAAATTTCAACTGATGAAGGAAGTGAAAGCATCTCTCCCTCTCCCTCCCTCCCTCCCATTCAGGGCAACAGTAGCTCTGAGGTAGCCTGATGTTGACAGTTGCTTTCTTATAGGAATGTATTATACTTCAGATCCAAAAGAAAACTGGTGCTTCTGAGCAATCGTGAGCATGGACACTGCACCTGTCAGCAGCTCAGAGGTGGGTTCCTCCCGGTTCGGACCAGTTCACCCGAACCAGTAGCAACCCACTGCTGATGTCACAATGACATCACCAATCCGGTTCTGTCAATGCCGGTCCGTGGGCGCCACCATCTTTTTTTTGAATTTTTTTGAATTTGTTTTGAATTATTTTTTTTGAATTATTTTTTAATTTTTTTTTCTTCTGCACATGCGCAAAACCCGAGTTTCTGGCACTGCGCATGCATCGCCATCTTGTTTTTGGCTTTTTTAAAATATTTTTTTATATTTTTTAATTTTTTTAAATTATTTTTTTACTGCGCATGCGCGCGCGCCCGAGGCACGGTCACGCGGCGTGGGAGGAAGCGAACCGGCAGCGAGGTAAGTTAGAACCCACCCCTGCAGCAGCTTCTTAAAATATCTTCCCCAATCTTCTTCTGAGCCATTTAAGTTAAGAAGGCACCAACAGTGAGCCCACACTCATTCTGTAATAACCCTCTTACACTCTGTCTGCACCTCCTTAGTTGAACATGTGTTTTCCTGGAATCATACGGCTACCAGGTTATACCAAGAAAAGAAGCATCATCTTTTAAGGATATACTGAAAAGGGCAGCATGTGTGCCCTTTCTCTGTGAGACAAATTTTCTAAGTACATACAGTTGTTGGGGGTAAGGAAAGGGATTGTGAAAAGAAGCAGAACTGCTTGCAGGGAGGTTCAGATGACACACAAAGTAGCTTAGATTAATGGTTGCAAATAAAGCGGTGATATTTGTCCTTGTCAGTCTCATGCAGCAAAATCAACAAAGAACTTTGTGATCTATCATAGGCCTCACAACTTCCTTATCTCATGAGATTTATTGTCCCGAGTTGGTTTATATTTATGTCATGGCTATAGTTTAGAGATAGAAACAACAGGAAGAAGAAGAGAAAAATTGAGTTTGATTTGTTTTGTTCTGACCCAATATAACATCAATACATTTAACAAGGTAAGTTGGTATTTTATATATATATAATTACCAATTGTAATATGCCCAGAAGCCTTGATCCTTGTCCAAACTATGAAAAATGAAATTTAACCTTTTTTTGTTTTGTTTTGCCATTTCCTGTACGAGCTTTTATGATTTGTTTTTTATTATTTTCAGGAAGTTAAAGTTAACATGAACAATTGAAATGTTTTAGGAGTTAACCATTTCTGATTTGTGCTTGTTTAACTTTTAATAAAGCTTGGTCAGTTTCTCCAATGTAAAGCATGGCTGATAGGTCAATAGCATGGATCATATGGAAAATAGTTAATGTGTGGTAATTGTCATCTGGGAATCTCTTACAATTTTCCAGCACACTGCACCACAGGTTCATTAAGTTTGGCTCTAGGGATCAACTGTAATTGTTGCTCTTGAAACAGTCTTCCTGCTATAGAACAACCTTCCTGTCTGAGCTCCTTGACTTCATTTTTAGGTTGACAATGGAGTTCTCCAGACTTATGGAGGACTTTAACCTACCTTCTCTAGGAAGGGGGTCTGAGATGGCCCAGGAGATCATGGCCACTATGATGACCATTGGCTTATCTCAGATGATCCAGAGTTCAATAGAACGATGGCCATACATTAGAACTGGTGTTTCTATCAGAGCAGCGGATATGAAATCGGGAATTGGGGGAGTTCTTAGGATGTGATCTGACCTTGTCACAGTCAGATCACACCCTGGTTTCAATGGGATTCCCTAGTGCCAATAGCCAGTGCAGGGATGTTGAAGCCATTACATTGGTCTGCTTCCAATGACTGATGGACCCAGAGGGATTTCAGAGGGAATGGGGGGGGGGTTGTTGCTGTAGTTTCTGGATCAATTTCAGGATGGGTTTTAATCTTTAAAGCCCTTCATAGCATTTGATTGGGTTATCTGAGGGGCTAACACTGCCCAATTATATCAATCATCCCATTAGATCTGGCAGAGAAGGCATGTTGTGGCTACCATCTGTTAGGGACTTACATTTGGTGGGTCACCGAAGATGTGCCTTCCCTACCACTTATTTTGGAATATCTCCCTATCCCTGAAATTAGGTTAGTTCCATGCCTGTTCATGTTCTAAAAGTTCCTTGAGACCTGAGTATGTTATCAAGCCTGAAGGTCCCAGGAGACCAATAACGTTTTAAGATGGTTTCACTATTGTGGTTGATACATTCACTCTCTCCATGCCTTGTGATTTGTATATTTTAATTTTTAATAATATTTTAATCTTCAATAAGGATTATTTTATATTTTTATAATTATTGTTTTATATATTTGTTGTTTTATTTGACTGTTGTATGCCACCCAGAGTCACTTCTTGTGAGATGGCCAGCCATATAATATATAATAGAATAACAGAGTTGGAAGGGACCTTGGAGGTCTTCTAGTCCAACCCCCTGCTTAGGCAGGAAATCCTACACCACTTCAGACAAATGGTTATCCAACATCTTCTTAAAAACTTCCAGTGTTGGAGCATTCACAACTTCTGGAGGCAAGCTGTTCCACTGATTAATTGTTCTAACTGTCAGGAAATTTCTCCTTAGTTCTAAGTTGCTTCTCTCCTTGATTAGTTTCCACCCATTGCTTCTTGTCCTACCCTCAGGTGCTTTGGAGAATAGCTTCGCTCCCTCTTGTTTGTGGCAGCCCCTGAGATATTGGAACACTGCTATCATGTCTCCCCTAGTCCTTCTTTTCATTAAACTAGACATACCCAGTTCCTGCAACCATTCTTTGATAAATAAATATATAGATAATATAGCTAATGTAAGTTCCCCAAATTATTGTGGTGATGCAACAGGGTGAGAACATTGCCGTAGCAGGTATGAGGACAGAGTTGGCAATCTGTGTATCATTGTTCCACCTGTATCATTGTGTCATAGGCCATTATCTCTGATTAGTAGCCATTTCAGATAACATGGCTATTTGTGATGGAATATGGTCTGGATTCCTAGGAGGGAGGGAGTGCATTCCAGGAGAGCAAAAGACAACTCAGCTCAGATAGTTAGTGTGGAAGAAAAAGGATGAAGACAGCTCCTTCCTAATAGCTCCCAGGGTACATGTTTTATAGGGTGGTTAATATGCTTTAGTTTGGCAGGATAATGTCTTTAGATGAGGAACAATAAAGAAATCTGCTCAGAAGAATCACAAGGTGTTTTTCTTGATTTGCGGGGCCTGACATCATATATAAACAAGTGAAAAACTTCCACTATGTTTGTGAAAGGGAAGTGTCACTCTCCAGGTATAATTAGGAGTTGTAGATGTTAAATGAATTGCCTCCTATTGACTTTCTTTCTGGATCCATCTTCTAGTTTATTTCTGTGTATTGGTGTGGCTCTGTTGATTGGTTTTTTATTAGTACTGTAATTACACAAATGCCTAATTTAAATCCCAATTATTGTATTTGTTTAACAGGCAAATATTCAGAAGTGTATGTATTGTGGCACCTACCAATACGCAACAGATTTTGCAATATGTTCTTGATGGAAGTTTGCAGCACGTATATATGCATCATGGTCACCTATTTTCCTGTAAAATACAATGATGACATACCCATTTGTTAGTTTCACAGTAGTGTGCAGAGAATTAACTTGTTCCATAGATTGAAATAGCTTTGGGTCGATGTGAACCTTAATTGAGATACTGATGGAACTTGTAAAAGCTTCTTGTCTCAGGATCCAGATTATAAAGGTAACATCAATAAATCAAAGGTAGGGAAGTAGTTTGTGATGGCAGGACTGAATCACTGTTTGTATTTCACTGATCTGGAGACACCTTTTTCCCCAAAAATGAAAATAAGTTGGGCTATTATGTCCTACAGCAACAGAATACACAGACAACTATCATATGAATAATATTAAAGCATAGTTAGGTCCATAAAATATAGTTCTGAGATCCATAAGAGCAGAATAGAATTAGAAATGGGGCTGAGTAAGGCAGAACAATCTAACAAGGTTCAATACAGACAACAGAAGGAATTGAAAGAAACACTGGCTCTACCAAATGCCCTGGCTTCTCTTGCTGCCTTATTTAGCCACCAATGGTTGACCCTTCCTTGACCCAACTAGCACCTGCTCCTTAGCCTTGGGTGGCTACAGTCCATCCAGCCTTTGAGCTTCTATCCATCAATGGCAGAGTTCTTTATGAGTGAAATATTTAATAACTGGGGATGTGAGTTTACACATTTGAAGGAGACGCAGAATTGTTGACTCTGCTAATTTTCAATAACTCTGAAGTTGCTAATTTGGCTTTTCTCTTCAGTTGTTTTGCCTTCTAAAATGAAGGAGAAGAAAGAAGTATCCAACAGGATCCTGGTCATGACATAGATTCAATACATAGTGACAGAAGTTGGCAACCTGCTGTGCTGTAATATCATCAGAAATAATATTGCTGATCATTTGTAATACTTCATTGTATGGGATGTTGGTCTACACGGTTTCAACATCCATGATGTTCAGGATGGTGCATTCTGATGAGACTATTAATAACTTGTAGTTTTCTCAGGAAGTCTGCAGTCTCTCACATAGAGCTTTGGTGAAGTATAGCCTTAAGAACATACAATGCATACAAAGCCAGATTTGAAAAGACAGCAAATGCCACCCTCACAAAGAAGCTGAAAATACAGTAGATCACCTAGTTAGCTGCTGCAAGAAGATGACATAGATTGACCACAAACAATGACATGTAGTAACAATACTACATTGGAATACTATATACACAAGAAATACCATTTCCCTGCAAGGAAGAACTGGTGGGAAAACAAAATATTAGTAAGAGAAACTAAAGAAACTAAAGTGTTTTGAGTCCATTCAAACAGACAAGCACCTACCACACAACACCCCAAACTTAACAATGGTTGATAAGAAAGACAAAAATGTCTGGGCATTGCAGAATTTGGAGACAGTAGAAGAGAAGACAAAGTAGAGGAGAAAGGCAAAGTAGAGTTCTACTTTTATTTGCAGATCTTTGTACTTTGTGAATGACTGTGGCAAAAGGAAGCAAAGATAGTACCTATAGTGATAGGTGCTTTGTGTAGAATCCCCAAACATCTGAAGCACCACCTGAACATTATTGGTATTGACAAAATCACCATCAGTCAATTGCAAAATACAGCTTTACTTGGAACAGCTTACATCCTGTGACTGATACCTTTAGCACCATCAAACAATAGCTGCCTATCCCAGGTCCCTGGAAGTGACTCAATAGGTGGACAAAAATGCCAAGTCCATTCTAAACATCTGGCTGACTGTGGGGCCAACCATAATAATTTTATGAAACTTGTATATTGTCTGACATTCATTTACTCTGGATGGCTCACAACACTCAAATAAATTACATGACAATCCCGAGAGGTG
This sequence comes from Thermophis baileyi, assembly GCA_003457575.1. NCBI lineage: Eukaryota > Metazoa > Chordata > Lepidosauria > Squamata > Dipsadidae > Thermophis > Thermophis baileyi. Next base: position 83,145 of record QLTV01003146.1, read on the forward strand.
GGAAGGGTTAGTTCTCACCAATACAGATATTAAAGTAAGGCTCATCAGCGGGGAATAAAAAGCTCCCAGAAGTATGATGTTTCTATATTTCAGGGAGAAAAAATAGTTGTCAAGGATCATCAAATGCTTTAGGCATATAAAAATGTGCAAACCAGCACATTATTTCTATTGAGTGAGCAATAAAAGCTGTGTACTAAGGAAATCAAAGAAAAAAAAATCAGAAATGAAAGGGTAGCATTCACAGTTTCTATTTTAACTTACAGAAAAGGGGCTCATGAAACTAAGTGATCAGCAAGAACTTGAAGATAAGGTTTTTTTTTCCCCAGCATGTGAAACATTTTGTTTGAATGGCAATTAAGATGTACAACTCCACTATGAACAGCTAGATTACAGAAAAATTTCAATGTAAAAGCTGATATTTAATTTTATTCAGGAAGCTTTGGGAAGAGCATTAAAAGCTGTAATTTTACTTCTAATGGATTTTTTTTTTCTGTTGGGGATTAGCTATAGAAAATTCTGCTTTAGATTGTTCAGTTCCATAAGTCATAACAAAATGCTATTCACTTTTTTTAAAGGTATATCAATATTTATCATTGCAATTTACATTTAAATGTTCTTTTTGTTCCTGTAAATAAATACAAGGTTTTTTTAAAAAAATGTTTTACTTTCTTTCTTTTTAAAATTGATATCAACGGATCTCAATCAGTAATATTCTGCTTCTGGGTACATCTGCTGTTGGGAATAATGTTTTCTGTAAAAATTACAACATGGTGAATTTCATAGCAGTTGTTAGGATTATCCACGACTAAATAGAAATGACTATACCATGTGTTGAAAATGATTTTTTAAGAACTGTCTTTGTTTCTGATAGGCAAAAGATTACATCAGATTACATAAAATGCCCTAGTGGTTTATAAAAAAAGAACATTTCATGCTCTTTTTTTTCCCATCCTGGAAATATTTAAAAGCTACTTAGAAATCTTCTTATTAAAATGAAGATAACACCGACAAAAGAAAAGCATGTGGTACATAGGGACATTTGGTGGCATCACTCATATTTGGTTAGGTGGATATGGCTGATCTATTCCCAACTTCTGTTCCTAGAAGTTTCCCTTTTCAATAGCCCAGGGAGTGCAGTCACCCACTTGTAGTATTCCTTTAAAGGTTTGTATGACAGTGAGGGAAATCATAATGTGGAGGGTTATTGATTTCTTTACAGAATTGTTTTTCCCCCTCTGTTTTGAGCATTGTTTACAGTACCAGAAATCATCGTTGTTCAGTAGAAAGAGTTCTTTCCAAACATCTTGGATCAACTCTCTCCATCAACATGACAATGGGAAGAAACTAGGGGAGTTGTCATCCAAATCCTCTAGAGCAGGGGTGTCAAACTTGCGTCATCACGTCACGTGACGTATCATGACTTTTTTTCCCCTTCGCTAAACTGGGGGTGGGCGTGGCCAGCACATGACGCATCCGGCCATGAATTTGACACTCCTGCTTTAGAGAGCATCAGGTTGCCCAACCTCTTCATATTTTACATTTTTGGCTGGTCATCTAAAAAGTAGAAAGAGAATGGACATCTAATCCAAAGCACATTTTCACATAGGAATAGATCAGTCAGGTCAACCACATTATGTGTTAAAAAAATGAGGACAATCTAGTAAATATTGTAATACATTTTGTAAATTATGTTTTTACAAATTAAATATATTTGATGTCAACCCTTATTGCTTCCAGTTCTCCTTATAGATATATATATATATATATCAAAATTCACAGTTGGTAGTGTCAGCTTAGAGTTTCTTGCTTTTCAAGCATCAGTTTCAGGGAGGAAGGGCAAAATAAAATAGAATAAGTTCTATTATGACTTGGATCAATTGATAGATGTTGATTCATAATTTCTATATTATATATTCTCCTAATCTGATTCAAAGAACCAGAACTGATTTATGGAGAAATATGTGATAGGACAGCAATGGTAAGTCCTATTGCATAAGCAGAAATGTGCTCACTTGCCATTTGATATAGCTATGAAATAGAAATATGTCTTAGAAATTAATATGTTGCGCTAATTGTCTTTTAACCAAATTGGGTTTGATTTTTACAGCTTTCTAATTATTCTTTGTCTATTTAGAAAATGAAAAAAGGAAATAATTACGACACAGACCTAGGGAGTATCATCAAGAGGTGGCTTCTGGAATTTGTCAATTGTCTCCGTTGTTGATACATTCATAACTAAGGATGTCCACTTTTCTTCTTTTTTTGGAGAGGATTTAATTGAATCTATCCATTTAAATGTGAAATTAGCTATAATCATTTTTCCATGAAGGGTTTGAGCTTCTGATTTGAAAATAACCCATAATGGGCACTCATGAATCACTGTGAAAGGTTCTAGGCACTAACCTTCTGTTAGAAGTATGTCTTAAATGAAAGAAATAAAGCATGCTTTCATTTGTAATTGAACAGATATGCTGTGTTACACTGCTAAACTGTGCTTAATTGATTTTAATTTATGAGAGTAGTAAGAAGTACATACCGTTTTTACTAGATGGTTTAGCCC
>QLTV01003149.1:41056-62385 GCA_003457575.1 Thermophis baileyi
AAGAATAATGTTGGGATATTCATGAGCAGGAAGAGTCATGTGGTAACTCAGTCAGCAAATGTGATTAAAGTGCTACTGAGTTTGTGCAAAAAGGAATTAAGCCTGAAGCTGGACATGTTTTTCCAGTCTCAGGTCTGTCTCTGTATCTCTCTGTGTGAAGACTTCATTATGATATGTTGCTGTAAAGAAGAAAGTATGGTATTGTAAATATTTTGATAAGATTATAAAGAAGTTATTTGATTCAGCAAATGCAGTCAACTGTGAGAGCTTCTGATTTATTTTTCTACAACAGAGAAAGAAAAATTCTCTAACATATTTCCCCTCCCCCTCATACCTTTCCCCCAAGGACTCTGCAAATACTATGATTGTCTAGGGCTGAAAAGTATAACATGGGAAGTTACCAATTATACGTTTGTGTTCTGTGATCATCCCATGTGGTTGCATTAAATAGACAATACAGCATCCTGAGAAATGTCCCTTTAGTATAGAACTATTATTTTTGCAACTTTAAGCCTTTTCATTCTAAAATAGAAATAATAGTGGATGAAGTTGCAGAAGCTAGGGATAATGCAAGAAGTGAACAGCAATTACAGCTCCTCCAAATTTTCCACTCCCTACTTATTTCTTTGTTAAAAGAATTTGTTTCTACCAAATAATAAAAGAAGTCTATTTATGTATTTATGCTACAAGTGTGCAATTTAAAAATTTCTAGTTGTGGGAAATATGGGACATAACATTTGGATTACTTATGATCAAACTGGTTTTTGTATGCTTTTCCTTCTAAACAAAACTTCTATCCCACAGGGAATCCTTTCTTCTGACACTGGCCAGGCGGATGAGCGGCTTTCCAGACAGCTTGGGCGTGCCGTTTCGTCTCCCGGCCAGTGCAGGCAGGTGTCCTCCTGGACAGGCAGGCGAGAAGCCTCCTGGACTGTGCGGGCATGTGGCCTTGCCTCCTGGACAGCATGGGCGAGCAGCCTCCCGGGGAGAGAGGCAAGCGGGAAATGGTTCCCAGCAGCCCAGCCTTATCAGCCTGGAGATGACAGCACGGGCATGCGGCCTCACCTCCCAGCCAGGTGGACAAGCAGCCTCCCAGCCAGCACGGGCGAGTGGCCTCCTGGCCAGTGTGGCCGAGCAGCCTCCTAGACAAGCAGGTGAGCAGCCTCCAAGATAGGCAGGCGAGCAGCCTCCTGGCCAGCGCAACCAAGTGGCCTCCTGGACAGGCAGGCGAGCAGCCTCCTGGCCAGCGCAGACGAACAGCCTCCCAGCCAGCATGGGCGAGTGGCCTCCCAGACTGGCAGGTGTGCAGCCTTGCCTCCTGGACAGGTGGGTGAGCATCCTCCTGGACAGTGCAGGTGTGCAGCCTCGCCTCCCAGCCAACATGGGCAAGCGGCCTCCTGGACAGGCAGGTGAGTGGCCTCCCGGACAATGTGGGCATGCAGCCTCACCTCCCGGATGGCACGGGTGAGCAATCTCATGGACAGCGCGGGCAAGCATCCTCCCAGACAGGCGGGCGACAATCCTCCCAGACAGCGCGGGCGTGCAGCCTCACTTCCAAGACAGCATGGGTGAGTGTCCTCCTGGACAGGCGGGCAAGCGGCCTCCTGGCTAGCATGGATAATCAACCTCCTGGCCAGCGTGGGCGAGTGGCCTCCTGGACAGGCAGGCGAGCAGCCTCCTGGACAGCATGGGCATGTGGCCTTGCTTCCTGGACAGTGTGGGCGAGCGGCCTCCCATGGAGAGAGGCAAGCGGGAAACGGTTCCCAGCAGCCCAGCCTCATCAACCTGGAGATGACAGCGCAGGCATGAGGCCTCGCCTCCCAGACAGGCAGGCAAGCAGCGTCCCGAACAGGTGGGCAAGTGGTCTTCTGGCCAGCGCGGGCAAGCAGCCTCCTGGCCAACGTGGGTGAGCATCCTCTCGGACAGTGCGGGTGAGCAGCCTCCTGGACAGCATGAGCGTGCAGCCTCTTCTCCCGGCCAGCACAGTCAAGCGTCCTGGACAGGCGGGTGAGTGGCCTCCCGGACAGCGCAGGTGAGCGGCCTCCCGGGGAGAGAGGCAAGCGGGAAATGGTTCCCAGCTTCATCAGCCTGGAGACAAGACTGGGCAGAGCCACCTCCATTTCCTCCACCAAACCAGAAACTGGATGCTGGGGGTGAAGGGAACCTGGGGTGGTGGTGGTGATGGCAACGAAGTGATGGAGCACAGTACCTGAGATGCCGTTGGTGTTCGGAGGCACTGTCTTGGGCAGCAAGAGAGGCTCCTGAGGATGCGCGAAGCCCTGCTTGAGCAGCTCCTCGGGAGTCCCAAAACTGCCACTGCTGCCACCCCCAATTCCCAAGCGAGCCCCGCTTTCCTGGGCCAATGGGCCACCACCCCATCAGCCTTGACCAGCATCAGGAGCCTAATCAAAGCTATATCAAACATATCAGCCTCATCCAAGGCAAGTGGCTGGGAGGGGCAAGGCATGGCCGAGTGTGGTGCTCTTCAGCCGGTTCACCAAACTGCTCAAAAAGTTTGCTACCAGTTCAGCTGAACCAGTGCGAACTGGCTGAATCCAACCACTGGGCACCCTCAGCCATTTGAATCTCAGTCCCAGCTTTTCAACAACTTCAGGGCTAACCTCGCACCTAGTGCAGCCTGAGTCCAATAAAGCCAACATCCTCCCCTGGGTCCCCAAAGAGGGTACCACTAGTTCCACAGGGATGGTTACAGGGGCCACACATCAACTTACCAGGGGGTCATCGTCGTTGTCGCTTTCAGTCTCACCTGAGCTGGTTGGAGCTCCCAACCCCTCAGAGCCAGGAGGGGTGAACTCTATGACCTCCAGGCCTTTCAGCAGTGTCTCCCAGGTTCTCAGAACTGGTTTCATTGCCTTCTCCCTCGGGGTTGTCATGGCGCTGAGGTTGGGCTTGCTGGATCTGCATGCCGCAGCTCGGTACCCCTCCTTCTCACATCTGAAGCATGTCATGGACCTCGGTTTAGGTCTGGCATTGTTTTTTGTGATCCTGGGGTGTTTTTTTGGGAGGGAAAGACTTGCCCCATCCACCGGCCCTCTGGCATCGGTCCTGGGTGAGGTTGATCTCCTCTTCCTTCACCAACATATACCAGCATTGTAAGGTGTGTGGGGGCCCACGCAAGGTGCAGATGTGGTAGATGTTGTCGTTGAGGCCATCTTTGAAGCAGTCAATGAGGATGTCTTCGAGCCATGTGGCTAACCAGCATGCCAACTCTCGGAACTCCTGGGTGTACGTGGCCACCAACCATCTCCCTTGGGTGATGGTCTTCATCTGGGTCTGAGCCTTGCGCTCTGCCAGTGGATCCGTTGGCAAAGGGCTGCCATAAAGTGGTCATAGTTCCGCAGTTGGGGAGCATTGTTATTGTGGAGGGAGACCATCCACTCAGCCACTGCACTCTCCAGAGCCACGGTTACCCATCTTATTCGGGCTTCTCCCACCTCTAGTTCGACTCCATACTTCTACATGTAGTTCCAGACTTGCACCAGGAAAAACCCCAGTTGCTCGGGATCTCCCCCATACTTAACCCCCAAGACTGGGAGCTTTGGGGCCCGGTGCCTTTGAGGAACGGTCCCTGCAGGCAGAGTGGCTTGCGCAGCTTGGTCTGGAGTGAACCAGGAACCTTGGGTAGCCATCTGTGCAAGAGGTTCTTGGGCTCTTCGACTCCCCCTAACCTGTTGTATCAGGAACAGGGCCTGGTTCAGCATGGCTTCCTCTGGGCTTCCCTCTGGTGGGGGCAGTCTTCCCTCTGCCCCAGGCCCCTTGCCCATCTGAGCCTGATAGGCTTCTTGTTGAAGTCCAGTTCCTCTTGCCATTCTGCCTCATCTCGAGCATCGTGTGGTCTAGTGGGGGAGCCGGCCGTAGCTCCAGTTTCCTCCAGCTCACTCCCGTGTTTGGACATTGGATGCTTGGTCCTCACGATAAACTGCTGTCTCCTGGTTGACCGTTAAAGCAGATCTTGCCTAATGTCAAGGCTGCCTCAGTCATACTTGAACAATAATACTAGAACTGTACATCTTGACATTTAAGCCTTAGTGAAACCAAGTATCTATTTGTACTAATATGTGCTGTTGGATAATTTTTCCTACAAATCCCTTGGTTTTTGCTCAGTTTGCCAATTGGCAAATGCTCTGAATTCTAAATGTTAAATGAATGTATGTGAATGTTTAAATAATGTCCTCACATATTCTGAGCCATTTAGTACTTTGTTTCTATTACCCATGTTCTCTTCCTGTATCACTGCATTGTAGTTAACTATTATATGTACATTTGTTGTTGTTTTAATAACCGATTAGACTTCTGGCATTTTACTCTTTCTCTAGGTTTCTGCCTCACAAGTAGAACAGAAAGAAATAGCACAGCTTCCAAGCCAATAAAAGTTGCTCACTCCTTGAACCAGGCAATATGTCTAAAATAAAATGATCTATGAATAGGAGTGGCCTGCTATAATGCCTTTACTTTGAAATAAGATCTGAGCCTAGGAGTACCTACTGCCAAATAAATTTGCCTTGATCATGCTAAATCTCCCTTGATCATATATAAAGGTTGAAATGGTATGGTGGGTCTAAGTTAAGACCTGGCTTTTCCGGCAGGCCTGGGGCCAATAGTTGCCCTGATTGGCCCATGCATGGTTGTGTGAATGTTTTATTTTAAATATAGATGTTTTTTTTAATTGCTTTTATATGTTTTATTTTTTTATGATGTAAGCCGCCCAGAGTCCTTCGGGAGTTGGGCGGCATATAAATTTTATAAAATAAATAAATAAATAAATAAATAAATAACCCTGCTCAATAGAAATCCTCCAGAGAGGATCTTGCATGAAAAACAGATCTGAAAGAAGACAGAAGGAAAGTTCAGATAAGTTTACACAACATTGGATTCCAAAACACTGTGCTCTGTTGTTGCTAAGTATCCTAATGAAACATTTCTTCCAATGATTTAAGATAAAAAATATATAAAAGTAGAACATTTTCATGGGATAGAATATTGACATTTTATTCTAGTTACATTATTTCTTGACACATATTTCCAGAAATAACTGCAATCTCTCTTTTCATATGTGCCTCCAGATGCATAATAGAAAGGGAATACAAACTGGAATTCATAAGGTAATTATGTATATTCACTTTCACAGCTCATGGGAAGTTCCATTCTCTTCTGCTATATTAGTTTGTGAAAAAATGATTCAAACAGAATCAAGGAAAACTCTATCAAAATTAAATGTAGATAATGGTAAACAATATTTCTTCCTGTGAATAAGAGGTGGGCTCCTGCCGGTTCGGACCGGCTCTATAGAACTGGTAGCAGGAATTTTCCCCCACTCGCCAAACCAGCAGCGATGACCAGCTGGACACACCCCTGAACCAGTTCTCTCGGCGGCGCCATAGGTGGCACCATTGTTTTTTGCTTCTGCGCACCTGCAGAAGCTGTTTTTTTGCTTCTGCGCATGCGCAGAAGCTGGTTTTTTAGCAGTGTGCATGCATGTGCGCATGCGCAAAGCATGCGCGCGCCCACGCAGCACGTGAGGAAGCGAACCGGCAGCGAGGTAAGCCAGAACCCACCCCTGCTCTGAATGTATGTTTCAAGCAGACATCTTGTCATGCCAGAGGCTTAAGTACACTATGTAGCTGCCATAACGTCAAGTTGAGAAAGCAGGCTGTCTATACTGTATGACATTTCATAAACCAGAAATAAAAAATACAGTATAATGGGAATTACTGAAAGAAAACAACTAAATAATTTTTATTTTGGTTCATCCTTCAAAATTAATTCACTCAAAATGTAGTTGACTTTAATAATACTTTACTCTGCAGAGATTTGCAGTTGAATAAGGATAATAGGATTATATGTTCTTATGGAACAGTTTGTAATCCTAATCAAAAGGTAAAGTTTTATGCAGTCACAATTCATAAAGTTATTGAAAATTGATCTAAGTGAGTTCAAATCCTGTTTATGTGATTTCAGTCTACTACACTTAAGCAAGACCATCTCATGGCTCAATTAAATATACTGTATGAATTCAACCTTGTTCTAAAGTAGATCTAACATGTCACTTTGCAGAAAATGTGTAGATTGGCCCAAAGTGATACTGAGTAATTTCAGTGCCACATCACAGTCACCCAGATCTTTGCATATGTCAGTTAGTCCTATTCTAAATAAAAAACCTCAGAGTTAAGCCACATGTTGTAGTATTATGTTTTTGCATCTGCTGCCTTTATTAGCACATTCCTTAATTAAGTTATCAAGAAATTTGAACATCCTTTACAGTCTTTTAAGTTCTAATAAATATTTATCCAATCTGTAGAGATTCTAAGTCATCCAGTTCATGGTTGTCCCAAAGGTGCTATTTCAGGAGGCAACTGTACTTTCTTGATTTTTCTTTGAAGACATTTCACTTCTTGCTGCCATCGCCGCCTATCCCCGCTGCCTGGAACAGGCTGAAAATGGGATGCGCGGAGGCAGAAATGGGGCACGCGGCTGTGGCGATAGGCAGCAGCGGCGATGGGTGGCGATGGTGACGATGGGCGGTGGCAATCCCCGCAGCCTGGAACAGCTGATAGGTGGTATTCTGGGAGGCAGATCCAACCACCAATCAGCTGCTCATGCTAAATCAGGCTGTGCTGAAGTTGACCAGGCTGTTTGCTGTTTGCTGCAAGGAGGCAAATTGCTGGGAGGCAGAGGCAGAGGCAGAGGCAGATTTTTTTTTTCTTGTTTTCCTTCCCAAAAGCTAGGTTTTAGTTCGGAACGTCTTATAGTCCAAAAAATACGGTATTTTAGTATATTCTTTCATAAAAGAATATATACACATATTCTTTAATATATTGCATATTCTTTTTCTATATTTATATTCTTTTTGTATTGTATATTATAGACAAGAATATTACAAAATATACAAAACAATAGGTACATCAAAATTGTCCCACAGTGAGTTGGCCATTGTGAGTTGTCCTGCGGTGAGTTGGCAATGGTGAGTTGCCGTCGACCCTAGTGGCTGATAGAACGGGTATACAGGAGGCTGCTTTTGTACTGTGTGATAGCATACTGCAAGCAACCAGATCCACCAGGTAGTGTTCAAGATAACTACTTTGTTGTATTTTGCTTATAACTCCCCAGATTGCTTGCCTTTTCTTGGGAACTGATAGATAAGGTTCCATGGAGCTTTGGGGAAGGGTATCAGTCCTGGATCTCTTGCAGCTGCACAATGACTTAAAGTTAATTCCCCACTTGATCCCTCCTACCTTTCTGGTTGGGCATTTCCTAACGACTGCTATTCTAATTAAATAATTATGTTTAGATTCGCTTCCATACATTATCAATCATAAATCAACACATGCAATTTTGAAGCTTCTGGTGATCATTTTTCTCTTTTAGAAAAACCCTTAAGCAGTTGAGGTTGTGATGAGGATGATAATAAAATAATATTGTTGTCTCTATTAAAACATATCTTAAATTTATGTATATATTTCAAGAGATCTCAAGAGCACTTTTTAACAGATGTTAGAGAAGATTTATGCACTTTGCCTCTATTAGCAAAGTCATTGTGGAAAATGAAACTTGAGGTTTATTATTAGACTCCCAAAGTCTAATATACTTCTTAAATTTCCCCATCCAGCTGGTAGTAAAGCACCTTAACTACTGTAATTTCCTTCAGATCTTTTGCTTGCCTCTCTATCATTTATTTTCAGAAGGAATGTGGACATTTTTCAATGCAGAGAACAAATCAGTAAAACTGAAGAACAGTCTCTAAAGCTCTTAGTGACTGTTATTCCATAAGAAAGCAGGACAAGCAGCTCTCATTTCATAGTTCAAAGGTCTGCTTACTCTATTAAGAAAGTCATTCGTGAGGCCGCCCTGAACAGGGAATTCCAGAGCCTGGGTGCAGCCATTGAAAAGGCTCTCTCCTGAATAGTTAGCAAATGCATCGCAGATGCGATAGGCCTGCCATTTTCTTCATACAACCTGGTCAGGTTTATGGTAAACAATTTAATCATTGACATACTTTGCCACCCAGGATTTCCTGTGAAACTTTGAAATAAGAGCTTTACCTGGATGCATCCAATAACTAGTTCTTCTTCCTTGTGAGACCAATCCACAACTGAAGATATTTTGCCTGTGCTGCAAATACTGTATACATAAGATCTAGTTCACAAATGCAGGATGAAACAATTTTTTCATAGAGTTTCACCACCATAATTTAACTAAAACTTTTAGCTTCAGAAACAAAATCAAATGTGAAACACATTTGGTATGGCTTTGGGGCAATGTTTTTCAATCTCAGCAACTTTATAATGGCAGATTTCACCTCCCAGAATGCTGCAATGTTGCAGAATGAACAAATAACTCCAAACTATAGAAATCCTTCATGCTATTTATTCCCATTACAGTCATTCTTTCTCTCTAGTTGGAGTAGTAATACAGTAGTGGCTAAGGGACTAAGAAGCAATGGGTGGAAACTAATCAAGGAGAGAAGTAACTTAGAACTAAGGAGAAATTTTCTGACAGTTAGAACAACTAATCAGTGGAACAACTTGCCTCCAGAAGTTGTGAATACTCCAACACTGGAAGTTTTTAAGAAGATGTTGGATAATCATTTGTCTGAAGTGGTGTAGGGTTTCCTGCCTAAGCAGGGGGTTGGACTAGAAGACCTCCAAGGTCCCTTCCAACTCTGCTATTCTATTCTATTCTATTCTATTCTATTCTATTCTATTCTATTCTATTCTATTCTATTCTATTCTATTCTATTCTATTCTATTCTATTCTATTATTCTATTCTATTCTATTCTATTCTAAATGAGAAAGTCACATAATAAATTTAATAGATAAGTGATCTGCTTCTATTATCCATCACTCCATTTCTACATTAGGGGGAAAATAATATCTCTTATCTTACTATATTATTATAAATATTACAATTAATCCATACAATTAATCCATAATCTGATACATCTTGAACACTTTAAACCTACCAAATTAATAAACAAGCCTAATATAGTTTAAGATTGAGTGAAGAGTATCCACGATAGGGAAGGAGTTAAAAGTTAAAAAGTCAAGATGGCTGGTACAACATAAATACCAAGGTTCTGGGCCTTTTTAACATGTATGAAGTACATGTAAAAAATAAGCAGGGCCAAAAGAAGTACCCGATTTGTTTTATAAAGATGCCAAATGACATCACAATTGTTGACCTAAGGACTCCAAGAGCAGCACTCCAGGTAACAGAAAAATCCAATCTTCTGTGTCCCATAATGGTTCCGTAAGGTCTTGCCTCTCCAATCTTCCCAAGAAAGCAGGACTCTTGAAACTGCAGTTGTTCCAAAAGGAGCTTTTATTGAAAGGTTTGTGATAACAAGAGATCTAGGCAAGAACTGAAGCTTCTCACTTAAAACCAGCTATTTAAAGCAATGCTAACCAAACCCCTCCCACCCTACATCATTGCAGGAAAACAGAAACAGAGACTTCATATAGAGATTAACACAGTAATGCAAGAAACAGAAACAGAAACTTCATATAGAGATTAGCACAGTAATGCAGGAAACAGAAACTTCATATACAGATCACTCCATTCCTCCCCCCTTCCTCCCACCAAAATGCCAGCATCCCTGTACAAATATCTGGGACCTGACATGCCGCCCCCCCCTAGAAAAACGGGAAGTCCACCTGAAAGAAAACAAAAGATGGAAGGGGAGACAAAGGAAACATAAAATCAACAAGGTTTGTCAGGGTACAATTGATGAAATATATGTACTAATTTAAGGGCATGCACATGTTTTTTGTGAACCAATTCATTGTGTGAGAAGGGGAGGTGTTTCCAAGCCACCAGGTACTGAGTGGTCCCATGGAATTTCCTAGAGTCAAGAATTTCCTGAACCTCAAAATGTAGTTCGCCCTCTACCATAATAGGGGGTGGAACAGGGGTAGTAGCCGGACGAAGATCAGAGGTGACTTCAGGCTTCAATAAGCTACAATGGAAAATGGGGTGGACTTGCCATAATGACTTAGGGAGTTGTAATTCCACCATGACAGGATTAATAATACGAACTATGGGGAAAGGCCCAATATATTTAGGACCCAACTTTTTAGACTGCTGCAAAGATTTTAGAAACTTGGTGGAAAGGTAAACTTTGTCCCCCACTTTATAAGGTTTAGGTTCTGTTCACTTCTTGTCTGCTTGTGCTTTATAGGCAGCCTTGGCTTCATTCAAGGCTTTGCGGACCACCGGCCAAATGGTTTGCAAATGACTGATCCACTGTTTCAAGGAGGGTATATCTGGTTCATGTGAGGGTAACTCAGGCATAGCATTAAATTCTTGCCCTGTGGCCACTCTGAAAGGGGTAAAACCTGTGCTAGCATGAACTGCATTATTATAGGCTACTTCTCCAAAAGGCAGTAGTTCGGTCCAGTTGTCCTGCTGGTAATTAATAAAAAGCACAGGTACTGTTCCAGAACTGAGTTTGTTCATACCGTGGCCCCGTTTGTCTGCGATGACTAGAACTAAGTCCCTGCTCGGTCCCAAGTAGATTCAAAAAAAGCTTTCCAGAACTTGGACATGAATTGGACCCCTCTGTCCAAAATAATACGTTGTGAGGTCCCATGCAAGCAGCAAATGTGGACCAAAAACAGTTTAGCCAAGGCTTTAGCCATAGGGATCTTTTGGCATGGGATGAAATGAACCTGTTTTGATAAAAGATCTGTGACAACCCAGACCACTGTGTTTCCAGAACTCTCGGGCAATTCAACAATGAAATCCATGGAGATCTCTCTCCATGGTGCTGAAGAGTCAGCCACCAGCTGCAGTAGACCAGGGTTTTTCCCCTGCCTGCGTTTAGCAGCAGCGCAAATGGGGCAGCTTGCTACATAACTTTCTATGTCCTTTTTTAAAACAGGGCCACCAGAATTGCCATTTCAGTAAATGTAATGTTTTTACAAAACCAAAGTGACCAGCTAATTTGGAGTCATGACAAGCTTGCATAGTTCTCAGCCTTTCCCTAGCTGGGACATACAGCTTATTTCCCACCCAAGCTAACCCCTCTTTTATTATGCAAGTATGTTTATTGGCACTAAACCACTCATCCATTTCTAAGGCTTTTTTTAAAAATCTGTGGTGGTGGCATTGTCTAAGGTGGAGGGGTCGTTCTTTGCCTAAGAGCATGTGACGACCTTAGCTGCTAATTGGGAGGTTGGGATCATGGGCTTAATTACTTCCACCTTGACACTGTTGTATTGTGGTAGTCTGGACAAAGCATCTGCCAAAAAGTTTTTCCCTCCCGGAAAATACTTCAAAGTGAAATTAAAGCGTTGGAAGTACTGTGTCCACTGGATTTGTTTTGGATACATTTTCCGTGAGGTTTTGAGTGCTTCCAAGTTCTTGTGGTTGGTCCATACTTGGAAAGGTATTTTACTTCCTTCCAAGAAATGTCTCCAAGTTAGGAGTGCCCACCTAACTGCAAAAGCCTCCTTTTCCCATATTGCCCATCTCTGTTCAGTTTCAGTTAATTTCCTAGAGGTGTGCATATGGTTGTAATTTGCCTTCTTCATTCTCTTGGAGTAAAACAGCACCGACTGCCACATCACTGGCATTGGCCTGCATTACAAATTGTTTCTCTGAGTCTGGGTGTTTTAATACAGGTTCAGCTGAAAAGAGTTTTTTCAGTTTTTCAAATGCCGCTTGGCAGTCCATAGTCCAATTCAGTGGTTGGCTAGGTTTCAGTTTATCTACCCCCTTGGTTTTTAACAGATTTGTAATCAGCAACACTATTTGGACAAAAGAGGGGATAAACTGCCTATAAAAGTTAGCGAACCCCAGGAAGCTCTGCAATTGTTTGCAAGTACGGGGGGTTTCCCACTCGAGGACTGCTCTGACTTTTGCGGGGTCCATTTCCACCCCCTGGTGAGAGATTCTGTACCCTAGGTAATCTCTCTTATCTTGATGAAAATCACATTTGGAGAGTTTGGCAAACAACTTAGCTGCTTTAATTTTTTCAAAACCTCCCACACCAATTTAATACATTGAGTCTTAGTTTCAGTATAAATCAATATATCATCAAGATAAACTAAAACTCTGTTATACAAGTGCTCATGCAGCACCTCATTAATCAGCTGCATGAAAATGGCAGGAGCCCCTTGGAGTCCGAATGGCAAAACTTTGAACTGAAAACATCCTAGCTGACAATTAAACACTGTTTTCCATTTGTCCCCTTCTCGGATCCAGATCCAGTAATAAGCCTCCCGCAAGTCTAGTTTAGAAAAAATTCTCCCCTTCTCCACATGGGCCAGCATGTCCTTCATAGGGGTAGGGGATAAAGATTTTCCTTGCAAATAGCATTTAAATTCCTATAATCCACACATAAATGTAATGAGCCATCCTTCTCCCGGAACAGGATGGGGGCGGCCACTTTGGGTCTCGCCGGTTTGATGAACCCACGCTCAAGGTTTTTGTCTATGAATTGCCGCAATTCATCCAGTTCCTGGGGAGTCATAGCATAAAGTTTTGGCTTAGGTAGTTTGGCCCCCGGTAAAATCTCGATGGCACAATCCGTAGACCTATGGGGGGAAGTTCATCTGAGGCTGCTTCGTTGAAAACATCCATCAAATCCCGGTATTCCCTGGGGACGCCCGATAGGGGTTCATTCGCTGCAGCCACAACTACCTCCTCACCCTGCGGTATTTCAGTCTGGTGGGGTTCCTTGTTCCAAATTAATTCATCATTAGGGAATTGGAGGTTATACAGGTCATCGTTTAAGCCATCTTTGAACCAACTCATGAGTATTTCCTATGGCCAATCTACATGGCAAGTCAGATCACGAAACTCTTTGATATACTCAGTGACTGGACGGCATCCCTGTCTGATGTACTTTATGCGATCTCTAGCCTTGCGGTCAGCTAGGGGGTCCTCAAATCTCTGTCTCAGGGCTGCCATGAAATGGTTGAAGTTGTGGAGCTCCGGTGCATCTGCATTATGGAAGCTCACCATCCAACATGCAGCTGATCCTTCTAGAGCCAGGGTGACAACCCTGACTTTGGTGCCTTCTGTAGAGAGATCCCTCCCATACTCCTGCATGTAGGTCAGTACTTGTGCGAGGAAAAATCCCAGTTGCTGGGGATTGCCGTCGAATTTGATGCCTTCCATTCTAAGGATGGAAGCCTCCTCTTGTTGAGTCGCAAGCCTTGCTTTGCATTGAGATGTCTCCTGGGGGGATCTTCCATGGTGGAAATGGGTTCATCAGTAGCCCCCGCAGTTTCAGCCAATGCCCCTGAGGTTGGGGATCCTTTTTGTTCATCGGTAATCCCTTTTTGTACTCCTAACTGGCCTGCAGCGCAAGCCTGGGCATCCTGGATTCGCATGCCATGGATGGCCTCCCTCATGAGGTTCATGGCTTCCCTCAGGAGTTGGTTGGGCTGGTCTGTGGCTTCTTCCAGTTCATCATTGTCGTAAAGGTCTCCCATCTCCTGCTTCCAACCAGGTCATTGGCTCCCATGGGTGAGGGTGACATCTTTGGTTCTGCCACCCCAGCCTTCCATCTTCCCAACACAAATGGACCACCTCGGCTTGGCAGTGGTGCTTGAGGCAATGTTCTCCTTGACCCAGGCATTGAGGGCCTCAATTGAGATTTTGGGGGGTGGGGTTCTCCCCCAGTCTTCAGACTTTGTGGTCACTGCCCTGGTCAGACATGGTGTGCACGGTCCCCACAGTAGGGCTGTTAGCTCTCCGGGTTGACCAGTTTGTAGTTCTTGCCTAATGTAAGGTCTTGCCTCTCCAATCTTCCCAAGAAAGCAGGACTCTTGAAACTGCAGTTGTTCCAAAAGGAGCTTTTATTGAAAGGTTTGTGATAACAAGAGATCTAGGCAAGAACTGAAGCTTCTCACTTAAAACCAGCTATTTAAAGCAATGCTAACCAAACCCCTCCCACCCTACATCATTGCAGGAAAACAGAAACAGAGACTTCATATAGAGATTAACACAGTAATGCAAGAAACAGAAACAGAAACTTCATATAGAGATTAGCACAGTAATGCAGGAAACAGAAACAGAAACTTCATATACAGATCACTCCATTCCTCCCCGCTTCCTTCCACCAAAATGCCAGCATCCCTGTAGAAATATCTGGGACCTGACAGGTTCACGAGGAGCAACCTGAGACCTCAAACATAGATAGAAGGCAATATCTCTGTCTCTCATCCATTTCTTCACCACAACAGCTGGCTTAAGAAGTATATCTTTTTGAGGGAACATATGTAGCCTTCAAGACTAATATCCCTGATAGAAACTTGATCTTCCATGAAGTTGTCCTGTCCCCTTTTAAAACCTTTTGAATTGGTGGCTATTATACACCTGCTGGCAGTGAATTCTACAGTGCAACTCTACATGGTGTATAAAATACTTCTTTTTGTCAGTTCTGTCCCCCTGGAGTAAGTTTCAAGGAATGATCTAAATTCTAAGGTTGGACAAAAGAGAGGGGGGGGAACCCCTTCCTATCCACATTATCCATGCAAGCATTACTGTATACTTATACAGTAATTGGGTGGGGTTTGGTGTAATTGATCCTAACTATAGTTTTCCATCATAAATCAGCTGTTTGGTCCTTCTAATTGTTTACCATTTCTACAATATCCTTTTCATGCATGATTATCACCACTGCATCTTATAATTTTACAGATACTCCTCAACTTATGATCACAATTGAGCTCAACATTTCTGCTGCTAAGCAAGATAATTGTTAAATGAATTTTGTCCTGTTTTACAACTTTTCTTGCCACAGTTATTAAGTGAATCACTGCAATTAAGTAAATAACACAGTTGTTAAGTGAACTTGACTTCTCCATTGATTTTACTTGTCAGAAGATTGCAAAAGGTGATCACATAATCCAAGGACACTGCAACTGTTACAAATCTGAACCAGTTGCCAAACCTCTGCATGTCTCTGTAACCATATGCACAAAATTTGGGCAGATTCGCCTTTATTCGACTGACTGACTGACTGACTGACTGACTGACTGACAGAATGCTGCCATGTCTGCCCTCTGCCTGTCTGCCATCCCATTGTGACCCTCCCGGCTCCACACTCTCAACTCCACTCTGGGCTCATTCGAAGAAAGATTTTTGAAATAATGCCTTGAATAATTAGATAGGTTGAGCTGTCTCAGATCCTGCCTGTAGAAAATAATTTAATTTCATTAGGTACTTTGAATCATAAAACTGGAATCTTTCACTGAAACAGAAAATCCATAATTTCAATTTAACATTGAATTAACTTTAGTCATTGTCCAGATTGATTGTTTTCTTTGCTTTATTTCTTTGCTTTGTTTCTTCCCACTTTGGGAGTGTAACCTTCAGGATCCATGAAAGGCTGGGTGTTGACCTTAGTTTCAAAAGATTTATCTCCATCATTAAGATGCATTTTTAAAAAAAAAATGTAAAAACAATTTAATGTCACATCAAGTTTGGCCTAAAATGTTTTGTTGCTTCAAGGAAAAATAATTTGATAATAGAAACAGGAAATATATCACAGGAAATATATAATAGGAAAATATAAGGGAAAGTAAGGAACCAACATAGTCCTTTACTTTGAAACATCTTCCTACTTTTAGTATGTATAATCTTGTGAAATACTTAATGTTTCTTCTTTGCAGAAAAAGAAACAACTATAGTATAGCTTTTAAACAAAGGCAAAATACAATTGCAACAGCCAACTTATGTGGGTTGCTGAATGCTCTGCTGTGACAGTAGGATAAAAAGCTGGCATTTAAGTCTCAAAGCAGCAATTACTTTCTTTCTTAGCAGGAAATATATTCATTGTGGTTTTTTTGATTTGCTATCAGTTTGAAGTTTGAAGCTCATAAGCAAGCTCTAAAAATAAATATAAATCTGCCTCTAAGATATTATTGCTTTTGGGGAGATCTAATTAACATGTCAAATTAAAGTGGGAATCATGTACTTTAACTCATCATGGAGTATGATTGAAGTTAGCTTCAGTGAAATAGTTGTGAGAAGCACAAGTAAGTATGATTCAGAAGGACACAGTAATGGACAATAACCACTAAAATGACTGACCACTAAGATGTCTAGTGAGACAAGAATGGTCACTTTCTCATTATTCAAGCCTCATCGCAAGTCAGCCATGAAGGCATAGGATAATCTCAATCTCTTGTCTAACTCAGAATCTTGACAGTCATAGATCTAGACCTAGAGCCATGATGGTGAACCTATGGCACACGTGCCAGAAGTGGCACACAGACCCATCTCTCCAGGCATGTGAGCTGTTGCCTGTTGCTCTTCTGGGTTCCGGCGCACTGGCCAGCTGGTCTTAACGCACGCGGGAGCACCGGAAACCGGAAAAGCAGCTGCCCGGTCTGCACCTGGTCTTCCGGTTTCTGGCACGCGTGTGTGCGCGAAGACCAGCTGTCCGGTGTGCATGCGCACATCAGAAACCAGAAGATCATCTTCCCAGCACATGCATGTGCACTGGGTGGCTGCTCTTCCGGTTTCTGGAGCTACCACATGCGTGAAGACCAGTTGGCTGGTGCACCAGAACTAGGAAGAGCAACGGGCGATGGCTCACGTGCCCAAAGACTCAGAGAGGGGATCCCGGCAGTTGTGTCAGGCCTGGAAGCCATCTTTTGTATTGGGCCTTCAGGCCTGCCACAATTTACTACTGTGGGAAACTGGGAGGGGGGATTGTATGGAGTATGGGTGATATGTAGTCATAATAACATTCTTTTCTTCGAGAGTCAAGGCCGTCTTGCCCTGCACCTGGAGGGGAGTGGTTAGGAAACATCTCCAGTTGGGACAGTGCATTGATTGGACCATGTGATGGATTTGTGGGTGCTGGGCAGGGGCTTGAACTTTCCTTTGGGTGGGGAAAACCTGGAAGCTTTCAGATTCAGGTTTTCCCAGATGTGCCAATATGACATCTCTAATAAAATGGAACTTTGAGGAAACTCATGCCTTGGAGTTTTCTTTCATTGGGGGTGTTACTTGGAACCCTGGCATTAACCCGAATCCCCTTTAAAATTCTTAACCAGCTCCCCCAAACTCCGGGGTGCTGTCCGGGGTCCTGAGCCCTGAACATCGACCCGAAACTGGGTGGCGCGAAGACTCAGGGAAGATGGAGGAAGACAAGAAAGCCACGGAGGGAACCATGGGGGCTGGCTCACCGATTTATGTTGAGACTATCTACTCTCCTTCCCAAGCTGTGGTGGAAGCAACAGAAGCCACGGAGAAGGAGCACCAGCTGGGTGACCGGCCCAAAGAACCGGTGCCTGAGCGAGCCGCGCAACCGGACCTGACCCTGTGGGGTGAAGCCACGGGAACTATGCCGACCCAGGAGATGATGGCCAGGGCGATGCTGTTGGGACCACAGATGGGTGGAAACTGAGCGGAGCAGATCCCAACCCTCAAATGGAAAATACCGGGGCAAGTGTGCTGCAAACACTCCAGAGAATGGGGATTCCTGCCGTCATCACGCAGCCAGTTGCTAGCCGGGCTCCCGGAGCCATTTGGCCAACTCAGCGTGGGTAGCGCCGCTCAACCCCTTGGAACTGAGCAGCTCAGATGGACCCTGGCTCAGCCTATGTTCACCTTCCTGGGCCAGCAAGCCACAGCGCCACTGAGTGGGGCATCTGCCTCCTTTCACTCGGCATGGAGCAGTTCGTTCCATAGCCTCATGCCTTGAGCCCAACCTATTGGGGTGGCAGTCATAACGGGAGTGGGGATAGCCCAGCAGCAAGACTTACTGAACCAGCCTGGCCCAGCACCACAAGCACTACAGCAGGGATTCTGGGGACCCAATACTCCCCCTCAGAAATAGCAACAGGTCTTTGGGCTGTCTCCAGCAAGCCAGATCCCCCCGGGATGGGCATTCTACCCCGGCCAAGGCTGGGTGCAATATCAGTGGATGCCTGCCCCAATCCTACAGCCAGCAGCCACCCACCAACCTGGACACTTCAAACCACCAATGATAGCTCCGCAGCTGGTACCGGCCCAGCCACTGCCGCAGATTCAACCACCAGTTGTGGTCCCACAACAGATGCCAGACCAACAGCTGGTGCCAGCCCAGCAACCCACACAAGCTCAGCTGCCAGTCCCGCCAGCCACCCCTTCCCCACAGTTCAGAGTGACATTTGATGGTACTCCAGGGAAGCTAGCCTTTTCATCAACCGAGTCTGGGCTTACATTGACCAATATGGAAATCAATACCCATCGGATCGGGAATTGATTTCGGCAATTGCAGATGGCATGAACGAAGGGGAGGCAGTGTAATGGTAGTGGAACTTCATGATGAGGAAGCCCCTGAACTGGATGATGCCAGCAAATTCGTCCAACTGATGCGAGGCCGGTTTGAAGACATGGCCCACTGGGTGGAAGCCAAAGCCCAGATTCAAGCGCTGAAGCAAGCCAGTCGGCTGACCCCCCAAGGAACTAATTTGGGAGTTTCGAAGGCTAGCTGGGAAACTAAGAGATTGGCCAGAACGCCTCCTCATCCATCAGTTCAAGGAGGCCCTTGACTCAGGGGGAACCGGAAGTGTCACAGGGGGGGAACCGGAAGCGTCATGGTGGGACTGACTGGGGAAATAGCGAGGTCCGACGAGCTTCATGAAAACTCAGCCAGACAAACCGCTGTTGGGAGGTCTTCGGACCGGAGCCGTCCTGAAGGGACAGTGAAGTAGAAGAGGCATTTCGGAAGACCACGGGGGAGTAAGGCAAGCTCCTTGGCAGGTCAGAAACAAGCTCTTCAAACTGACGGTGGGGGTGGGGGCCATCTTTCAAGGACCGCTCTGGAGCTGGGGCAACCAGACTAAGAATTTGAGCAGGAGCGGTGTTTGGACGAAGTGTGGGAACCCGGAGAGAGATTGGCCAATTAACGGGTAAAAGAAAACTTAAAATTTGGATTCTAAATAATATTTAAAAATCAAAGTAGTGGCTACCTGAGATTCGGAATACAGAAAAAGAAAAGAAAAGTGGGATTGAAACAGTGAAAGCCCAAGAAAAAATTTTGTTTATTAGAAATGGAATTAGAGAAGTCTTAAAAGAACAAAAAGAGAAGATTTGGAGAAGAAAAAGAATTTTTTTTAAAATGGATTTAAAGCCTTCTGGTATTTCTGAAAAGTAAATGAATAGACAGTATGGGGATTTGAGAGAGCCATCTACTGGAGGAAAGTAAGAACAACACTTAGTGGAAGATACAAGAAATAAAGCACAAACAAAGGCTGACCTTGACTAAAATGAGACTGTTATGAGAACCATTAAGGAGTGCCTGGTTCCATTTTTATTGTTTGATTTGGTTTTTCTACGGTTGTGGAAGATACAAGACTGTTGAATTGGTTTGGACTAAAATTGGGACTGGAAATTAAATTGGGAAATGAGAAGAGGGAGTTAATTGTGGTATAATATAAAAGTGGAAAATAAAAAAAAATGGTGAATTGAAAATGGAGTTTTGGATGTATGACGAATTGTTTGGGATGTTAAAAAATGTGCATGTAATATTAAAAGGTATTATAGAACCAGAAAAATTGAGGAAACATATAGAACAGGAAATAGGAGAGGAATTGGCAAAAGAGAAAATAAGTGAGAATCAAGAAGTTAATAATGAGCAAAAAGAAGATGAAACTAAAAAGCAAGAATTAGTAAAAGAGAACACAAATGAAAAACAAGAAACTAATGATGAGGGAAAAGAAGACAGAAATGAAAATCAGACAATTTCACTGAGATTTACTGTTACATTCTCAGACTGAAGCACATAGGCTTCAGTCAGGTCCTCCATTCTGGAGGGAAAATACTGTCTGCTGATTGGTTAGCCTGTCTGACAGCTCCCTATAAAAGGTCTGGCTGTCAGACAGGGCTTTTGCTGGATTGTTAGCACTTGACTAATAAAAAGCTGTTGTTTTGAAGTCACTCTGTCTGCCTCTTCCATTCACCCAATCTAACACTGGCGACGAAGGTGGGATCGGAAGACAGATAAGCCAGAAAAGAGCTGACTACCACGCAATCCAGCCCGGGGCATCAAGTCTTCGACAAACGGCCTTTCTAAAGCACCAACTCAGCCGACATGACGACGCACGCCCCGCCGAGTCACTTCAACCTGGCATGGGAGCACTGGGACACCTATATGACTCGCTTTGAATGTTTCATGGAGGCAAACAACCTCCTCGGGCTGTCGGACAGCTGCAAGAGAGCTCTATTCCTGAGCTACTGTGGGACAGATGTCTTTGACACTGCCCAGGTGCTAGCTGAACCAATGCCACCTGGTCCGCTCTTCAGAGCATGTTGAAAACGCATTACGCGCCTAAGCCCTCCAAATATGTGCGGCGGCACGAATTTAATTTAAGGAACCAAAAGGAGGGAGAGACCATCAACGAATATGTCGCCGCGCTCCAGAAAGCAGCTGCCCACTGCGAGCTCCGAGATCTGGATGAGCTGCTGCTTGACCCAGTGATCTGCGGAGGCTGCTTTCACGAACAACTCTCATGCTCCAGATCGCCCTAGACGAGGCCCGGGCAACCGAAGCATCCACTAGGTCGAGTGAGGCGCTTCAACAACAAAGCAGCCCAAGAAACGCGCGAAAGAATGTCAGCGTGCATCGCGAGACTTCGGCATGAGACTACTCGCCTGACAGCGATGAGGAAGTTTGCCGCCTCCGATTCAAACGGCGGGAAGCTGCAAACGCACCAGACGACCGCTGTCCACCTTGTGCCAGCTGTGGAGGGCACCATCTCCGCACCGATTGCCGATACCGCGAGGCCATCTGTCAACGATGTGACTGTCACGGTCACTTAGCCAGAGTCTGCCGTGCCAAGCTGCCCTCTCCACAGACATCATGGCGTGCACCTAGCAAGCCCAGCTACCCAAAACAACCTCAACATGGGGGCTGGCCGCCACGATGGAGGACCGACTGGGCCGATGCCGCTGATGCCTGTCAAACGACTATCCGGCAGGCATCCACACCACGCCGGAAGAAGCTACGGGTCACCATCCTGCTCGAAGGCTCACCGTGCCCCATGGAGATTGACACTGGGTTGTCTCTCACCATCGTTTCCTGGGCCACACTTCAACGGGCAATTCCGGGAATCCAGAGACAACAACTGAGGCGCCAGGAGCTGAGACTGACCGACTACCAGGGCAACCGCATTCCAGTCATCGGCTGCAGCACCTTCCGGGTGCAATTCAAGGCGTTCAACGGCCCTCTCTCCTTGACTGTGGTCAGCGGCTTCCTTCCAAGCCTGCTTGGCTTGGAGTGGTTCGAGGCCCTCGGCATGTGGGTGACCGGGATCAACTGCGTCACTGACACCGACACGGAGGATCTGCTAAAGGAGTTCAAGGA
>QLTV01003150.1:17166-30062 GCA_003457575.1 Thermophis baileyi
TCGAAGTGCTCCAACGCAGCCACAATTCCAAACTGGGAGGACACTTTGGATTCCTAAAAACTCTCCACCTAACCTGGCGGCAGTTCTGGTGGCCAAAGATGAAAGTGGAGGTGGAAGACTATGTGAAGAGCTGTGCCACATGCGTGACCAGGAAGCATCGGCCAGGAAAGCCGCCCGGACTGCTGCAGCAAGTGGCCAACCCCAGCAAGCCCTGGGAGGAGATTGCCATGGACTTCATAGTGGAACTCCCAGATAGCAACGGAAACACAGTGATTTGGACAGTTATCGATTTGTTCTCCAAGCAAGCCCACTTTATCACTTGCTCCGGTCTACCGTCGGCCAGGAAACTAGCAAACCTGTTCCTCAAGCACATCTACCGCCTGCATGGAGTCCCAAGAAGAATCATCTCCAACCGAGGCATGCAATTCACCGCCAAGTTCTGGAGAGAGTTCCTACGAACAATTGGATCCACACAAGGGCTCAGCTCAGCTTTCCATCCGAGTACAAATGGAGCAGCAGAACGTACGAATGCAATGGTGGAACAATACCTCCGTTGTTATGTGGATTACCAGCAAGATAATTGGTCTGAACTGTTACCATTTGCAGAAGTGGGGTACAACAACGCGGTTCATAGCAGCACTGGACTAACTCCTTTTCAGGTTACCAGCAGCAGAGAGTTCGTTCCCATGCCCGAGCTACCTACGGAGGCCCGCACTTCGATGTCCCTGACTGAGTGGATGGAGACGCTGAGAAAGGGATGGGAAAACACCATGAAAGCGCTAACTGAAGCGGCGGAAGCCTATAAGAAGCAAGCAGACAAGCACCGATCGCTCCAGTCCCCTTTCCGAGTGGGGGATAAAGTTTTCTTGTCCACAAAATATATCCGAATGGGAATGCCCAGCAAAAAGCTAGGGCCAAAATTTTTGGGTCCATTCCCAATAGTCAAAATTATCAAACCAGTCACTGTGCAGCTTGCATTGCCTAGAATATTGGGGAAAATTCACCCAGTATTTCATTGCAGCTTGTTAAAGCCAGTGATTAGGTCAAATATAAGGCCACAAATTCAACCACCACCTCCCCCTGTAGTAATACAAGGGGAGACACACTATGAGGTGAAGAAAATTTTAGACTCCAGAATGTTTAGGGGTCAATTACAATACCTAATCCATTGGAAGGGGTACCCTTTCTCTGAAGCTACTTGGGTAAAGAGTTGGAATGTAAAAGCTGATAGATTAGTAAAGCAATTCCACGACAAATATCCAGACAAGCCAAAGGGCCCCCCTGGGGGGGGAGGGGTGGTTAAGGACAAAAGAAAAAATTTGAAGAAGAGAGCGCAAAACCTTTAAAAACATAGAAAGATTGGATGTCAGGCCGAAGCCATTATAGTTGGAGTCTTTGGCCTGCCACACTTATGCTTTTTAAAAATGTATTCTTTGCTAGGGGAATTTGGGAGGGGTCATTGCATGAGGGATGTATGCATGTAGCCATAACAAATTCCTTCTAGATTGTCAAGGTCATCCTTTGTCCTGCACCTGCACGGAAGAAGATGGGAGTAGCTGCCACGCTGGCACAAGAAAATTGGTTAACATAATGAACTTGAGGGTGTGGGGACAAGGGCTTGAACTTTCAACTGGGTGGAGAAACCCCTGCAGCTTCAGATTCAGGTTTCTCCCAGATGTGCCAACATGGCTCTGTTAATAAATTGGAACTTTGAGGAATATTCTGCCTCGGACTCTGATTTAAAATTGGATGCTATTTGGAACCTTGACACCTTCTTTATTCTCCTACCATCAGGAAGGAGATCAGGGGTGGGTTGAGGATCCTGTTGCTGCCGGTTTGCTCAGGGTCACGCCACGGGCGCCCGCGCGCGCCCGCGGCAATCAAAAAATAGCTTCTGCGCATGCACAGAAGCAAAAATTCACTTCTGCGCATGCGCAGAAGCAAAATCCAAGATGGCAGCACCCACGGAGACCGCCGAAAGAACCAGTTCCATGACATCATCACTGGTTTACTAACAGTTCTAAGAACCGGATAGAACCGGTAGGAACCCACCTCTGAAGGAGATATAGAAGCATAGGCAGCCACATAAACAGGCTGAAGAACAGTTTTTATCCATGGGCTGTCAGACTCCTGAATGAAAAATAACTCTATAACAACATAGTACGATTGACTAGCGGGGCCGGCGCGACGTGCAATAAGTTCACATGGTGCAATAGGATTGGGTGTTTGTTAGCAGGATTCACTGGGATAGGGATTTTCTGTCTTTCATTGTGATTTGTATTGTGTTGGGGGGGGGGGGCACGAAGGGAGGCTCAGCCAATCTCGTAGTACACAAGTTGTACTCTGACAATAAAGGTTTGAATTGAAGTTCAGCAATAATCCATTTTCTTGAAAGATAAATTGATTTCCGGAGGGCATGATGTCCACAGTGGCTCTGGAATATGTATTTTAAAAAATCTCTTTCGGGAACATCAACTCAGCTACAAATCCCCAGATCCTCTTTACATTTGCATCCCAACTCTAGAGATTTGTCTCTCGATTTTTACTCGTTCAGGCTGGTCTCCAGAATTTTTTAAGACAAGAGTGGGCAGGGAAACCTTTGGTCTGCTTTAAATATCTATTTCCTTGATTCTTTGAAGATGAAATATTAGCCAGGATGAGTGGCCCAGATTGCCTGGGTTTTGGCTTCTCTCTACCCTGAGGTCGTGGCCACTTCATATTTGTGACAAAAAGAGGCATAAACGTTGCTACAGGTAGTCCTCGACTTACAACAGTTTGTTTAGTGACCAAAGTTACAACGGCACTGGAAAAAGTGACTTATGATCGTATTCACACTCAGACCATCGCAGCGTCCTCGTGGTCATGTGATCAAAATTCAGCTGACTCATATTTATGACGGTCCCAGGGTCATGTGATCCCCTTTTGCGACCTTCTGACAAGCAGAGTTGATGGGGAAGCCGGATTCACTTAACAACCGTGTTACTAACTTAACAACGGCAGTGATTCACTTAACAGCTACAGCAAGAAAGGTTGTAAAATGGGGCAAAACCTACTTAACAAATATCTCATTTAACACTTCTCTGCATTCTAGAAAGAGTGCAGAGAAGAGCAACCAGGATGATTAGGGGACTGGAGGCTAAAACATGAAGAACGGTTGCTGGAATTGGATATGTCTAGTCTAGTGAAGAGAAGGACGAGGGGAGACATGATAGCAGTCTTCCAATATCTCAGGGGCTGCCCCAAAGAAGAGGGAGTCAAACTATTCTCCAAAGCACCTGACGGCAGGATGGGTGGAAACTAATCAAGGAGAGAAGCAACTTAGAACTAAGGAGAAATTTCCTGACAGTTAGAACAATTAATCAGTGGAACAATTTGCCTCCAGAAGTTGTGGGTGCTCCAACACTGGAAGTTTTTAAGAAGATGTTAGATAACCATTTGTCTGAAGTGGTGTAGGGTTTCCTGCCTAAGCAGGGGGTTGGACTAGAAGACCTCCAAGGTCCCTTCCAACTCTGTTATTCTATTCTATTCTAACAACAGAAATGTTGGGCTTAATTCTGGCCACAAGTCGAGGAATACCTGTATCAACTTATCAGCCCTGATTGGACCAGTAAGTTTTTTTTTTTATTGGCTTTATAGATTCCTCTTTGGAAGTTAGCATTATGCATCCTGAATCCTTCTGGGGGGTGGGAGGACTAGAGCTTTTCTCACCACAGACCGTACCCTCCCTCCTTCTGCAGAACCGGGATACCTCCCTCCTTGCTCTGGAAAGCAGGGGAGATATCTATTATACTGTGCAGTTCGCGTGTCTGTTTAGGAGAGGGTGAAACTATGCTGGGAATGATGGGAGCTGTAGTTTTTTGGGTCTGGAAAGCATTCAGGAAGTTTATAGATACCCGAAAAACAGTCAGGGAGCAGGGCTGGCTGATTACCTACCCTTGGGGGGAAATTTTCTTCCTTTTTAATTTATTTATTTATTTATTTCGTCAAGCATGTATTAGATAACAGATATAGGTACGGTATAAGCATGGTTATTAATACATAAAATGGATACGAATAAAAGGGAACAGTAGGACAGGGACAGTAGGCACGCTGGTGCGCTTATGCACGCCCCTTACAGACCTCTTAGGAATGGGGTGAGGTCGACAGTAGACAGTCTAAGGGTAAAGTTTTTTATTTTTATTTATTTATTTTATTTTATTTATTTATTTGTCAAACATGTACAAGATAGCAGGTCTAGGTATAAACATAAACATAATCAAAGTGAATACAGATAGATGAGGACAATAGGACAGTAGGACAGGGACGGTAGGCACGCTGGTGCGCTTATGCACGCCCCTTACAGACCTCTTAGGAATGGGGTGAGGTCGACAGTAGACAGTCTAAGGTTAAAGTTTTTTGGGTTTGGGGAAGAAACCACAGAGTCAGGTAGAGCATTCCAGGCATTGATCACTCTGTTGCTGAAGTCGTATTTTCTGCAGTCGAGTTTGGAGCGGTTTACATTAAGTTTGTATCTATTGTGTGCTCGTGTATTGTTGCGGTTGAAGCTGAAGTAGTCATTGACAGGTAGGACGTTGTGGCAGATAATTTTATGGACTACGCTTAGGTCGGATCGAATCGAAGGTGGCGTAAGTTGTCTAAGCCTAAAATTTCAAGTCTGGTGGCGTAAGGTATTCTGTTGCGATCAAAGGAGTGGAGGACTCTTCTTTTTTGTCTTTCTTCCTTTTCTTCCTGAACTCCAGCCAGGTAAAACACACCCAGATTTTTGGGGGGGAGGGGAGCTCAGAGGGAAGGGGTGTCTTAAAGCTACCAAAGGGGGGGGGACACTCAGCTTAATTTATGCCAACAGTGATCCCCTTGAATCAGCACTGCAACCTTTCCCACCCCCCATTGATAACCCCTAATTGACTGGGGCGGGGGACGGGGCGGGGGCGAGGGAGAAGCTGACGCCAGATGACCATACAGATGTGGAGCGAGAGAGCTACATCCAGCTGCTGCCTGCCTGCCCTCCGCCCATGCTCCACAGCCACTCTTCTCTTTTCATGCCTGTTTTCACAGCTGGTTAGGACCAAGCTCGGGAGGGGCGTGGGTGGGTGGGTTTGAACTATTTTCCAGGCTCCCCTGCCCCACTCTTCATCCCCCTGCGTGGCCGCAAGAGGGGATCAAGAGGCAGGGAAGAAGGGAGCGTCCCTTGGCATCCTCCTCCCTCCCTCCATCTCTCTCTCTCTCTCTCTCTCTCTCTCTCTCTCTCTGGCTCTGCTCACCAGCTGAGACGTTAAACATCTGGAATGATGCCCCGTCGGGAGCAAGTGGCGGTCACCGCCTAGTAAATTTCCACAGCATCCGGGAAGCTTTTGGACCAGGATGGGAGACCGGCGGGCATGCGTCACTGACCGAGNCAAAGTTATACTTTAGTTGCGACACCCTGTTGCTGATTGGGACGGAGGCGGCGGCGGCGGCGGCTTTTTCCTGCCCGGGGGCACGAGTTCCTTTCCTGCCTCTTCCTTGCAAGCCAGGTAATTAAACCCCCTCTCCTCCCCTCCCCAGCCTTTCTCAGCCGATCCCCCAAAGGGCAAGCCAAGTGGGTGGGCCTTCTTAATCCAGAACTTGGATCTTCCAAGAGTGAAGAGCCCAGGCAAGGACCCCTCTCGTTTCTCCCCAGAGATATTACTTTCAAGCTTTTCTCTCTTTGCAGACAAGAGCTTAGCTTTCAGGGCTGCCACATAGAAGAGGTGGGGTGGGTGGGTGGGTTTGGGTTTGGTGTTCAACCTATTCTCCAAAGCACCTGAAGGCAGGACAAGAAACAATGTGTGGAATCTAATCAAGGAGAGAAGCAGTTTACAGAAAAGAAGCACCAGGGGGTGACATGATAGCAGTATTTGAGGGGCTGTCACAGAGAAGAGGGGGTCAACCTATTCTCCAAAGCACCTTAAGGCAGGACAAGAAACAGTGGTGGTGGGGGGGAATTAGTGAAGGAGAGAAGCAACCTAGAAATAAAGAGCTTTGGAGGAGGGTGAAGGACAGGGAGGGAAGGATGGAGGGGTGGGGGAGAGAGAAAGAGACCATGTGAGGGCAACTGTTGATAGGGCTGAAGAGGAGCTGCAAGACCATCTGTCTGGTTGGGATTGTTTCCATCCGAGGTCTCAGGTGTGGTCCTGCTCTCCACTGGCCCAACTCAAGTGTTTCCTCGCCTCCCGTCTCCATCCCTCTCTAAGTCCTCCTTGGCAAAAACATGGCAAGCATTCAAGACCTGCCAGATGACATTTTGCTGGCGGTGTTACGCCTGCTGCCAATAAACGAGCTGATCCGGAACTGCCGGCTGGTTTGTTCGCGGTGGCGAGATGTCATGGACAGCCCTTTCCTGTGGAAGCACAAGTACCAAGAGGAGGATGCCGACCTGAAGATGCCGAAGGCCTTTTACATTTTCTGCCACTTGGAGAAGAACTTAATCAAGAACCCTTGTGGCGAAGGTGAGTCCAACTGCAACCAGGGGGGGTTTGCAACGACCATGCTGGGGTCTGAGATAGCTTCCAAAGGGGATGATGACAGGTCTGCTCTAGCAAAAGGCCAAAGGCCACCCTGGTGGCCGAAAAGTCCGAGGAACTGTCTTTCCTTCTCCCAAAGGTGCTTTTTTTCCAAGGGGCCACTGGACTTCCTTATTCTTCTTTGAAGACGTTTCGCTTCCCATCCGAAGAAGCTTCTTCAGCTCTGACTGGATGGTGAGGAATGGAAGGATGTATACTCCTTGCAGACAGCTGGTCATTTGCATCCTTTTTAGAGGGTCCGTTGAGGCCACTTGGAGGTTTATCTGTGTCCTCAGGGTCAACCCGAGTGGGTGTGGAGCCTTCTTGGAACTGCTGAAAGGACTGTGTTGTAGACTGGAGATGGATGATGCCGTACCCCCCTCCCCTTCTAATGACCAGCTGTCTGCAAGGAGTATAAATCCTTCCATTCCCCATCATTCAGTCAGAGCTGAAGAAGCTTCTTGGATGAGAAGCGAAACGTCTTCAGAGAAAAACAAGGAAGTCTAGTGGCCTCTTGAAAAAAAGCACCTTTGGGACAACCATGACCTGGATGACTGAGAATCTCCATAGATATGTCTTTCCTTCTTTTTCTCGCTCTCTTTCTACAGCTTGACGGTTGAGTGGGCACGAAGGGTCCACGTAGGGCTGGGAAAAAAATTTAATTTTTAAATAAAAGCAGTGGCCGTGCTAATAATAAATTATAGATCTTTTTACCATTGATAGGCCTTTTACATTTTGACCGGGGTCTTCTATCGCCCTGGGGACTGATCTGAATTAAGAGGCCCTTGTGTAAATAATAAAGTTAATATTCATTCTGTCCGGTAATTGCTCAAGAGCTGTCCAACTGCTGTACCGTTGTGACAGTTCACTCTCCTTTGTTTGACTCTTCTCCATATGGATCCGATTTAGCAGAAAGGGTGAACACAAATTGTGTGCTTTGTAAACTCAACCTCAACGTTCGAGGTCAAATTCGAACAACCTGCAGCTCATTCAATGAAGCAGCAGCCTTAAGAAAGTCCGATTTAAAGAGAAATAAATGTGTGAAGGGAGGTGGGGGGGGGGGCGCGATGCTTCTCCTTTGACTTCCTGTGGCTTTTTCACAGAAGGATTAGACTTCTGGGATATGGCCACACCTTCAAACGGACAGTGGAAAGTTAAAGATGTCTTTGAAAAAGACTCAGCCAAGCTGCAAGCCTGGGACTTCCTTCAGAGGAATATTTATATCAAAGATGAATGGATACCCTATCAAGAAGTTGAAAAATGTTTTGCTGCGTACAATGGGTGAGGATTATAGTGACGTTTATTCTGACATTTAATTGACGGGGAAGGGAAGTAACCGTGGGAATTTGTGGCGTTCTGCAGGCAAGCTAGCCTTCCTTCTCTCAAAATGACACAAAGGGGAGTTTCACTTTAATGTGGATTTATTCCGTCTAGCCAGAATTTTGATTTTAAGATTATTCAACAGAAATATTTGTTTTCCGAGCCAAAGAAGGATGAATCCCATTTAACTGAATTTAAATCAGGCAGGGTGAAATTCTGCTCTATCCCAAATGGCTTGTTTGCTTTCTTCTGCTTTTTCAGTTCATTAAACGCTACGGTTGAAAATACTTCCATGTCTTTTGCACCTGTTCAGTGCTTAGGAACTTAAAAAGACCGGTCTCGCCCAATTAGACCCCAGTTCCCTCTGTATCCAAAGTCTCGTAAGACCCAGCCTCTAACCTCCAGAAGTGCAGGATTGTGTTTCTGAATTGTGGTAATTTCTCTGGTAGGCTTTGCACAAAGTCTCAGCTCATCACGTTGAAGGATGAAGGTTACTGGGATCAGCTGATGGATGACGGGAGACCTACAATTGTGGTGAAGGATTGGTAAGGGCCAGAACATCAGCTCCTGCTGTAAGGGGAGCAGGAAACATATGCAACCAGACGTTAAGTCTTGAGAGATATAAAAGTATGGGCTTGAGGTAGCCTCCCTGCTTAGATCTGGACCGCAAGGCCAGCTCTGCAAAGCGTTACCTTCCTAAGGCAACCGACCGCTTGATCCAGGTTGAGCTCTAGAAGGTAACCCAAGCCCTCTCTGGCTGTTACCTGCCCAGGTGCAGGGTAGCTTGAACCTCTAGTGATCTGGTATGCTTTTGAAGATTCATATATAGAAGTCAACCTGTATAAAGTTAGCACCCACCCCTCTCCTAGAAGGATGAAATGTTTTGAGAAATATTAAAAAGGAAGAATATTGTATTTCCGTGGATGAGAGACGGAGACACATGCTCTTGGAAAGCAGCCCCCACCTTCCTTAATAGCCCACAGCAGATGTCAGCCCTTAAGAGATAAAGAGATAGCTAGCTCTATTCATAAGCAAATTCCCTGCAGCAGGGTCTGAACAAAGGTAGGATTAGCCGTCGGCCACAATGGGAATTGCCCAACAAGCCCCTTCATTGCATCAGCCCAAACTTCAACCAAACCTGGGAGCTCAGACCTCAGCTATGACCCCTACATAACCCTTACATGGCTCCATGGGAGTCTGACAACAGCCAATAGAATACATGTTCTCGCACAGGAACAGGAAGCTCAAGTGCAAAGCCCAAGAAAAGGTATAAATACCCCACCCCCCTCAACCCCATGTGGTTCTGCTTCAGGGGTGGGCTGCTCCGTGTTCGCCCGGGTTCGGGCGATCCTCTAGCGAACATTCTGCACGGTTCGGCGAACCCCCAAATCCCACTCCTGAGTGTCCCCGTCCCTCCCACCCCGTCCCTCCCAGGAGTCTCCACGCGGCCCGTTTTGGATGCCAGGTAAGTGCAGGGCCCGCGCGGAGGCTCGGGGAGGGTGAAAAACGGGCCTCCCAGAGGCTCCGGAAGGCTGGAAACGGGCCCATTTCCAGCTTCCAGAGGGCCTCCGGAGCCCGGGGGAGGCCGTTTTCGCCCTCCCGGAGGCTCGAGGAAAGCCTCCGGAGCCCGGGGAGGGCAAAAACGCGCCCCCCCCCCTCCGCCATGGTGCAGGAGGCCGACTAGGCCATGCCCACCATGGCCACGCCTACCCAGCAACCGGGCAGAGAACCCGTTGCTAAAATTTTTGAAGCCCACCCCTGTTCTGCTTCATCATTAAACCATCTTTCCAATCAGCCTCCATGTTTCCAGTCTCTTTCTCCTGGCTTGGAACTGAACCCAGATGGACATTTCTCCCAGCAAAGCCCAACCACTACGAATGTGACCACTGTGGTTGGTCAGGCTTGGTTTACGGCTTGTATCCCCAGCGAATCAGGTCGCTGGGTTTTGTCCAACCAAAAGAAAGATGGGATTCCCAGTTAGGTGCAGCAGAATGCACTTCCATCACAAGAGCCCAGAAAGCCTGCGCCATGGAAGGAAGAGTCTCTAGAGCAGGGGTTCCCCAAACTTGGCAACTTTAAGACTTGTGGACTTCAACTCCCAGAATTCTCCAGGTAGCATAGCTGGCTGGAGAATTCTGGGAGTTGAAGTCCACAAGTCTTAAAGTTGCCAAGTTTGAAGACCTCTGCTCTAGAAGTTCAGCTGAGGCTACACTAGAAGAAAAATGTCCCTTTCCTGGCTCTCAGTAGGTGGAAAGTCCACTTGACGGGGAAGGGTTCTTGGTTCTTCCTGTGGGAATTCGTGGCACTGTGGCATTCTAAGAGCCGTGGTGGCGCAGTGGTGAGAATGCAGTACAGGTAGTCTTCGACTCACAGTAGTTCATTTAGTGACCGCTGAAAGTTACAACGGCACTGGAAAAAAAGTGACTTGGGACATTCGGATGCTTGACAACTGACTCACTTCTATGACGGTCGCAGTGTGTCCCGGGGTCACGTGATCCCCTTTGGTGACCTCCTGACAAGCAAAGTCAAGGGGGAATCCGGATTGACTTAACAACCGGGTCACTAACTTAACAACTGCAGTGATTCACTTAACAACCGTGGCAAGAAGAGTCGTAAAATGGGGCAAAACTCATTTAACAAATGTTTCACTTAGCAACATAAACGTTGGGCTCAATTATGGTCGTAGGTCGAGGACTAACTGTGTTGCAGGCTGACTCCGCCCACAGCCAGGAGTTCGATCCTGACCGGCTCCAGGTTGACTCAGCCTTCCGTCCTTCCGAGGTGGGTAAAATGAGGACCCAGATTGTTGGGGGCAAAAGGCTGACTCTGTAAACCGCTTAGAGAGGGCTGCGAAGCACTGTGAAGCGGTATATAAGTCTTAAGTGCTATTGCTATTCCATAACCAAGTCAAATGGCAGAGTTTGGAGACCAGGAATGCTGGCCAGAATTGGCACAGGAGCTCTTCTCCGTTGTATTGTTCGGTCTCCAAGCTGCTTCTCCTCCAGAAAGCTCTTGCCTGGCCATCCTGAGACAAGGATGTGCTGGGTTCAAACCTTGTCTCTCTGTTTTCCCCCACAATAGGTTTTACAGCAGCTTCAACAGCCATTACGAGTTGTGCGTGAAGCTGTTGTCCGAGGATTTCAAGGTCATCCGAGAGTATCACTCCAAGAACAAATACAAATATGACTCGGAGTACAATGATGAATGGCGTCAGGTAAGAGAAGGGGAATCTCCTGGAATGGTGATCCCATTTCCCACCCAGCACTGAGGTTTGTCTCAAAGCCAACTCACCTTGGCTCCCTCTCTTCTCTCTCTCTCTCTCTCTCTCTTTTTGGCAGGTCTCACACGCTTTTCACAACGTCCCTCCTGGAATCCGTCACATATTTTTTCAGCACCAAGGCGTGCATTTCAACTGGCAGCAATCGAGCTGTGGCACCCAACTAATGAAGTGCTTGAAGATGGCCAAAGAGAGGGGGAAATCCCAAAGAATGAGGATTACCAAAACGAGTGTCACCGTTGGACCGTTTTCCTTAGACAAGGCCATGTACCGCAGAGAAGGCCGAGACATTAGACACTGTCACTTCGGCCAATGTCCCTGCCGGGGGAACTACATTCATTGGTCACCTGCGCCAAACTGCATATTGGGTGCCTACCGCTGACCAGGTTCAAATCTTCTCTGCTCTTCTTAAGTCGCATACGAAAGAGCAGACACAAAAACAGAGGTGTGTTCTTGCAAACCTTTTCCTCCCCCAGAAAAGTTAAAAGTGAAGTAGCGGTACTGGAAACAGGGTGAAGTGGCCCAGAGGTAGTTATCTCCTTCTCATTCCCTCTGAAATAAGAGCATTTTTTAAAAAGAAAGTGTTATTCCCACAACTCAACAGAAAGCACATCCAGAATCCAGACCGTGCGACAGGATGGACTTTATTTGGGCACGGAAAAAAAAAAAGGCTACCACAAGGCATCGAAACACAAAAAACGATTTGTGCAGTTTGCTTGCAATGTCTAACGTTGGGAAAAACCACTGCCCTCCAAAGTTTTCAAACGCCTCACAATTACGTTTTGGTCTCCCCCAAGTGCACAAGGAGTAAGAACACAAGCAAAAATAGTGGGAAACAGGTGGACATTCTACCAGAGGTTGAATTCTGTTTTCCTTCCGAAAGGATCTATTTTCTTCCACCGTCTCTGCAAATGTTGTAACATTCAGTGTTAAGTACTTTATTGTCCCTTCATTTTCTGGGCTGTTATGACAACGGCCTAGATAATAAAATCTTCTGCGAGGCCCCTATTCGTGCCGGCTCCCCGCTGCTACAACAATTGCCATTCCATGCAATCTTAAAAACATGCTCCAATTGTGGCTTCACAAACTTCAACTGCAGCCTGGCTGGCCTACATATTGGACAGTCAGGTGAACTAATGGCTGATTTGTAGGCATTACATCTTCATTTCCCCACACCGAAAACAAGGTGATCTGGGGTGCAGAAATGGCTGGACCTAGCCGTGTCTTGGAGGTTGTGTCTTGTAAAAGAAGCCTTTCTTTTTTTTTTTCCTCCTCCACAACTCCCAAACTTTGAGAAAAACTGTTTTCCCTCCGCCCTCAAGCCGGAGTCCATCTTTACTCCCCATCGCTTCGGGGAAAGAGTCCCATGGGGATACCAGAGCCGAGAGAGGGAGCCAGGAAAAGGGTTGGACACAGGTCTTCCGTTACCAGAAAGGGCACCTGGAGGAGAAGAGAGCAATCATCAAGCAGGCAAACAACCTGGTGGGGAGTTCTGGGACAGCTTTGCTTTTGAAGTCCAACTGAGCTTTCCCTGGGGATTTGTGAGGAAGGTATGGAATAAGTGGGAAAAGGAAAGGAAAAAAAAGAAGGAAGAGGGAAGGGAAGGAGAGGAAAGGAAAGGAAAGGAAAGGAGGAAGAGGGGAGGGAAGGGAAGGAAAGGAAAGGAAAGGAAAGGAAAGGAAAGGAAAGGAAGGAAAGGGAAGGGAAGGGAAGGAAAAGAAAGGGAAGGGAAGGGAAGGGAAGGGAAGGGAAGGGAAGGGAAGGGAACGCCAGGGAAA
>QLTV01003150.1:40389-54373 GCA_003457575.1 Thermophis baileyi
CGACCATCTGTCCGCCAACTGAAGCTCCGCAGAGGATGGGTGATGCAACAGGACAATGACCCAAAGCATACAAGTAATTCAACAAAACAATGGCTTCAACAGCACAGAATACGCCTTCTGGAGTGGCCCAGTCAGAGTCCTGACCTAAACCCGATTGCAATGCTGTGGCATGACCTTAAGAGAGCGATTCACACCAGACATCCCAAGAATATTGCTACACTGAAACAGTTTTGTGAAGAGGAGTGGTCCAAAATTACTCCAGATCGTTGTGCAGATCTGATCTGCAACTACAGGAAACGTTTGGTTGAGGTTATTGCTGCCAAAGGAGGGTCAACCAGTTATTAAGTCCAAAGGTTCACATACTTTTTCCTCCCTGCACTATGAATGTTTACATGTTATGTTCAATTAAACCATGGCAACATCTAATGTTTGTGTAGTATTATTTTAAGCAGACTGTGTTCTTCTATTGTTGTGACTTAGATGAAGTTCAGAGCATATTTTATGACCAATTCATGCAAAACTCCACGTAATCCCAAGGGGTTCACATACTTTTTCTTGCAACTGTATGTCAAAACTGAACAGCCCTCTCTCAACAGAGGGGGCGGGACACAACATCCTCTATCTCCATTCTACAACAGCGGTCACCAACTGGTGGTCCGTGGACCACTGGTGGTCCACGAGAAAATTTTGGTGGTCCGCAGAAAAATTATTTGCATTTTTTATATTGCACTAAATCAGGGGTCCTCAAACTACGGCCCCTGGGCCGGATACGTGCAATGAACGTTAGTGTTGCTGCAGAGAGTCTCCCCCTTCGGGGTCTTTTTGTGCGAGTCGGAGGGGGCCAGAAATTCCGACTTGGGGTCTGCTTCGGCCTCCTGGTGTGGGGCTTTGGGCGAAGGCTGGAGGGAAGCGCCGCTGGTGGCGAAGAGCCGGAGGGCCTCGTTCCAGTGGGACTGCATCATGGCCTGGAACTGGCTGACCATTTCAGCCCGCTGAGCCTCCAGGCGCCGGTACCTGGCCTTGCACTCCCGCAGGTCTTCCCTCTGCCTGGAAAGCCTATGCTCGTAGTCCTCAGTGAGGTGCTTCTGCTGAGCCGCCTTCTCGGTCAGATCCAATTTGAACCGAGCTGTTTTGCCAACTTTCTCGTGGTGGCTGCTTAGCTCCAACAACTGCTTCCTGTTGGGGCCCTAAGGAGCCCGGGCGGGGAGGCAAAGAGTGGCTGGGAGGGTAGGGGTGAGTAGAGGCTGGCGAGGCACCTGACGTGAGTGACATCAAGTTGGCCACACCCACCCAGTCACATGACCACCTAGCCGTGGCCACCCAGCCAGTCATTAGGCAGATCATATTACTGGTCCGCAGGATTTAAAATTATGAATTTAGTGGTCCCTGAGGTCCAAAAGGTTGGGGACCACTGTTCTACAACACAGTTCCAAGAAGGCTCCACACCCATTTGCACTACTTAAGTGACCCGGAGGACACAGATAAACCTCCAAGTGGCCTCAACCGACTCTCTAAAAAGGATGCAAATGACCAGCTGTCTGCAAGGAATATAAATCCTTCCATTATTCCCCACCATCCAGTCAGAGCTGAAGAAGCTTCTTGGATGAGAAGCGAAACGCCTTCAAAGAAAAAACAGGAAGTCCGGTTGCCTCTTGGGGGGAAAAAAAGCACCTTTGGGAGAACTGCGTATGGCTATCAAGCCATGTTTCCTCAGCCTGAGATTCAGGGATGGAATTACATGAGTTGCAAAGCTCTGAAAACTGAGCAGGTAGCAGGAGCTCACCCTCAGCATGATGCGATGCTCGATGTTGAGTAGAATTTTTTTCTTCTCCCGGTAGTCTCGAATCAGAGCGTGCAGGGTGTCGCAGTGAGGCACCCAGCCTATAAGCCCGGAGTTGGTGGAGAGAGGGATGACCGCATAGCGCTGGATGCTAGAAGAGGAGGAAGGAGGAAGAGGAGGAGACGCGTTGAAAAGGCTGGGATTTGTGCTCGCAGACAAATGGGATTTTAAAAAATGTGCTCGCAGGCACATGGAGGCCGAAGTGCACGCTGCAGTCCAAATGAATTTGCACAATCTGTTGGCTTAGCTGGAGCAGCCTGTAAAGCAGTGGTGAAATCCAAATTTTTTTACTACCGGTTCTGTGGGCGTGGCTTCGTGGGCGTGGCAGGGGAAGGATACTGCAAAATCCCCATTCCCTCCCCACTCCTGCAAAATCTCCATTCCCACCCTACTCTGGGGCCAGCCAGAGGTGGTATTTGCCGGTTCTCCGAACTACTCAAAATCTCCGCCACCGGTTCTCCAGAACCTGTCAGAACTTGCTGGATTTCACCCCTGCTGTAAAGGTAAAGGTAAAGGTTCCCCCACACATGCGTGCTAGTTGTTTCCAGCTCTACAGTCGGTGCTCATCTCCGTGTCTAAGCCAAGGAGCCAGCGTTGTCCGAAGATGTCTCTGTGGTCATGTGGCCAGCATGACTAAACGCCAAAGGCGCACGGAACGCTGTTACCTTCCCACCAAAGGTGGTCCCTATTTTCCTACTTGCATTTTTTTACGTGCTTTCGAACTGCTAGGTTGGCAGAAGCTGGGACAAGTAACGGGAGCTCACCCCGTTACGCGGCGCTAGGGATTCGAACCGCCGAACTGCCAACCTTCTGATCGACAAGCTCAGCGTCTTAGCCACTGAGCCACCGTGTCCCTAAGAGCAGCCTGTAATCATGGCTGAATTGGGCCCCACACAAAGACCCTGCTGGCATTGGCAACGTCAAGCTACTTCCTCCCATCCTTAAAATGGGATTACTATCTATTGCAGCATTCAAGGAAGGGTCTAGTAAAGTTATGGCAACTCCACCAAAGGTCTCTTCTCTCTCTTACATCACCTCTAGAGCTTCCGCTTCTATATTCCACTTTATCGCTCCCTCCAAAGTGATGCATTTCTAGTTTCTCCCTTGTGTGCCGAAGGAGACCTTGCCACCCATCTTTTCTAACAAGCCATCTATGCTGGCTGGGATGAAGGCACCTGAGGTTTTTACGGAGAGACGTGGGGTCGTTGGCGAGGAGAGTGTTCACAAGGCCAAAGAGCTGCATCACTCTTTCGTCCTGGCGAAGATCCTCGTGTCCTTTCAGAAGAAACACAAACTCGTGCCCGTTGCTTCCTGTGGAAGAGGAAAAGATCTCTTGAGGTGTGTGAAACTGGTGAAGCCAAGAAAGGATTTGTATCCGAGGCAAATTAGAAGGTGTAGTATTATGTTGCTTTAGTGGCGCAGTGGTTAGAATGCAGTGGTTAGAACGCAGTACTGCAGGTTACTTCTGCTGGCTGCCGGCTGCCAGCAGTTTGAGTCTCACCAGCTCAAGGTTGACTCAAACTTTCATCCTTCTGTGGTCAGTAAAATGAGGACCCAGATTGTTGGGGGCAATAGGCTGACACTGTAAACCACTTAAGAGAGGGCTGTAAAGCACTATGAAGCAGTATCTAAGTCTAAGTGCTATTGCCATTGATTAAGTTCCTACAGTCAAATAATAATAAGCACTCACTGCCCTTGTTAAGTTAATTATGGACAGGGCAAAATATACTAGAATAAAACAAAATCCCGTAGGCCAATCGTTCGCTGATCCTTCCCAAGCTTCTTCAATTGTCATTACACCCATTAATTTAACACTTCTCCTTTCTTAGCCTGGATGCATTTTATGGCTGGACTGACTGGCCTCCTTAAAGGATCTGCTCATGAACTGGATAGCTACAAGAAATCGATTTGTTCTGCATCCTGAGTGGTACATGAATGGGATATGGCTGCCCAAGGAATCATTGCATCGGCTTGCTCTTCCGAACGCAATGTCTTTTTAATTGGATGCCGTTCTGCAAGAGAGAACCGGCAATTGATACATCTGGAATCGGGCAACTCGGTCGTAGCCGAGAGAAGCCAAGCAAAGTCGGCGGCCTCCGAGAAGCCCCAAAAGCTTCTTTGCTCGTCAGAGCCAATTTCTCACCCATTAAGGTCAACTTCCTCGGCCTCTGTTTGGAGGTGATGACTTGCAGGGAGGGCGCGATGGACTGAATGCGGATGATCTGCTGATTCGGGTCGTACGTCCCCGGGACGGCCAGCTCCAAATCACGGCACATCAGGAGTTTGGGGGAAACGTACTGGAGCTCCAAGGAAGTCAGCTGTTGTTGGCAAGACGGGAAGAAAGCAAACGAAGGAGCTTAGGACGCATTCTGAAGGACAGATGGGAAAAAAATCCCCACAGGGGACGAGGATCCTCCCTCCCCAGACCTGAGGCAGTTGCTTGGAGATGCGCCGGAAGACGTGGTAATACAGATCCCAAGCCTGGGTGAGATCCTTGACGTTTCCCGATTTCATATATTTCCGGCACCATTCCTGGGCCTCCATCAGATCTCTGCCGTAAGCCTGCGGGAAAGGAAAGAGTTGCTCTGGGCTTATGGGCAGATCAAAGGCAGATCGTGTGGATCAGCCACCTGCCAATGCCTTCCCCCTTGGAAAAGCAATTCAAAATAGCAATCATTTGGGCTTTATCTTTCCTGATCCTCAACCAGAGCTATTGCTCATGGCTTCTGGCTGACCACTAAGAGGCCCCTGATGTGGCATCTCGTAATTCATTATGCCAGACGGAGAGGCTGTTCCTTTAGGCCAGTATTCCTATATCCAACTCAAATTCTTGGGGTTTCTTTTTTATGGGCAGCCTGGAACGTGATTTGTTTCTCTCTTTCGTGGCTACCTGATTGAAGGAGGTTTCCTTGAGAGTCTGAGGCCCACGCTCCATCATGGCATGCAGCGGCTCGAGCACTTCGAACATCCCCTTCACGTTCCTCTCCCCGAAATAGAGGCGAGACGCTTCCTCCAGCCCTTCGTGCCACATCTCGTGCCACAGGATGGCCACGCGGATCAGCTCTTCGCTCACCTGGTGACAGGGGAGAGGGAGGGCCCCGGGAGAGGTTAAAAGGCAAAGGGAGAGGGGGGGGGGTGCTGGCGTTCTCAACTGCGTGGGAGGCTCAGTCTCTTCGCTGAAGCGCCCCTATGTTCTCCACCCCACCCTGCTGGATTGAACAAGGCCAGGCTGAAGGAAAAACTACCCTCTCAGCAGTGGAAGAGTGGTGTCTTGAACCTACACCAATTGAGAAAAGATATCCTCTTGCTGGCATTGCCCCACCTAAGATCAGCAGAGAGGTAGCAGCAGATGCCGAGAGAACTAAGCAAGAGAATGACCCTCGGCATCCACTGAACGGACATGTGCCGCCCCCCCCCCAAAACCCACTGACTCAGATCTAGGAACAGCTTTATGGCAAGAACAAACATCCGTGGCGGTGCAGTGGTTAGAATGCAGTACTGCAGTGTTAACTCACTGCTCACTCCAGCAGTTCGATCCTGACCGGCTCAAGGGTGACTCAGCCTTCCGAGGTGGGTAAAATGAGGACCCAGATTGTTGGGGGGCAAGAGGCTGACTCTGTAAAAACCGCTTCGAGAGGGCTGTAAAGCACTGTGAAGCGGTATATAAGTCTAAGTGCTAGTGCTATCTAAAAATGGTCTAGGTTCTCCTGCTTGAGCAGGGGGCTGGACTAGAAGACCTCCAAGGCCCCGTCCAGCTCTATTCTATTCTAGCTCATTCCATTCCATTCCATTCCATTCCATTCCATTTTTTCCTATTCCTATTCTATTCTCCATTCCATTCCATTCCCCTGGTGGCGCAGTGGTTAGAATACAGTATTGCAGGTTAATTCTGCCCACTGCCAGGAGTTCGATCCTGACCGGCTCAAGGTTGACTC
Organism: Thermophis baileyi; assembly: GCA_003457575.1. Taxonomy (NCBI): domain Eukaryota; kingdom Metazoa; phylum Chordata; class Lepidosauria; order Squamata; family Dipsadidae; genus Thermophis; species Thermophis baileyi. Next base: position 46,165 of record QLTV01003150.1, read on the forward strand.
AGCCTTCCGTCCTTCCGAGGTGGGTAAAATGAGGACCCAGATTGTTGGGGGCAATAGGCTGACTCTGTAAAACCGGTTCGAGAGGGCTGTAAAGCACTGTGAAGCGGTATACAGTATAAGTCTGTGCTGTTGCTATTCTTGAAAGTACACAAGAACATCAAATTAAAAGATGGAGGAAGGAGACAACTGAGCAAGGAATAACATTAAAGGAGGATATAGCTGAAGGATCTGACCTCCCTTATACTACATGGAGGACGCTGAATAGGTTTAAGAGTCTGAATGCCTAAATGTAAAACCAATATGCTTAAGTGGGGGCTCTTAGCGGATAACAACACGCTATGTGAATGTGGAGAGACACAGAGCCCGGCTGGTAAGTCGGCTACTACCAGAAACATGTACTGATAATGAGTTATTTTTGGCCAACGGCAAAGTTTGATCTAGACACAGAAGACAAACAAGTGGAAGAGGCCCAGGCAAAACTAGGAGAAATTTCAGCCGAACTTATTGTACTTAACAGCTAAAGGCCCGCCTGCTGGGCATCTGGGCTGGTTTGTTGTACAGATTAGAATAGGCCTTCCTATTTTCCTGGCTAACACCTGACAGCCAGACAGAGGGGCTAACACAGCCCTTCTGTCCGTAGAACCAGGCAGTGTTCAATCAAGAGCGAACCTAAAGTTTGTATAGCAGAAGCAGCTATAGCCACCACATCAGAGATCTAACCCAGACTGACCGCTAAAGGGAGTCACACAATTGTTCTCAAGGGATGCATAAAGCTGCTTCTTACACAATTCCAGCATCTGTAACAAAAGGGATCCTGTGTGGCCTTTCGCAAGCTCCCTTTCCCATTTCTTCTCTTAGCAACAGCAGAGAGTGCCCACGGAGGCACGAGAGCTTCAACAGACCGGCAGTTTCCCCAGATTTTAGCAAAGGATCTCATTCTCTGCCCAAGCTTGCTTTAAGTGGAGTTTAGGGAACCGGCATATAGTAGTTACGGTTCTGAGGAGGGGCAACAGCTTGGAAGAGATTATCCAAATAAGGATTATAAAAGTTAATAAGCCAGGGCAGAACCATATGTACCATGAAAAGACAGATGGGTGGAGAAACGGGTTTTTTTTAAAAGAAATATAAAACTTTTTTCAGAGCCCTGATCAAGTTCTTTCAAACTCTGCGTACTATAAATGTGCACGCCCAAAAAAAAAAAAAAAAAAAGGAGGAAAAAAGGGGTTTTTTAAAAAAAAAAAAAAAAATTTATAAAAAAAAAAAAAAAAATTCATAAAAAAAAAAAAAAAAAAAAAAAAAAAAAACAAAAAAAAAAAAAAAAAAAAAAAACCATCAGCGTTTGCGAAACTGAATAAAATAATAAAAGGGAAGAAGAGCATTTCTACAAAGGCAAAGCTGGTAACTGGGAGTGAACTGGGAAAGGTTAAGTTAATTGAAATGATATAAATCGACGAAGATCAGGGTGAGGGTATAAAAGAACGAACCGGCTTTTTTCCCTGTGGTTTTGCATGCGGTAAAAGGATGGCAGGGAGTTGTATATATTACCCACCATCATGGCTTGTTGGACGAGCGTGTTGCTGTGTTCGCACATATTTTTCAAGATCTTGTTAGCAGCATTGTGCCGGGCTGTCGTCGTTGACTTTGAGGCAACCGTCAGTGGATAGATCAGAGCCTACAGGAGGGACCAGAAAAAGGAGCAATTCATCAAAGCTTGGATGGTTTGGAATCCAAAAGGTGTGTCTGTGTCTGTGTGTAGGGTTGTTGTGGCTCGCCCAAGTCCCGTGCAGCCGCCCATGGATCCAGAGGACCAAGAGCCGACTGTGGCGCGGCACTATCATCCTGTGTACCTGGCACCTGAGTCAGATACCGAGGGGGACTCAGTGCCAGAGGATGACAGCCAACCAGGGCCTTCTGCACCTCCTCAGTGGGAGCTGAGTGACTCAGGAGAAGAAGAGGAGCCTCTGCTTGATGCTAGGGCACGCAGGGCAGCTAGCAGGCAGGAGTGGCTCTGTAGAAGGAGGTCTCCTCGCGTGTAAATCTGCCGGCTGCTTGGCCACGCCCTAAGGCTATTTAAGGCTTCAGCCACGCCGGCTGCTGGAAACAACGTTGACATTTTATCTGACCACGTCTTGCTGCTCTTGGGATTTCTATGGCTTTGATTTCTGGACTTTCAGTTGCTGAACTAATTCATTCCGGGCTTTTTGCCAACGTCTGTGAGTCACTGATAACAGATGGACTAATTGCCTGTTTACTTTGGGGGTTTGAATTCTGGCCAGCTTGCTACTGGACTTTTTGGCACGACGGACTTTATTATGATTTAATGACTTTAACCTCTAGTTACTAAGAATTTTATTAGTACTAAAAGAATATTATTTGACAAACAGTGTGTGTGCACGTCATTTTCCGTAGGGCTTGCCGTGCTAGGACACAACAAGGGTGGTCTCACCTGGGGATGGTACCTTCCAATGTCAGTGAGCAGCTGGTAAATGAGCCGTCCCACCAAAGGCCGAGGTGTGTCGATTCTTGCAATCAGCTGTGGGATCACCTGATTTTTCAGGGGAGCAAGAGAAGGAGAGACAAGGAGGGGGGGAATTATTCTAGCCCTTCTTAAAGCTGTATAACCAGGCAGCTGCCACTCAACAAATTCTACTATTCCCCTGCAGGAGGCAGACCTTCCTGTCTCAAAACCCAGAGCTCCATGTCAGAACCTGGCTGTTAGCTGGAGAACGGCCCCTGCCAAAGAAATGACCAAACTACACAACGAGAAGAAAGAATATTTTGCTGACATCACGTCAGCAAATGCCCATATGGAAGGGGAAAATGCTGGCTGGAGAATTCCGGGAGTTGTGAAGTCCACCCAAGTTGAGAAACACTCGCTTAAGAATAAGACAGGTGGTTCGTACTTTCAAACCAGCCCCTTACCTGGAGCCAGGTGTCTATCTGGATGGCCTTGACCCCTTCCACCAAGGCTTCATTGACTTCTGGCCAGTGGCCATAGTCAAACCACAATGTAAGAACCCTGGAGAAAAGGCAAACCGATTCCATGAGGTCCGTTGCCTTCCTTAGGGAAGCAGCACAAGGGGGAGGCACGACTTTGCCCCTGGGCCTACCCTCCCGCTAACCCCACCCCAAAACCTGATGATTAAAGGTTTCAAATCAAAAGGCACCTGAGCGTATCCTGCAGGTTGTTTCCCCGGGACAAAGAGATGGATCGGAAGAAGCCCTGAACTGCTGGCACCGTGTACATCAGGAGGGTTTTGGACAAGTCCTGTTGGGAAGAGAGTAGGAGGGATGAGTCTTCCCCCCCCCCAAGTAAAGGGGAGTTGGGGATTTCTTGGAGGAGGAGGCCATGACCCCATGGGAGCAGCCTGACCTCAGTGACCTTCTTCTGCACGGGAGAAGGGGCAGGGCTGTTCTCAGCGCTCTCGGCCTCGCTTTCGCTGTTGCTGCCTTCCGTGTTGGCGCTGGTGACGCTGGTCCCGCTGGCGTGGCGCAGCTTCTTCTTCTCGTCCCGGGCCTGGTTCTGGAGTTTGTAGTGCAGGACCGCTTCGAAGTTCATCACTGCCCAGGCATGCCAAGCCTGGAAAGAGAAGAGGCACCGCTGGCATGATCTGGCTCTCCCCAGAGGGCAGTGACTGAGGCACCAGTTCAGTCCTTGAGTCATTTCTTCACCTTTTAGGTTCCACAGCCCGTTTCCCCCAGAAACAAAACTTAATATGGACTTATCTTCTCCCTTCTCCAATTTTCTCTTAACTCTTTCAAGGACAATGATGCAATCTCCTGATCAATCCCTTTTTTCCCCACTCTGCTTCTCTCTCAAATCTACAGTTGTTCACTTTAAAACTTAACTATGCAGGCCACACCTGCTTTCCTAAATGTTGTGTACTGCTTAGCCAGGATCCAATCAGGGTCGGTCACCGGGATCAGAGGTTTTGTTTGTCTTCCGAGCTTTCGGACTCATGCTGGAGCCCATCTTCAGGGAGCCGTGGTGGAGCAGTGGTTAGAGTGAAGTCCTGCAGGCTACTTCTGCTGACTGCCGGCTGCCTGCAATTTGGCAGTTCGAATCTCACCAGGCTCCAGGTTGACTCAGCCTTCCATCCTTCCGAGGTGGGTAAAATGAGGACCCAAATTGTTGGGGGCAAGTTGCTAACTCTGTGAACCGCTTAGAGAGGGCTGTAAAAGCACTGTGAAGTCTAAGGGCTATTCCTTCCTTCCTTCCTTCCTTCCTTCCTTCCTTCCTTCCTTCCTTCCTTCCTTCCTTCCTTCCTTCCCACCAGACTGCAGTATTTCAGGTTCATTCAGCTGACTGTCAACAGTTCCATTCTTCCATTGCCTGTCCCATTCAAGGGGAGGAGTTGAAATAGTTTATGTTCAGGATGTGAGGGACCTGTAATTATTTTCTCAGCCCTCCTTCTGACCCAGGCAATATACAGGTCTTCTATGGAAGGCAGGCTGGTTGCAATTGTATTTGTAATTATGTACTGTATTTTTGTGCCCCCCCAGTGGTTAGAATGCAGTATTGCAGGCTAACTCTGCCCCACAGCCAGCAGTTCGATTCTGACCGGCTCAAGGTTGACTCAGCCTTCCATCCTTCCGAGGTGGGTAAAATGAGGACCCGGATTGTCAGGGGCAATATACTGACTCTGTAAATTGCTTAGAGAAGGCTGTAAAGCACTGTGAAACAGTATAGAAGTCTTAAGTACTATTCATTCCTTCCTTCCTGCCTTCCTTCCTTCCTTCCTTCCTTCCTTCCTTCCTTCCTTCCTTCCTTCCTTCCTTCCTTCCCTCCCTCCCTCCCTCCCTCCCTCCCTCCCTGTGGTTAGAATGCAGTATTGCAGGCTGACTCTGCCCACTGTTCCTGACTGACTACAGGTTGACTCAGCCTTCCATCCTTCTGAGGTGGGTAAAATGAAGACCCAGATTGTTGGGGGCAATATGCTGACTCTGTCAACTGCTGAGAGAGGGCTGTAAAAACACTGTGAAGCGGTATATAAGTCTAAGTGCTATTGCTAGTGCTAACTTCTCTTTAGCTCGGAAGACAAAAGCTCTTGTCCCGGTGACCGACCCAGATTGGATCCTGCAACATTATCCTGGGACACGTATATTCACCGTCGTTGTTTACGTAGGCGTGTCAAATTTTTCAACTTTCAATTTCCAAACATTAGGGGTGCTCAAAGGTTGTGACATGCCTCGGGGATTGTAAAGATATTTTGGTTACTTTAGTATAATTTAGATGTGCTTGGTAAGTAACTAACATAAGTATCATAACTTTTTAACATTTTGTTTGTTTCACTTCGCCAATTGGTAGTCATCAAAAGCCAATTCCAGTCAATTCCGTTAGCAATCCAAATGAAAACGGGGATGTTGTTTCTTCATTTCAGAACCTTCATCTCGCTCCAAAGGCTGCTCAGCCCTTGACTCCCTTCCTTTAGCACTGCCATTGTTTTCCCTCCAGAGTTTCAGACCAGAGTGAGTCCTTCTTGGCAAGGCAACCTGGTTCCTGGTTTCTTACGTCGGCGGCACATGCGTGCCGGCACTAAAAGCCGCTGAGGGACCTGCCTGGCCTGACCTCTCCCTTGACTTACTTTGTACCAATTGCGGTCATGCTCCGTAGAGGCACTGTAGTACTGCAGGACTTTGGGAATGGTGCTCTCGTTGATGCCTTGCAGGTTCAGCTGCCACTCTCCCAGTTTCAGGAAACACCTGAGAACAGGACAAAGAAATCTCGGTTACCAACATGAGGAGGAGGAAGAGAGGGAGAGGGAGAAGGAGAGGAGGAGAGGGAGAAGGAGAAGGAGAGGAGGGGGGAGGAGGAGGAGGAGGAGATTTATTAAGTCAAATCCAACCCTTGGCAATTCTATGGGTCAAGTCTCTCCACATCTTCTGATTGTGCAGAATTTTTAATTTTTTCTATGCTGTGTCCGGTATCAACTTTGATGGTGTCCAGCCACCGTCTTCTCCGACGGCCTGGTTTCCTTTCACCGCTAGCTCTTCCAGACCCAATTGCTTCTTTCTCCCATGAATTCCCCCAGATGACATATAGCCAAATAAGTGAGACGCAGTTTCGTGATTTTTGCCTTCCAGCAACACATCTGGTGTTGTGTGCTCCAGTTCTTGCTTGTTAGTCACCTTTGCTTTCCAAGGAACCAACAGGACACCTTGGCTAATCATTTCACTGTTAGGAGCTAACTGGCCACAATCCTGGCTCTGGATACTGGATGATCATCCAGAACGAGGCCACTGTCCACCTCTGGGGAGGGTAAAACTGCATCAGGGCTCCAGGAAGGGAACTCACAAAGCATACATGTCTCCTTAGGGAGTCTTTAGTACATTTTGCGCTACTGACCCCCTGTTTCCAGAGAGGTTCCTGGTGCAAACTCAGCTACCTAAAGAGATATTTACAATACTTCTTGCAACAATCTTATTCTGGTTCATTGGAACCAGATATCGGTACCTGTATACCAAAGATATGAGCAGATGAACTTTTAATCTTGTAAAAAGTAAGAAATAAGACTTTAGGCAGTCAAACCCAATCCGGCCCGTGCTTTGATCTGGCCTGCGGGGTCGCTCTGGAAACAGCAAAGGACCGGTCCGCGGTGCCTCTGTCAGCGAAAACGGAGCTCAGGAGGGCCGCGGGCGGCCCTCCCGAGCTCCACTTTCGCTGGCAGAGGGTTGCAGGCAGCCGTCGCAGCCGAAAACGGAGCTCAGGAGCCCGTTTTCGCTGGCAGAGTGCTCGGGCCAACACAGGCGCCCCCGACACGAGTGACGTTGAGCTGGCCACGCCCCCCCCCCCGCCCAAGGCCAAACACAACCTGGTCTGTGGATTGGCACCGGCCCGTAGTATGCCAGAAACAGGTCCGCGCAAACAAGCGAAGCCCCATCCGCGGGATGCAGGCAGCAGACAAAACCACACGGCCCTCCGGTCTGCGGAAAAAACCTCTCTCCACAGAACCGGTCCCTGGTGCCCCGAAAAGTTGGGGGCCGCTGCGTTAAGGTGCCGTTCCTTGGGTTCGGCAAGGCAGTCGCTCACCGGGCCATGAGCTTGTGAAGCTCCTGTCGGTGCTGCTGATCCTCGGTGGCGATGGCGTGCTGAGCTTGCTGCTGCATCATCTGGACAAAATGCTGCATGTGCTGGAAGGCTTCGATCTGCAAGACAGGAAGCGCAGCAAAGGGGTCGCGATGTCTCGCTGCTGGGTTGCTAAGGAGACCGCCTCCCTCCCTTCCCCCCTCCCTCCTCCTGAGGGACCACGCGGGGCATCCTCTCCTCTGCCTGAAAAGCCATTTGCCCAACGTGCCGTTCTAAGTACAGGTGGTGCAAAAGTTCGCTTAGCGACCATTTGAAGTTACGACGGTCCTGAAAAAAAAGTGACTTATGGCCGTGTTTCACACTTACGACCATCACAGCATCCCCGTGGTTAACATGATCCAAATTCGGGCATCCGGCAACTGACTCGTATTTATGATGGTTGCGGTGCCCCAGGGTCGTGTGATCCCCTTTTGCGACCTTCCAACAACCAAAGTCAACGGGGAAGCCAGATTCACTTAACAACCCTGTGGCTGACTTAACAGCCGCAGTGATTCACGTAAGCACTGTGGCAAGAACGGTCGTAAAATGGGGCAAACCTCCATGAACAAATGTCTCGCTCAGCAACCGAAATTTTGGGCTCGATGGCGGTCGAGAGGAGAGGAATAGAGACCCCTCACATCCTGGACACAAACTCCTACCCTCAAAACGACGCTATAGAGCACTGCACACCAGAACAACTAGACACAAGAACAGTTTTTCCTTGAAGGCCATCACTCTGCTAAACAAATAATGCCCTCAACACTGTCAAACTATTCACTACAGTAAGTCTGCATTACTATTACTATTAATCTTCTCATTGTTCCTATCACCCATCTCCTCCCTCTTATGACTTATGACTGCATGACTGTAAGTTTGTTGTTTGTATCCTTATGATTTATATTGATTGTTTCCTAGTATGATTTGATTGCTTATTTGTACCCTATGACTATCATTAAGTGTTGTACCTTATGATTCTTGATGAATGTATCTTGTCTTTTTATGTACACTGAGACCATATGCACCAAAAATAAATTCCTTGTGTGTCCAATCACACTTGGCCAATAAAGAATTCTATTCAAAAAAAACAACAACTCTGGGAGTTGAAGTCCACAAGTCCTAAAAGTTGCTAAGGTTGGAGACCCC